>CM022404.1:48318749-48918749 GCA_011833715.1 Carcinoscorpius rotundicauda
GAGTACAAACTCACGCACAAATTCTTCTGTAATAACATGATCCATATTCCGATGATGGCTGACATGGTTCTGGTACAAGACTAGCAAGCTGCGAGCTCGAATCCCGTTAGAAAACATGAACTGTCTTTCAGTCAGGGAAACATTATAACATGCGCTGATGAAATAGGGTTAACGGTGGATGGACTCGACTAACAGCTTTAGTTAGCAAAGGGCCCGGCATGGCCAAGCAAGTTAAGGCGTGCGACTCGTAATCTGAGGGTCGCAGGTTCGCATCCCCTTCGCGCCAAACATGCTCGCCCTCCCAGCCGTGGGGGCGTTATAAAGTTACGGTCTCTCCCACTATTCGCTGATAAAAGAGTAGCCCAAGAGTTGGCGGTGGGTGGTGATGGCAAGCTGCCTACCCTCTAGTCCTACACTGCTAAATTAGGGACGGCTAGCACAGATAGTCGACGAGTAGGTTTGTGCGAAATTCCAAAAACAGACAAACAAAATCGTTAATAAAGAGACCTTCTAAAGGTGTTTGGGATTTTTTTAAATTTCTAAATTATATCACAAATTATGATCCGACCTACTTTTACATGTTATTACCCGATATACACATTTTTTTTTTTTTGTCCTCCGTGTTTTTCGTTTTCCAAAAATTGTATCACGAACATTGCTACAGATGTCAAGTGTCTAGGAATTCAAGTGTGACGAAATCTCCTACACGTGTATGAATATTTACATGTTTTCTGGTTTCTTCAGAATGCTGGAACTTCTTTATATTATTTGATCGAGTGTTTGGTTGGGTTTTATCCATATATGTATCGTGGCCCGACCCCAGGAATAAAAATAAATTTTTTAAACATTCTGATTGTACAAGTTAAATGGGAATTTGTTAGCTACGAGAACAAGTGGTGTTCTGTGTCAAATTGTTTAGACATACATATGGTTTAGTTTAGTTTTAGTTTGTTTAGAATTAAGCACAAAGCTACACAATGGGTTATCTGTGCTCTGCCCACCACGGGTATCGAAACCCGGTTTTTAGTGTGTAAGTCCGCAGACATACCACTGTGCCACTGGGGGGCCATACATATGGAACTGAACTACATTGTTGTGTGTGATTTTTGTTTTTTTTCAATTACTGCTTAAGTTCCAGATGTCAGAGAAGAAAAAGTACACAGTGATATTAAACTAGCAGACACTAATCACATTATAGTTATCTGAATATACAGTTTCTAAGTGAGATCGTTCGAGCAAGTCGTAAACTGCTCACAGAACTTAATGAAATGATAGAACAAATTCAAAGACAAGTGCGAAAATATAGCTAAGCCTATTTGACGTTTTTACAGTCAATGGAAGCTACGTCGAACAGTCTCACGTACTAATGCGTTCTAAAGACAGCTATATTAGAATATTACAATTTTCATTAAAACAAAGTACAGAACAAAGTTTTGGCCTTCTAGGGTCATATTTAGGTCAACTTGACTCTTTTCTTTTCAAGTAGGTTTCTCGTCATCATAAGCCTCGTACACTGTACAGTATTCAAATCATGGTCAGATAATCAAAGTACAATAAAAATTTGATTTTTATCATAAAAAATCCACAAAAAGCTTTTGACCATCTTGTGTCAACAACAACAACAAAAATTTAACACTCAATATTATGTCAAAACTCCCGACGTGTACGAAACTTAATAATTTTAAATCGGTTCAAGGAACTGAAAATCATAATGTTAAATACCGTAAACCTTCATGATGTACAAATGTGAAGTTAGTGAAGAATTGTCCAGCCGCCATCTTTGATTTGTTCGTGAAACACTCGCGGACAAAAATCGACATTAACCCAGCGAGGCGAAAGTTCATGTTACGAATTAAGCCTTTTTCGTTTCCCCTTCCAATTTATACAGCTTTACCTTCGAAGTTTCTGATAAAAAAAAATCCATAATTTATTTTATGTTCACAAAATGAAGGTTAAACATTTCGTCAAAAACATTGCAAGCTTTAGAGTTTCACGTTGTTCGTGCATTCGGAGTAGCCGACATTACGGGAAACCCAACAACAGTTGTAACCCGCAATGAGACCCATATTTGTACAGATATTAATAAACAAAGACGGACCGTATTTGTATACACATCACTAAACAATAATGTCCCGTATTTGTATACGTATTAATCATCAATGATAACTCGTATTTGTGTACACATAAATAAACAATGTCGTAGTATAGTATTTGAAATATATTCAGTTTTATTATTTTGCTATACTTTAATTTTGAAATGATTCGAAAGTTACGTACGAATCAGATTTGAAAGCTTAAGGCCGTTTCAAAAAAATACAAAGACATATTTTTATTTTTGTTACACAGCAGTTGGTAACCTTTGAAGTAATATGGTTTTCAGTTTGGAACACTTACCTTTCTTCACACATTTACATTAGACCCGACATGGCTAAATGGTTAAGGTGCTCGATTCCTTATCCCCGTCGAACCAAACATTATCGCCCTTTCAGCCGTAGGGGCGTTATAATGTCACCGTCAATCCCACTATTTGTTGGTAAAAGAGTAACCCAATAGTTAGCGGTGGGTGGTGATGACTAGCTGCCTTCCCTCTAGTCTTACACTGCTAAATTAGGGACGGCTAGTGCAAATAACCCTCGTGTAGCTTTGCGCGAAATTCAAAAACATGCAAACGAACATTTTCATCAAGGTTCATGGTATGTTTTTTTCCAGTAAGAATGCACATGAGAGATATCAGGAGCTTCAACCGCTCATTTTATTTAACAATAAATCTAACATTCACTGTTTTGTTTATGGTCGCGTTTGCAACTTCTCTAAACTGTTTTCCAAAATAGAAGAAAAAACGCGCATGTGTGGCGATTTACTCGGATTAAGATAACCTGTTCTGTGACAGATTTATGTTGTATATATAATGTTTAGTAACTCTAACGTTACTGCATGATATTGTGAACAGGTATTTGTTTCACTTGACAACTCCATAAATTCTGACTCAGTTTTCTCCAGCTGTATTTGTGCAGCGGTAAACTAGTGTTGCGAAAATGTTCGTTTTAAGTTATGAAATACCGCACACGAACACACGTAAAAACACATCTACGTTCACTTAATTTTAATGTTCTCTGTGTAAATATATATATATCATTCTTTGGAAGTCCGCTGACCGTATTACTTGTTAAGGTTTCTCTTGGAAATAGCAACTGTCTCCGATTTAAACTGTAACTATCTCTCCTGGAATCAGTAAATGTCCCTTTTTTGTAACTCTGTCTTTCATGGAGTCTGTAACTCTCTTTTAGAAACTGTAACTGTCCACCCTCGAAATGCTCCTGGAAACTGTAACTGTTTCGCATTGAAACTGTAAAAGGGTCTCTTTGAAATTGTAAATGTCTTGCATTAACTATATATATTTATAGAAATTTACATTAAATATTATAAGAAACGTGAGAGCTTCCATGTAACTCTTATTCAGTAACCGTACAAGAAACTTGACATTTGATGCTACTTAGTAGTTCTAATTAACAATTAAAAATGTAACCTTACTTTATCATTATGTTTTGACAGGAACCCAACATTTTTACGCCTTATATAAATCAGAAAGCATGTATAATAATCATAATGAGAAACAAATTGACCATCTAACACTTTCATAACTTATTTGTGTGTTGGTTTCGCTGCAAGATTATGAGTTATAGCTATTAAATAAATGCCCGGCAAATCCCGCTATTCGTAGGTAAAAGAGTAACCCAAGAGTTGGCGGTAAGTGGTGATGACTAGTTGCCTTCCCTCTGGTCTAACCCTGCTAAATTAGGAACGGCTAGCGTGAACAGACCTCGTGCTGCTTTGCGCGAAATTCAAAACAAAACAAAACAGATGAATACCAGTGTTTTTTGTTGTTTTTTTGGAGGAAGAGGTCAAAGTGAACCTGACCCTCCAGGGCAAAATACCCAGATACCATTGACCCACCAGTGTTATATAAGGAGGAAGAGGTCAAAGAGAACCTGACCCTCAAGGGCATAAAATACCCAAATACCATTGATCCAAGTGGAACCAGTGTTATATCAACGTATTGTTGCGTTCACCATATATATATACATATATACCTATATACTATTATCTATAATATAGAGTTTACTATACAGAATTGGTGTATGACCTTGTAATGAAGACAGTTGAGAAAAGAGTTGTAATAATATTTCTCATAACCACAAACTCACTTTGCTGTTTCAGATAAAAAACATGCATGATAAAAACACGTGAAACGAACAGTTTTGACTTGTAGCGTAACTTTTGAAATATCTACAAGCTGACGGTTGATTTGACTTTGTTGAATTTCGTGCTTAGCTACTCGTCGGTTGTCTTCGCTTACCGTCCACAATTTAGAAGTGGAAGACTAATCTATCTCTTGGACCAATCTTTTGCCAACGAAAAACTAAATTGACCATTACATTATAACGGCTCCACAGCTGAAAGGATGAGCACATTCGTTACTGCAAGTGAAACCTGCGACCCACAGATTGTGAGTCGAGTGTCCAAACCATAGGGTAAGCTTTACTGGACACGAACTTAACTATATTTATTTAAAATGAGGGAAAATGGTAGCCCTTATGAGCCCCAAACCTGTTGATTTATTAACCCACACTTTTTAACTAGCTACACTGTCCAAATAGCTTTAACGTGTTTTAATTATCATTATCCAAAGTGCACAGTTATGCATATATTGAGAAGATGTAGTAAGCGTTTGTGACAAATATATGATCATATATGAAGTACTGAAACCTATAACTTAAGTTAACCACAGTTTGTTTGTGATATCTGCTGTATTCATCGAGAGGAATCGAACTCCTGATTTTAGCGTTGTAAGTCTACAGACATATTGTTTAACATTATGTTCCTGAGAGAACTCATTATGTTGTTTAACATTATATTACTGTAGGTAAAAAGGCTTCTGTCTCTAAAAATGTGAAGTTCGCCAAGATATTCCTCATTCTATCCTCTGATGTAAGCGTAGAGAAAGGTGGGGTAGCTGTCTGCACGTTGTTGCTATAGAAACGCTGGGTTTGGTTTGTTTGGTTTTGAATTTCGCGCAAAGCTACATTAGAGCTATCTGCGCAAGCCGTCCCTAATTTAGCAGTGCAAAACTAGAAGGAAGGCAGCTAGTCATCACCACCTACCGCCAACTCTTGGGCTACTCTTTTACCAACGGCTGAAAGGGCAAGCATGTTTGGTGTGACGAGTATTCGAACTCGCGACCCTTGGATGACGAGTCGAGTACCTTAACCAGCTGGTCATGCCGGGCCTAAAAACGATGGGACCGTCGACAACTTCATGCACTGCCGTCCAATTCCGCTTTGAGAAATAAACGTTCTGTCAGTTGGATATATGGACACTTATCTTTTACCCGACTTTTGAAGAATTCATACAATCCCGTTTTCCGAATTTTTAGATACTGTGCACGTGCGGTACATTAAATAAATCAACGATTTAAACACACGACAAATAATATAAGAACCAACTGTTAGGTTGGTCTCCCGTTATAAAAGGTCGTAATTGTAACATTTCAACAAACGGCTGTTTGTGCAAGAAATCTTAAATCTATCAGTGGACAGATTCAACATAGGATCAACTTGCGCCTGATATCTGTAATCGAAAACCAAGTGTGACGCACATCTATCATTTATAAAATAACAATATTCTACAAATCCGGATATGAAATAACGCAAACACTTTACATTATTGCTCTTATAATGTGTTGTTGTTCCTTAAATACAGACATGAAACGTACAACACGTTCTGTATTATTCTTACTGAATTGTATCTTCAACACACTTTCGTTCATAAAAGTATCCAGAATGTATGAGTTGTTGTTTTTTAATATTCTAATTATTTACCTGTTCAACCACTGACCACGTCCATCTCGGAAGACTCGCTCATGAGATTTTCTTCGCTGTGATAGCGTTAAACAAGTGACAAAACCTTTCACACTTTACTTTATCAACGATGTATTATTTTCTGTGCCTAAACTCTTCGGTTATCTTTGCATTTTAGGCTTAATTTCATACTCCAAATGAACGACATTTTATTAATTAGTTTCTCGCGAAGAACCGTGAAATCGTTGCATTAAAATAACTCGCAACCACAAAAACGTTTCTCTACTCACATACTATTAAAAAAAAAATTGTAGAAGTCAACATATCCTCTTACCAAGCACTTTGGTTAATAGACACTGTACGACTCTATCGTTTGAACATGACGTAAAGAATGTGAAATATGCTGTTCGCTCTCTTTCTGTGAGCACATAAATAACATTGTTATGTATTGCAGGAATTTCTTTGCACCAGCCATAAAGCACTGAATAGATAAGTTAATTAATGTCGTCCTGCACACCAACCAGGCGGAGACCCGTTACTCATATAGAATCGACACTGGACAGTCCATCATTTCGAACGCGTTCATGTCGAGCCTCTATTCTCGTGTATAAATACTCATGGACCTTGGAACACTGCAACTAATTCAACATCCAATTTTCTCCCTTATGATGAATTTATTTTACCTATACTCCACTTTCTAGCTTTTTGACCAATCATATGATTACTTATTTTTATAAAGACGGGTGGAACAGGGTCATAAAGTCTTTGTTCTATGAAAGTGTTCGTCATTTCATACACGCCGATGGCTTACTGTCGAGCTGCAAACTCCCATAAACCTATATAATGGTATAATGTAGACATTTTCACATCCCTAGCTCGAGCAGTGAAACACCAACTTTGTTAGAGGCGTTTTACCTTTCTCTATTTGAGTTTACAGAGAAATAATATAACTAACAAACCTTTGAAATAAAGCCAGAAACGAGCAATGAAAAACAACCCACGAGCGTTTTACGCTTGTTAAGAATAAAAAAGAAGTAATTATTTTTGGTTTATGACTCTTAATATTTACATTACGCGCTTCTGCATGAGGAAGGGCACAGAAGATAGCCCTTTTTACTGTGGAACGAGGTGGTAATGCGTTTATGTTTCTGGGCGGAAGAAAGTCTGGACATTACAAGCTATTTGTGTTCTTTATGATTCATATGATTTCAAGACAATTCTCCAAGTTAGATGTATCTAGTTATAACCATATTTATTGCCGTCAGGAAAGGTTATCCATCTGGAATGAACAAAGAACCACAGAACAATGTTTAGTAACCACATCAGACGTCTCCTCTGTGTCAGAACGGCAATATATAACATATAGAAGTATATTAGAACTAATTGTTATCTCGCAGAGTCCACGTTTGGTTAGTTTATTATGGCTGGTTTAACGGCCCGTTTAAATTTAGTTGAGACATATTTCGGTGGAATATAGATGACATTGGACCTTCAATTAGCTATGATGAGGTTCTCAAAGTATAATGGCCAAAAGGACGATCATTTAAAAATACATTTTACTTTCGGAATGCGAACTCGAGGTATTTCCTGATAAACTTAACCACACCTGAGTATGTGACGGTTCAAAACCTTCTCAATAATTTGTAAATATTATTTGTATTAATATAATTAAAACTATATAGTCTTATTATTGCTATTATCTATAAAAATTTATGAATGAAAGTTTTGTTTGTGTTGTTTGTTTGTTTAGAATTAAGCAAAAAGCTACACAATGGGCTGTCTGTGCTCTGCCCACCAGGGGTATCAAAACCACTGTGCCACTGGGGGGCTGATTGAAAGTAAGGAACAATTTGACAATGTGTTAACTGCACTGTATCTTATGCATGTAATGCTGGTGAGGCCTTTCGCGCAATACCAGGAATCATTTGATCAGCCAGAACACGACAGAAATGTTAATGTTCGATTCGCTAGTAGAAAAGCAAAATTTTTAATCAGAGTTGTAAAATTTATGTAAAAAAACTGATTTTTATTGTTGTTTTTAAAGAAGCCCGTCAACGGAACTTGTCAGGCACTTTTATTTCGTTCATCTTTCTTACCAAACTTCTGTGATGGCAGTTCTCAGTACAATGACCTATTGTAACAAAATGTGTATTTTGATAAATAAGTTATTTGTGGCAATATTATTTATTCCACACATCAAACATATTAACAGTAATTTTGTTAAACATTTATAAATACAAAAATTGGACAAAACTGTTTGTTTTTGGAATTTCGCACAAAGCTACTCGAGGGCTATCTGTGCTAGCCGTTCCTAATTTAGCAGTGTAAGACTAGAGCGAAGGTAGCTAGTCATCACCACCCACCGCCAACTCTTGGGCTACTCTTTTACCAACGAATAGTGAGATTGACCGTCACATTATAACGCCCCCACGGCTGGGAGGGCGAGCATGTTTAGCGCGACTCGGATGCGAACCCGCGACTCTCAGATTACGAGCGCATGCCTTAACGCGCTCGGTCATACCGTGCCTTAGGACAAAACTATGGACGTATGTAGTCTTTTTTGATCTCAAAATTATGGTATCCCTAAAAGGTAAAAATATAGTAATTTGGTTGTGTACCTGCGCAATAACTTATTCAACATCATTTAATTTGTCTGCCTTTGAACGACATGTTATTGTTTGTTTGTTTTTTTCAGAAAAATGTTGTGAAAAATGGTGAAGCTAAAAAATGTTTGTCCAATTTTCAGAATCTTGATTGTTGTTGAGCGTTTATCTGGACAAAAAATTATAAAATTATTTTTTTATCCAGAGATAGTGTCAAGGTTGATGTCAGTCAGGGCACTCTACTAGCAACCTGTGGGTCGCAAGTTCGAATTTCATCACTGATCGTGCCCACACTTTTACCCATGCCGTAGTTACAATTTTATTGTTTATCCAACTTGTCTTTGATGAATAGTACACAAGTTGGCGGTACTGACAAGCTGCCTTCCCTCTTGTCTGCCACTTCACGATTAGGTGCGACTAGCGCAGATAGTCCTCGAGTAGCTTTGCGCGAAATTAAAAACAAACAACCAAAACCATAGTGATGTCAGCGTGGATATCAAAACAGTAAACGACCACATCAAGCAAATACATCAGTAGCCCTAAAGATATGACAATTGATCGTGACAGACAAGAATTAACACTAACTGTAAGCCGAAAACAAGAGACTACAATGTCACAAGTGTGTTGGCGGAACCAAACTTTAGTACGCCCGGCATGACCAGGTGGTTAAGGCACTCGACTCGTAGTCCGAGGGTCGTGGGTTTGACTTTCTGTCACACCAAACATGCTCGCCCTTTCAGCCGTGAGGGCGTTATAATGTGAGAATTAATACCGCTATTCGTTGGTAAAGAGTACTCCAAGAGTCGGTGGTGGGTGGTAATGACTAGCTGCTTTCCCTCTGTTCTTAGACTGCTAAAGTAGGGACGGATAGTGAAGATAGCCCTCTACTAGCTTTGCACAAAAATCAAACTTTAGCATCTAACCTACAACACCCAACGTCTGTCAAAACTACACAAAGGAAACTACATAAAATGGATTACTATGGTAGGTCTACCAATCAAAAACCTCTAAAATCAAAAAGAAAACCTAAAGTCACAGTAAACGGGTATCTATTATAAAAAGAACTGATCCATAAATCGAATGGAAACATGGATAAACCATCTTGTGCACTTTTTAAATCAAATGAACATTTTTGTGCGTGATTGAGACCAAAAGAGGCTTACAGCCCTGAATGTCTTTTGCCATCAGTTAACACGATGAAGGTTCAGTGATGGTATTGGTATGTTTCTTTCTTTTTTCTTTATTAACAGTTTAAGAATCTACGATCTCCCGAAAGAGTAAAATGATTTCTTAAACCTAATTGCAAACCTACGATGAGAAAGTTATTCCCAAACACAGCTGGTCTATTTCAGTGAACCAATTCATACTGGTGGAATTGTTAAAGACTATTTCAAAGAACACGGTGAAAAGTTCGACATTTACCTTGGCCACCCATTAAGTCTACTGTTGGGTATTTCAGGCTTACCTGATGCGTGACTTTCGCTTATTCGGGAAAGAAAAGGTGTTTTTATTCACTTAATAGATGTCACAAAAACATAAAATAAAGAACTTACTGCTTCAAGGGCTCATAATTTTTTTAAACTATCTGTAGACTGTCAGAGCGTGTGCAACATTATAAAGTACAGCAATGCTTTGTTTTTATCAAACAGTCGTTAAATTGTGTTTTCAAGGAAGAAAGTCTACGAGACTGTTTCCAAGATAAGTCGGTATTACTGATGGGAGACTATAGGATACGTCAGACCAACGTTTGTGTTCCTTTTTATATCGTGAGAGGTCCTATCTTCAAGAACCAAAACACCAGATAAGAAAAAAAAAAGCTTATAAACATTACAGGTAAGAATAATATAAAAAACCGAAAGATTCTGTGAAAGTAATGTGATATCTAAACACAGAACTTTGGAAATATGCGATTACTGTACACATTATATACATTTTGATGAAAAGTTTAGGTAAAACGATCTTTATACTCCAGATATTTATAATTTATTACATTTTATATTCTTACCATTTCTTTTTAAATATACACAGCTCATATCTTTGTTGTTGCTTTCAGTTGTATCAGAAGAAAGTGTATTAATCACACTACCAACAGTGGTATAGCGTTCGGTCTCACCAGGGTTAAGCCTAACATGAAACTGAGATTCACTTTAAATTGTGACAGAGTTAATTCAGTAGTAATTAATTATTACAAACAAATTAAAACAACAAACAAGTAAACACCAAATTCTTCGTCAAAATCAAGATCCTGAGTTAAAACTTATGTTATTTCTGGAACTTATACTCCTTAGTTCGAAAACAGTGCTGACTACAACCAAGTTGGTTTTACTTTCGCAGTAGTATAATGTACTTTCCACGAAAACGAATAATTAGGATATATGTAGGAAGACATCACTGAGCCCCCCAGTAGCTCAGTGGTATGTCTGCGGACTTACACGCTAAAATCCGGGTTTCGATACCCGTGGTGGGCAGAGCACAGATAGCCCCTTGTGCAGCTTTGTGCTTAATTCAAAACAACAACAAAACAACAACAACGACATCACTGAATGGAATAGGGGTAGGAGGGTCTGAGATTAAAACTAGATTCTTTAATAATGTTCTAAACAATACCTAGAAAAAACAAAACTTAAATTTAAATTGTTACAAAAATGTTTCGTTTCTCGTAGGCATGAAAACAATAGCTACTTCTCCCTCGTCTTAGATAAACAGATAACATGTTTATGTAAGACATTTTAGAAAGAAGCGAATGTTTTAAACTTATTTTCGTAGACCATTGAATGTCGATGCAAGGTGTAATCGTTTGTTTGGAATTTCGCACAAAGCTACTCGAGGGCTATCTGTGCTAATGTGTAACCACAAGGCAAACACGATCGCTACCCAACATCTGTTACAACTACATTTCTAACTGCAACAATGTAACAATACGTTACAATGCAGCGACACTTCTGAAGGTTTCCCTGTGCAAAAAGAACAAATATATCACAGCTGTTCAACACGGGTCTTCTTATTACTAGAAGAAAGAAGAACGTTACACGTGGTTTGTTTAAACCAACAACGTTAAAAAGCAATATATCCCATAAACGTGGTGTTATAAAAAATATTGTTTCCGAAGGGGTTATTTTAAAAGACTAAACAAATTCAGAACGTTGCCGCTACTATGGGAGTGGCGCAGACCATAAAATCAATCCGCATAATCAGGTACAAAAAATGAACACTCGAGTCGGTGTCGCTTTTCTCCGCGTGGACAGTAAGTAAAATCTGTACCTACACATCTTAATACAGTTACTTATCTTATAGAATCTCCCAGCACTTTGTACAGTCGTAAATAAGTTATTCTAAAAACTGATGAGCGTAGTTGTTAAGACATTCCTGCTTATCATTATAAGCTTTCGGGTTGTTCGGTTCGTTGATGTATAAATGAAAATATACACAGTTGAGATAAGGCTTGTATGTTTTGCTTTCTGCTTATTGTAACATGAAAGCATGATAATTACAAACCACGTTTCGCTGTCTTCTTTTCCTTTTTGTTTTGTTTTTAATTGAAATCAAGATAGACATCTCAGCTGTATATTAACTTGTGGTTGGAATGCGAGATCTTTAAAATTTTCCCGATGGCATCCATTACCGGAATATTAGTATACCATTCTTGGGTTTGGCCTCTCGTCCCAAAGCAGGCCGTTTTCAATTCGGTCCAACTTGCTGTGATTAGATGGTTTTCATGACCAGTGACAGCCATAAACATTCCCGAAAAAGCTAGCTTTACCTGTTTGACTTGTTCATTCGCCTTATTTTTTGTCGTCCTTCTAGAGATCAGACAACCATAAAGCCGACGACGAGTACCCTTAAGGCGCAGAAGACGTGACTATCCAATCACTGACAGGCTTATATCGACGTATTGTAAATTCTGGCGGCTAGTAAGCCTACGCCCACTTCGTTCTCTGTTGAACCCATGACTTCATACCTCGTAAAAAGCATGAACCTTTTAAAAGAATTATTGGCAGTATTGGGAATTTCATTACCATAAAACGTGGGGGGGGGTTTGAAGTCGATGGTCAAAATATGTTTCTTTTTTCTGGGGCAATTACCCGCTTATTTTAACTTGTAATTATTTGCTAATTTTAAAGACATAAAGTCAGCAAGATAAGATTCGTTCTATCTTTAAACCAGACCCGCTAGTGTCAAACATTTTACTAATTATTGAAACTAATTATTCTCATTCTGCTTATATCACACGATGTACACCACACATTTAGTGGTGTTAAGGACATCAACAACCTGGTCTAGTAATAAAGCTTATTAATAATAATAGTTACTAAATATTCCTAGATGTGACAGTGCGATGCACGGTGAGTTTTATGATTTTTGTTGTTAAAAATACACCAGTGGTTATTTAAATATTAAAAGTACATAATACTAAAATTATGTACGTCTACCTGATTTGATAATTTAAACAACAATTTATTTTTCATACGTATCATGTAACATTAAAATATTGCACACCATATAAGTGTGTCTATTTCCAAAGCATGTAAACAAAAAACTCACTCAAGTGAAGGGTGGGGCTTGAAAACAATATTCAGTCTTAATATTAACATTTTCATCAGTTATGGTTATAAACAACGTCTGAGTCCGTGAATGTCACATGACAAATTAGTGAGAAGCTTTATCTCGTTTTTTAAATTGCATAAAGCTACACGAGAGCTATCTGCGCTAGCCGTCCCTAATTTAGCAGTGTAAGACCAGACGGAAGACAGCTAGTCCTCTCCACTCGCCGCCAATTTCTTGGGCTATTATTTTACCAACGAATAATAGGGTTGAACGTCACATTATAAAGTTCCCACGGCTGAAAGGGTGAGCATGATAAAATACATTTCACCTTACAACATATTTCAAGAATCACAAATTACACAACAAAGTATCTAATGAAATAAATTTATGTCAATAATATGTATTCCATTCTTTTTCAGATATCGGGCACACGACAGGCAAAACTTTCGGCGCCTGTCCTGTGAAAGTGGGTTTTCTCGGGACACTCCCGTTTCCTCCCACAGCAAAAACTTAGACATTGGATTTTTAGATCCCAGCCCAGGCAAATTTATTGCCAGACCCCGAGTCGGGTCGTTTGAATTGAATTCATGTTCATATCTGCTTGACTTCTGCCTTTCGGGACGGGACCTGGCCATTCTCTCCGGTGCTGCCTTTGCCTCCGTCCAAGATAACATTTAGAGTGACATCCTCCACCCAAAAAAAGAGTCAAACATTATTTGGTAAATAAATAAATAAAACTAAACCTAATAACAATTCACGAAAGGAGACGAAGAGGAACCACAACGTTCCTGAACACCCCAGTTGGAGAGAGAATTCTTACGATTTTTCTCTCTCTAAACTAAACCCCTGCCACGTTAGTTTGCGTTTTGGGTGAGCATGTTTGGTACGACGGTGATACAAACCCACAACCCTCACATTACGAGTCGAACGCCTTAACCCACCTGGCCATACCGGGCCTAGTAAGAGGCAAATGGAGAAATAGTTTTGGACAACCTGGTTAGAACATCCATAAGTATGTGTGTGTGTGTTTTTCTTATAGCAAAGCCATATCGGGCTATCTGTTGAGGCTGCCGAGAGGAGTCGAATCCTTGATTTTAGCGTTGTAAATCCTTAGACTTACCACTGTATTAGCTGTGGTCGTTCATAAGTAGATTATATGAAAGTTTGCATATTTTTAAGTTTACTTTCTTTACAGATTCGTTACCTTAAATTAGTTAAAAAGAGAAATAAAATTTCAAGAAGCAAGAATACTCTTTTACCAACGAATAGTGGGATTGACCGTCACTTTATAACGCCCCAACGGCTGAAACGGCGGGCATGTTTTAGTACGACCGGGATTCGAACCCGCAACCCACGGATTACGAGTCGAACTCCTTAACACGCTTGGCCATGCCGGGCCTTACACATTTGAAGAGCAAATTTAAAAAAATAATAATAATGATTTTTACTTTCCAGATTAAAAACATGATTTTTACTTTCCAGATTAAAAACATGATTTTTACTTTCCAGATTAAAAACATCAATATTTAATGCGAGCGCTGATGAAGCTGCAATGGTGAAACTTTGGTTTAATTTTGTAAAACAAAACAATTGTTATAATTATTTGAAAAGTAAAGATCGTTTTTTTTTCTAATTTGATTGTCAAAAATATATAATTTATGATGATTATTTGATGTGCACTCGTTACTCGCAACGTGTAACTTTACGTGTAATTCGATGTCTTTCTGTTATGCTACAAAATATATATCAAAATATGTTTTATGAAATTTATACTATTAATCTATACCAACAGTCCCTACTTTAGCAGTGTAAGATTAGAGGGAAGGCAGATAATAACTGTTATCTACCTCCAGCTTTCGGGCTATTCTTTACTGAAGAAAAGTTGGATCGACCATAACATAATAATGCCTCAACGATAACAGATTGTTCCGAATTTCGGGCGAAGCTACACAAGGGCTATCTGCGCTAGCCGTATCTAATTTAGCAGTGAAAGACTTGAGTGAAGGCAGTTAGACACCACAACTCACCGCCTACTCCTTGGGCTACTATTTTACCAACGAATAGTAGGATTGACTGTAACATTATAATGCCTCCACGGTTGAAAGGACGAATATGTTTGGTGTAACGGCGATTCGAACCCGTGACTCTCAGAATACAAGTTGAGCGCCATAACCACCTGGCCGATAAGAGAGTTAGATAGGTATGTATATATGACTTACCTATAGAAGTTGATCTCTACAAACAAGCCATGAGAAAATACTGACAATACAAACGATATAACCATGTGGAAGTAACTATTATATTACGTCACAGTACAAGTATGATACATCATATTCACTTCTGTAAAATAAAAGTTGTCGTTATTGGATAAGAAAGTAATATAAAAGATGTGAGGTGATATCAGTGCAACATATCATGACTATAGCGCAGCAGTATTTTACGGTTATACCAGTGCAACATATCCCGTATCATGACTATAGCGTAGTATTGTAATTTCTAGCTTGAACAAAATACCAAAGCTGAAGGTTAGAACTGATAAGCACAAGAACTTTATTTGCCTCTTGCTGGGTACGTTTGATATGTTTCTTAGTAACAGGGATGTATTAACGCATAAGCACACGAGGCACGTGCCTAGGGCGGCAAATTTTGACCAAAAAAAAAAGAAAGAAAAAGAATGGAGACCATTTTAAAATGTAGTCCCTGGTTATTAATTCCCCCTGCCATTTATACCGCCCCAATAACCTCTTGAATCTGGACCCCCTCCCACACACACATACACTCACTATTCCACCACACCGTTGGGTCGGTCGCTTCAAGTTTAAAAGATTTCTAACCTCCCCTCCCTGAGTCCCACCTAGTACGCCCCGCCCCACCCCCCACATCATCAACCCATCCGCCCTCACCTCAGTTATTTATTTGTGTTTTTCAAAACCACCAACATGTTTTTTACTCATGTTGACACACCAAACAATGAATTACCTGCTACTTAGTGTGCTACGCCTACACAAAAAATATTTTATCATGGCCTAATAACGTATTTTGTGTTGTAAAATTGCGTATACGAAAATTCGGATTTTCGGTTGCTTCAGGCTATTATCTGGAAAAATATATTTTGAAATATTCTTCCTCATCATTCACAGTTTATCTTAATTGATTATTTTTAATTGATTGATTGAATATGCGCTTGTCCAGATTCCAATGTAGTCCTTACAGAATAGTTCCTTCAAATTCCCTAGCAATTATAGGCATTTGTTAGAATAAAGAAGGGGTAGTGGCAGACTCCAGAATACCAGAACAGAAAGGCGCACAGTCACTGGAGCAGGTGAGCGTCGGCGGAATCGGCTGCGGGTGTCACGCATAATCGTTTTTGCAGGCTGCCGACCGCGCTCTATCAATGAAGTTGACTCCCAGGGGACGCGGTTGTACCGCACGGGGTCTGGATAGTTTTGGGCGATACAGGTATTTGTTACTGGTAGTATAGAATTTGAAATAGTAAAGTGTGTTAGAATTTATAATTTGATTGTCAATAGCCCAGCACCCGTTAACATGGATACATCGGCAGTAATATAAATCAGTAGTGCAGAAGCTCCCCTTTTTCATGTATATTTTGTTACGAACTTATGGTTGCACGTCGATAATTGTTTTACCAACTACCATAAAACTCATTATCTGCCGGACGAATATATGGTTCACCAACATATTTACAATATAATCGACAATATAGATAATAACGTGGTAAGCGATATTGGTGTCAAAATGTAGAGTTCGTTATGCTTTTACTTATTCCTTCGTCACCCAATATCTTACTCTAAGTTATATCGTGTTGTCAGTGTCCAAACCTCCACAAGAAGCACAATTCTTGTGAGGGCGAGGGTCACTGGGGGTCAAAGGGCTCACGGATCTCTGTGAGGTTCGCGCGGCTGCCATAAATAGCTCGATCCCACGAAAATGACTCAGATCCTGATGATCTGAGATGTGAAAGTAACAAATTCACTGTCAATACTCAATATACGATCAGTGGATTCTAGTGATATCGTCATGAGTAACATACGCCGAAAATTGAGTGGAGCAGCTTATAGGAAGATAGCAAAGTTAAAAAATGAAAACACACGTGATGTTTTGGATAAGACACCGACGATGGAGGCCTTTTTTGCTAAACAAAGGCAAGAACAGCCTACTAGCGATGATGTTCAAACCAACAGCGATGGAGGGAATACACATGACGGGCCTAGCAGTAGCAGTTTTGAACAATCTGAACGACCGGAACATATCGAACTGTAGCTTGAACAAGTGACGTCATCAGCAGCAGGCCTGGTAAGATCTGCCGGTTGCGTGCCTGAAACGTCAATGGTTCCAGCAAGTTTTTTCAGACAAAGTAAGTTCAGATCCAGCAGAGTGGATAATAGATGATTACACAAAAGATTATATTGCCACACATGCCATCCTTCAAAACGATGACTCGGATTTCAAGAACTCTGTGAAAAAGGACGGGGAGAAAATCAGATCTGTAACCAAAGGCACGTTTGAAAGAAAACTGCAAAATGGCGAAAAAAGTAAGCGGACATATTTGGTTTATTCAGAGAACAAAGGTAGACTGTTTTGTGCTCCTTGTCGTTTATTTGATTTTGGAAAAAAATCCAAACTGACTGACGAAGGCTTTGATGACTGGAAAAATGCTACTGTCCGGCTGAATGAGAATGAAAACTCTCCTGAGCATCGGTCTTCAGTTTTATCTCTAGTAGCAAGGGGCAACATGTTGGGACGTGTAGATCTCCAGATCAGTGATGTCGAGAAACCCACTTGTTGAGAATTTTATATGCAAAAAACGGCTCTTTTGGGCTCAGAAAACACTTCAAATAGAAGGTCGAAACGTTGTTCGCTCTTCTATTTGAAGTGTTTTCTGAGCCCAAAAGAGCCGTTTTTTGCATATAAAGATCTCCAGATGGCCATACAGCTGCACGACGAAATCAAATACTGGAAAAATGTACTCACTCGTGTGGTAGCTGTAGCGAAAAGATTGGCTTCACGTGGGCTTCCGTTCAGAGGTCGGGATGATAAGTTTGGCTCAGTACACAACGGCAACTTTATGATGTCGTTAGAACTAGTTGCGGAGTTTGACCCCTTCCTCGCTGATCACATTCACCGATATGGCAATGCTGGCAAGGGATCCACGTCTTACCTGTCTTTCAGTACTTGCGACGAATTCATCCAGCTTATGGCAGACCTTGTTCTAAAGAACATTTTAAAGGACGTCAAAACTGCAAAATATTTCTCAATCAGCATGGACTCGACGCCAGATATATCCCATGTTGACCAGTTGCCATTCATCATCAGGTACGTGAACAGTGATGGTTCACCTATGGAACATTTCCTGACTTTTATACCCAATCCGGGCCACAAAGCTGAACAGCTGGCAGAAGTTGTACTTAGCCCGCTTCAGTCATATGAGCTTGACATTTCTGAATGTCGTGGACAGTCTTACGACAACGCCAGCAACATGTCTGGTCAGTACAGTGGTCTCCAGGCTCGTATCATGGAGAAAAATCCTTTAGCTGTGTATATTCCATGTTCAGCACATTCATTAAATCTTGTAGGAACGTGTGCTGCTGAATGTTGCAGAGAAGCATGTTCATTCTTCGAACTCTTACACAGTCTCTATGTTTTCTTCAATGCTTCAACCCATCGTTGGAAAATTCTACAAAAACACCTGTCCGCAAATAAAGAAAGTCTCTCTTTGAAGAAACTCAGTGACACTCGGTGGTCCGCTCGTGAAGATGCTTATGAAAGCCTCAATAGAAACTGGCAACAAGTGTTTGATGCCCTCACCACCATGGAGGGAAATGCTATGGAAAAACCAGCCGCTAGGAATGAGGCCGCTGGACTTCTTTCCAAATTAGGAACGCTAGAAACAGCTATTTTGTCCACAGTTTGGGGAACAATACTGGATAGATTCAATGCTGCCAGTAAAAAGTTGCAAAGTGCTGATATGGACATCGGACTTGTAGTCGAGCTTTATGCTTCCTTGCTGCAGTTTGTGAAAGATTAAAGAGAACTGTTCGATCATTTTGAAGACAAGGCGATGTTCAAGTCCAGCATGAAGATGTACAAAATTAAGCGAAAAATGAAGCAAAAATTTTCAGATGGTGACACCCAGGCAGTGGAAGAAGGCAGAGAGGCATTTAGAGTAAATGTTTTCAATGTGATCATTGACAAACTTTGCTCAGAACTACAGCGAAAACAAACCGCTTACGTAGAAATCCACGCAAGGTTTGGATATTTGTTCAAGATAACAAATCTTGAACCCACTGATGTCATCAGTCAAGCTGGAAACCTGTTGAAACTCTACCCCAATGATTTGGAAGTGAGCTTCGTAGATGAATGTCTACATTTCCGCGCACATCTTGTGAGTATGAAAGTGCAAAATGATGACTCTTCTGCGTTAGCAGTATACAGAAATCTGCGAGCTAAAGGACTTCAAACTGTATATCCAAACCTGGATATTGCCATGCGCATTTTTCTGTGCATTCCAGCAACTAATTGTACATCAGAGAGATCTTTCTCGGCTCTCAAACGTGTGAAAAATTACTTGAGATCAAGAATGGCAGAAGATAAACTAAATGCCCTGTCACTCCTCGCCATTGAAAGTGATATTGTTTGTAGAATAAACTATGACGATGTAATAAACATGTTTTCGGAACAGAAGGCCAGGAGAAAGCCTGCATATTCAGCCGCAGAATAATATTTAGTGATAATTGATTTTGATGTTTCATTTTTTATTGTGTTGGAAAATAAACGTTGTGTTGATTTTGAATGATAACAACTGTGTTTGTCTGTTGTTGTGATGGTGATGCTTGGTGCAAGTTGTGGCACGGAGGGGGGGGGCGGCAAAAGTATCAACCTAACCTCGTGCCCAGGGGCACCGAAATCCTAAATACGTCTCTGCTTAATAAACATCATATAGTTTGTTAACATTAATAATATTTTGTTGTGTATTACGTTACAATTTAGAAAAATAAAAAAGTAAAAAGTTTTATTTTGAATTTCGTGCAAAGCTACACAAGGGATATCTGCGTTAGCAACCTAGAATTTAGCAGTGTAAGACTAGAGGAAAAGCAGCTAGTCATCATCACCCACCGCCAACTCTTGGGCTACTCTTTTACCAACGAATACTGGGATTTATCGTAACTTTATAACGCCCTAAACACATGGCCATGCCGGGCCTCCATCACCCAGAAGTGAACTAGTAGTAAATAAAAATGCAAAACTAAAAATTTGTATGTATCCCCCACATGGACTTAATGGGCCTCCATACAAATTTTGTTAAAGGTCCATCCTCATCCTGCACAGTTGTTATATGGACATAAAACAGTCAATCCTGTCATATCGATTTCGATTATTTCACAATACTAAGCCGGCAAAGTGTTAAAAATGTCAGTTTCAGGCATATGATAGAAGTTAATAACCCTTACCACTCTGCTAGCTTTCGTGGGATTCCACATTTCATCTTTAATCGTAGGTAAGGATTAAGTTGGACCTTTAATAGTGGTAGACAGCGAAAACTGTAAAATGTCTGATTAATTTAGTTCAGTCCAAGTTCCCTACTTTTAAGTAATCATTTGAGAATTAAATAACGTTAACAATACTAATTACTTTTGGTGTCAAACTTATTATGTAATAAACCCAAGTTCTCACACACGACATTCAGTTGAAATCGTTCCAACGATGCCTTTTGAAATCATAATATTTGGAATCATTTGAAAGACAAAACTATTAACATTGTGGATAATTCGAGTATAATTCAATGGTATTTTCTTAATCTTGGTAGCTGTTTCTTAAAATGTTGACAACACCTTTCTTTTTTATTATGTATAAAAATTTACAGAAAAACGAGCTTATATTTTAAAGAATAATAAAATCCATTAGTTTAACTCCAAGTATTTAAAAATATAGTTGAACGTGCCGTGTGCAAAAAGGATGCCTAAACTATCGACAGAAACATAAACCTCCTCGCTCAAATGAGAGTAAAAAAAAAGAAAGTTAAGCTGGGTTATACCAAGTTTCCTCGACTTGTTTAACACTATGGATTGCAGTGCAACTCAGTCCCAAACAGTTTGACTTCGGGTGACTGTTACCTCACTTTATTAGAATCAAGGGGTAAGTTAAACAAAGGAAAGAAGGCAGATATTTTATGGTTTGCGCTGTTAATAACATTTCTGTTGGAGATGGCATCAGTACGTCATTACTCATTCTAAGTCTTAATTATAGGGTATTTCTTTTTATTTTAAGCTTTTTATGGAACTTTCCAATCTCCAAATGTTTTAGCTGTCTCCTAAAACTGCTTTAGGATGTATTCAGTACTGCTTCAATAAAAAAGAAATTTGGTGTACAGGTGGCACTATTAGCCTGTTCTGTGACGTAAAGAAGAAAAACAAGAATTACTGGTTAGTTGAACTTTCTTCATGAATCATATATCGATGGACGAATGGGTGTTTGCACTCTTTTTTGGTGATTTCTATAGTAAAATACTAGAAAAACTCTGAGCAGCTTGGTTCATATCTTGAAAGCTTACACGGAAATTTTTATCTACATGACCTCCATCAGACCGATTTGGCTTGTCGCTCTTAAATATGGGAAGTCATGAGTGTAACAGGTAATCCCACTTTTCAGTTAAACATTTCCCAATAGACAGCAAGTACTTTTGACTGGTTTTCCTTTCTCTGGTCAGCAGCTGTTTCGCTCATCTCTGGCATACGTTGTCGTTCAGCTTACGCACGAGATCAAACTTCCCTCGTGTTTATATATGTATTTATGTACCTACTTACTCTTGATTCCCAGTAGCAAACCTCTGAACTTATGACGCTAAAAACTGTGTTTCTATACCCGTGGTGGTCACAGCCCAACTTTTTCATTGTTTAGGTTTCTGCTTAACGATAAGAATCTCATAACTACTGGGAATAATAATTAGCAAAGTCTGTTTAAGCATGGTACTCACTTAATGAGGTAACCCTGAAAGAAACCACGATTTTATAGCATGCTCTGGTCATTACCTATTTTTCTTCTTGTTAAATACAATTTTTTTCAATGTCCATCAGGTCCTTTCTCATTTTACTTACCTTACGTTTTGCTCATTTTACTTACCTTACGTTTTGCTCATTTTACTGTTTCGTCTATGGCTGGAATTACCCAAATAATCGATGCTAAGCTCTCTCAAAGTGGCTTTTTCAATTCACTTCTATCCTACATATTTTGTGAAACATCAAAAACTATAAAATTTATATTACAAAACTGTATAATAGCTCAGTAGGTTAGAGAAGACAAATAGCTATCACAGTACTTTACCAAATCAACAAGCAGCTTATAGTATGCATGCTATCATAAAACAGCATGGAATCTTGCAGTTGATTATGTCATAAACCTTTTCTGCCGATAAAGCTCGCATAATAAAAAAGTCTTACACATGTTTAAACCTCAGCTAGACCGAAATCAATGAGAAATTTAATATTAAAGCTGTACAGAAGAACAAATACTTGCTTGATATGTGATAAGTGTAGTTGATAAAGTTTCATCGCTGTTGTTTAACCTCACTGAGGTTAATCCAAACACAAACAATAATGTTTAAATTAAACATTTTACTATCAAGTGGCATATCAACATTAAATAACATATTAACGTTCACAGTGTTATCTACAATAACCACATGCACTGCGTTAGGGCTAAGTACTCAAACATGAACTCTTCTCTTCCTGTTTATGGGTAATAATTCACAGAATCAAGAGCCACGAGATAGTTGTTACGCCTATAAACATAATAATTATCGTTCGCTGAAAATGCTTATGTCAATTACTTCTAAAAGCTGCACGAAATGGTTGTTTTCTGACCTCATAGTAGGAGTTACATCTCAACGGGTTTACTACACTCTCAACACAATCCCTACTAATACGATTTTTAGCGCCATCTTCAAACTTCAGCAAAACCAGTTTCAATATTCTGAAATCGTTTTTACTTCAAATTATGTAAAACATTATTAATGATATAAAAATTTATAACATTATTTCCAACTAAGAGGGAAGTTTAATTCATGTTTCTATTTCTGTGTCAGATTTATCTTTAATACAGTCGTAACAGTGTTACATACTAAAGACAAATTTGTAATCAAATGCTGTCTGATGTACATACATATAGTGACTGTAAGGCTTATGAATTAAGTAACGAAACAATCGATAAATAACTTTAAAATGCATCGTTTTATTTTTGTTAATCATTCTAAAATGTTTTCTAGATTTAGACTGTTTGAGTATCTGTGAGAGAAAAAGAGTTGAAGTTGATTTGTTTCAGGTATTCGTGCAAATGTACAAAAAGGAATATCTATAATAGTTTCCTAATTTTGAGGCACCCACCTTCAGCCATTTGACTACTTTAACAGAATACGGACTTTTCACCGTCATCCAAAGTGCAGAGAATGACTGTTCTATTTATGTTTTGCATAAACGGGAAATAATCCATGGATTTTTAGGTCCACAGTCTGACACACCAACCATTATACCATACTGGACTTTAAATTATGTTTTGATCCTAACTAAATGCTAGAAAATATATATCATTAGAATAAGATAAATCAAAACAATTTTAAACACCAAGTACCGATCATCATGATGCTTTTCTGGTTCTCAGAGTCGACGATCGTGGTTCTCCATTGTTCTCTGCCTGCGCCAAATTTTCCAATTAAAACTATTCACCTCTAACACATCCTCTAATGTAATCAAGCCAATTGCATCTCTGCTTGCCTTTCGTTTTTTTTCTTCTAGTTACCCACTACCCACTAGAATCTGAACAAATCTCCTCTCAGATTTAATTATAACACTCAGTGTAGCGCATCTGCTGTTTCCTATATACATCCAGCAGTTTCTTTTTTTCATATTTGTATGTTCCAGAACTTCATCATTAGTTTTCTCTGTGTAGCCAGTCTTCATCATTCGTCAATGAAACAACATTTTAAACGTTTTTAGTTATCGTTTTGTTTCAGTGCACTAGGACCACGTTTCCAACTCATGAAGTAAAACCAACCACACGTAACATCTTATTTTATTCTCGTCTTTAATACTAGTTTGACGTGAGCACTTTTGTCATTCAAATTTTTTCTCTTCATCTCTTTTTTAAACACTTGCCGTCACTACTGATATTTGTTCCTAAATAAACAAATCCATTTACATGTTCTAATACTGTCTTTTATGACGCATATTTTAGAAGTTTCTTCAAATCATTAACTTTCAGATTTCCAAAATTGTATTCTTATTCCACAGTCTTTCAATTAATTAGCAACCCTCTCATGTAACCACAGTATCTCTTCCTCGGATTCATCCATCAATGCTGTTTTACCAGCGTACCCGTTATTATTACAAATTTTACTTCTTTTAACCATAATAAATTCTCTTTTGGAAACAATATACAATTAATTATTTCATTTTCAGTTAATTCGAAATGCTGCTTCCTTACCGCCCCCCAGTAGCTCAGCGCTATGTCTGCGGACTTACAATGCTAATAACCAGATTTCGAAACCCGTAGTGGGCAGAGCACACATAGCCCATTGTGTAGCTTTTTTCTTAATTCAAAACAACAACATCTTCCTCACCTGTTGTTTTTCTTAAGATTCTAATATCTCTTTGATTCACTGCCATCATACGGCGAACCCTCTCAAAAGTTTTTTTTTTAATTATTTCTGTAGCATTCATAAATATTCCTTTGTTCTTGCATGACTCTTTTTCCTAACATCTTAATGCCCAGCATGTCCCATTCTTTTCCAAAAGCCCCCCAGTGGCTCAGCGGTATGTCTGCGGACTTACAATGCTAAAAACCGGGTTTCGATACCCGTGGTGAGAAAAGCACAGATAGCCCATTGTGTACCTTTGTGTTTAATTCAAAACAACAACAACATCTTTCGCAAAATCGCTTTGACATTCTTATCCTCAGTCCAATATTTAATTGTGCTGAGGATTACTTTCAGCAATACTTTCGAGATGTAACTGACCTAATTGATAGTTTTGTATTGGCCACACTCTAATACTTTGGGTTTATTGGGGATGGGCACAAAAAAAAATTCAAATTCTGTTGAAATTTCCTTGCTCTATAAAATGATGGACAAATTGCAATAAGCTGTTTCATCCTTAAAATGCTCCCCGCTAGTATATCGATAAGTCCAGGGACTTAAAACACTAAAATCAGGGGTTCGATTTCCCTCGGTGGGCTCAGCAGATAGTTCGATGTTGCTTTGCTATAAGAAAACACAGACGCATACACACACATCCCTAAAATATCTATTTACTTTTAAAATTTCTTCAAGAAAGCAAAACAAATTGAGACGACAATTATTCATTCAAACCAAAGTAACCATAAAGTTGGTTGGAAGTGGATTCCATGGACCAAGACTTTTCCTCAGATCTGTCGGCTCAAAACTAGAAATGGTGATTCATGTATAATGAGTAACTTTGAGTGAAAGTTGTTTTAAAAAACGACAACTTTTACACGAGATTCTTAATTGTCTGCAAGTGTTTATCAAAGGTTTGTATTGAAGTTCGTAAAAATTTGGAGGCAAAATTGGTATTTGATATACTTGATACCCAGATGCGAATGTTGGCTTTGGATGACGTGTCGTTAAATGAAACCTTTCCAAAATGCTCATTTCGAACGCTGAGGAAATCGACACGATCAATCAATTCCACTTGTAGAAAAAAATTTGACAGTAAAATTTGAAACTAGTAACAGACAGCTATTGAAATTACCTTTTATACTTATGTTAACATAAATGAATAAACAGTTAACACACACGCTTTTTTTAATGAAAGATTATTAACAGTGTGTTAAAACGCCCTCCGTAAAGAATAACACTTGTGTTACCTCACACTTAAATCTACAAAGTAATGAAATGTATATCTGTATGTTATAGCACTGACTATGCATAGTTAAAACACGCATCTCAATAGCTCATAACCGTTTCTTAGTTTAAAATAACTTAATTAAAAACCGGTTAGAAAAAAAGCTGTAGAGAAAAAAATATTTTCATGTTAACGACCTTCAATGCTTTATTTCCGTATCTATAAAATTGAAGAAAGAGACTATTAATTTAAAAGCAAACCGGCTATGGCAATAAATGTTTAACCATTTCATTGTATTTATTTTTTAGACAAAACAAACAGAGCAATAACCATTAGTATTTCTCTTATTAATTCCAATGTTACGCCTAACATTTTTATAAACAGAAACTCAGACTCGGAATGGCCAGTTGGTTAAGGCACTCGCCTCGTAGTAGCATGAGTGACGGGTTCGAATCTCCGTCACACCAAACACATTCGCACACGTGAGAGCGTTGTAATGTGAGGTCAATTTCACTATTCATTGGTAAAGGAGTAGCTCAACAGATGGCGGTGATAACTAGCTGCCTGGTCTTACGCTGCTAAATTAGGGACGGCTAGCGCAGATAGCCTTCGAGCAGCTTTGCGCGAAATTCAAACCAAACCCAAATAGTCGAACATGCAGTCTACTACATGGGTAAAAGCAACAGTACACAACTGACGAAACATTTAATTTTGTTATAAATAGCGTCTTTGTGGGTTTTTTTCTTATAGCAAAGCGGCCCGGCATGGCCAAGCGCGTTAAGGCGTGCGACTCGTAATGCCGAGGGTCGCAGGTTCGAATCCCCGTCACATCAAACATACTCATCCTTTCAGCCGTGGACACGTGATAATGCCACGGTCAATCCCACTATTCGTTGGTAAAAGATTAGTCTAAGACTAGCTGCCTTCCCTCTAGTCTTACACTGTTAAATTAGGGACGGCTAGCACAGATAGCCCTCGAGTAGCTTTGTGCGAAATTCAAAAACCAAACCTTTTGTTATTCGTGAAAGTTAGCAATGTATTAAGGAACATTTAAAATTTTCGAGCATTTTGTACCTATATTATTTGGAGTAAAGTGTTTATGCTGATCATTAGTAAACGCGAAGTAGTTCTGAAACTTTATCTTGTTTAGTTGAGAAGCATTAGAAAAACTGATATTTCAGTACATATCTACAAAATATATATTACGAAAGATTCACTGAAAAACTAATATTAACTTCTTATTAGGGTGATCCTTGTACTCAGTTTATTAAAAGTATGTTTCTATTTATAAAGCCCCCCGCTAGTATAGCGGTAACTACGGATTTACAACGCTAAAATCAGGGGGTCCTCACCCCTCTGTGGACTCAGCAGATAGCCCATGTAGCTTTGCTATAAGTTTGTTTTTTGTTTGTTTTTGAATTTCGCACGAGGGCTATCTGTGCTAGCCGTCCCTAATTTAATAGTGTAAAACTAGAGGGAGAGCAGCTAGTCATCACCACCCTCCGCCAACTCTTGAGTTACCTTTAAACTAAAGAATAGTGGGATTGACTGTCACATTATAGCTCCCCCACGACTGAAATTGTAAGCATGTTTGGTATGACAGGGATTCGAACCTGCAACCCTAATTTTATGAGTCGAATGTTCTAACCACCTGGCCATGTCGAGCTGAATAACGAAGGAAAGCAATTTCGTGTTACTCATTACAGAAATAGTTTCGCAAGCGAATGTTGTACTGTTCTATAGTGTGTTTTGTATTATTACATATTATTTAAACTTCTAAGTACAAATATCAACCAATTCTACAGACCTTCAACTGACATTGGTAAACTACTTGAATGTTATGCTTATAAAATATGCCTAAAAACTATATATCTGTTCCAATTCATCATAACCACAAGTTTGTGTTCAAGAATAAATAAAATACACTTAAATCATTCAGTTCCGTGAGAATATCACGTACAAACCTGTACTTAATATACAAATCACGTTTCTAACGTATCTCAGGTGCTGAAAGCAAATGTTGAAAATATACATGAAGCATAAGCATTTCGCTAATGGAAGAATATCTTGTGTGCCAAAAATCAAATATAAGATTAACTTTTATAGGTATCTCATCAGTTATGAAAATTTCACCTTCCAAATCAAATAGAAAATGTTCATATTTCATGACTATATCTTGAAAGGTTTAAAGAAAATCTTCAATAGTTTGGTTTGTTTTTAATTTCGCACAAAGCTATCTGTGCTAGCCGTCCCTACTTAAGCAGTGTAAGACTAAAGGGAAAGCATCTAGTCATCACCACCCACCGCCAACTCTTGGGCTATTCTTTTACCAACACATAGTGAGATTGAAAGTTATATTTTAATGCCCCCATGGCTGAAAAGGCGATCATGTTTGATGTGACGGGGATTCGAACCCGCAACCCTCAGATTAAGAGTCGAGTGCCTTAACTACCTGGCCGTACCAAACCAAATCTTATAGAAAGAAACCTCTTTTCAAACATTTTTGATAATTACAAAAGCTGAAATTAAAAATCATTTTCGTGTAAATTCCTTTAAATTTTACACAATATGTGATGACTATTTTTTGTTGAAAGATTGCAAAATGGTAAAAGGCATATTTAGCACGAGAATTCATACATTTTTATCGTCGGTAGAAAAACATTAGTTTATTTGTTTAGTTTATTTATTAGTTTTTATATTATATTAGTATTTATATATTTTTTATTTATTAGTTTACTAAAAATTAGTAAAAAGCTCACTAAATACGATGTTAATTTCGGTCGTGCCACGTAAAACTGTGACGACCAATCATTCGAATGAAAGACTCTGTCAGTCTAAATTTAAAGTACACTCAACTTACGCATAAGAGATTGATCTATTAGGCCTATTGCTAACTGTCAAATGTTTAAATACAGAATTTTAACAGGAATGTGTAAAAGTAGATAAAAGACAACTTTATTAAATTATTGGAAATTAACGCCGTATCGTGAAACTTCATAAGTTCAGTTTTGAAAGGATAGTATTGAAGGTAAACTTCTAGTATTTTTCATTCTTTCGAAATACATCGATGAAATGGAACGGTAGAATATAGGAACTTATAATCAATTGTACCATCGACCGTTAATTTTTATGCTTTGAATTACATTTCTAGAAAATTTCGAGTTTCCTTCAAACTTAACTGATTTTATCAAGAAGAAAGTATGATCATTTTTTTTAATACAGAGTCACAAACAACCAGGTTTATTACACGGGATTTTTCGTATTTTTACCCCTTTTTATAATGCCTTCAAGAGGTTAAGCTTTAAGTATACAGGCTTAGGATACTAAAAGTCGGTTTCCGACACTCCTGTCAGGAGGACAGAGTGTTGATAACCCACAGTGTAGCTTTGTGTTTGACAATTAACAAAAACAACTTTATTTTTATAATTCATGTTTATATCGCGCATTTATTGGGATAGTAATATCACTCAATCTTAACTCAGGATAATATTTTCTTAGGAAACTTGCGAAGTTTAAAATTATATTTAATTATAAATTTAGATTCTCTTTGACAAGACACAATCCATTCATTAAGGATATAATAGATGAAAATGTTTTCACTCTCATCAGTTACGATGTTTGAAAATAAACCAGTGTTTTGAAACTTTTTGGTATGTTTGTATATGCTTACTTCCCAGCAAAGGCGCATTGGGCCATGTGTTGTGTCCACCGACGTAAATCGAACACCTGATTTTAGCATTTTAAATCCGAAGACTTACTGCTATCCCACCGGGGGACATTTGTTTTGGAGCAGTACCATACTGAGCTATCTATTGAGTCCATCTCAGAGAATATAGCCCCAAATTTTTGCGTTCTAATTCCGTAAACTTATCACTGACTCACTTGGAAGAAGATTTGTTGTTGTTTTTTAATTTCGCGCAAAGCTACACGAGGGATATCTGCACTAGCCATCCCTAATTTAGCAGTGTAAAACTAGAGGGACCACCCACCGCCAACTCTTGGGCTACTCCTTTAACAACGAATTGTGGGATTGATCGAACATTATAACGCCCTCACAGCTGAGAGGCGAATATGTTTGGTGCGAAGGTGATTCGAACCCGCGACTCTCGGATTACGAGTTGAGTGCCTTAACCACCTGGTCATGTCGGACTCACTGGGAGGAGCCCCCCCAGTGGCTCAGCGGTATGTCTGCGGACTTACACGCTAAAATCAGGGTTTCGATACCCGTGGTGGGCAGAGCACAGATAACCCTTTGTGTAGCTTTGTGCTTAATTCTAAATAACAACAACAAACAACACTAGGAGGAAGCAATAATAATTACTGCTAACAAACTTTCAAACTTCTTGAAAATGAAAATCTTAGCCCTTCACTTTAAATTTTCAGCATTAACTATAAACTTCTGTAAACAACAATGAAATGAAAATTATTCAGAGTAAGAGATAAAATCCTATCGGTCAGCATTTCGTTAAAATGACTTTCACTGTGTCAGGCTGACCGTGATAAGACCGTTAGTGTATCGGGCCGCGGTTGAGGGTTAGAGACGAAAGTATGGTGAATCACTGGATTAATGGACATTTTAACATTAACACATGCTATTTTAGAACATTTGACATCCAAACAACTGGCTTTCTCAACAAATTAATAGGAAGGTTGGGGATTTGGAGCGCAGATAGCCTTTTGTGTTTCTTCGAACTCAACAACAAATAAAATTAACAAACATCACTATTAGCGTTATCTACTGAGATGTTTAGACATCTTTGATAGCCCAATTTTTTATAGAGCACCATAAACTCATATTACACAATTATATGTATATTCCTAATTTTATATTTTAATTGGTTAATAAGATATTGGTTATATAAATTGTTTTAATGGTAAAATCTAAATGTTAATCATGAAACGCGTCACACCATTGATAAATTGTTGTTTTTTTTACATTAAAAACGATAGGTTTGTTTGTTTTAAACACAAAGCTACACAAAAGGTTGATCGAACTGTACTAACTGTGGGTAACTAAACCTGATTTTCAGGGTTATTAGTCCTAACAATAACCGCTCAATCATCGTAGAGGATGGATAAATCTTGTAGTTTTAACAATAAAAACCATCACCATATATTGTATTCAGTTTCATAGGTACAATATCGGCACAAGTGTTCCAACACACAAAAATTATTTTAATTGACTGTAAAATTCATACAACGCTAATACAGCTAGCCAAGAAAATTACAGCTGTCAATCATTTCACATCGGTTAGTACATTTCTCTTGAACCGAACACACGCTATCAACTTAATAAAACAAAGAAATAAACCTATTCGAGTAAGACTGTCTCAATATCTCTCTTTGACACGTGTTTATGCTAAATCTGCATGCAAACAAAATAAACATTTTTTTTCCCCCTGTAGCAAAAAAGCAAATAGGAAACATATGATAGCCTCCAAATCACAATACCATATGTTTTCTACAACTTTAGGTAAAAAGTAAACCTTTTAAAATTACACTGTTTTCATAGTTTCTCAGTTGGACGCAGAGAGGAGCCCAAGAGAGTTACGTTATAAAGGGTGAACAAAGTTGAGGCTCACTTGTTCGATTCTCTTGTAAGAATAATAACATTGGTTTTACTAACGAGCTGACTTATACTTTTGACTGATAAAACAACAGTTGCTTGTAGAATTATTCTTGGTCTTTAGCGCCTGTCAGCTGATCTAACAAGAATCAAAACTCCATGTGTTTTGACATACTAGAGGCACTGTTAGGCCTCGTGTTGTTATTCTGACAATTTGTTAAGCTGAAGCCGCTTGTGTTTCGCCTGATGTTTTATTTCACTCAACGCAGCGAGAATTGATAACGTTATCTCATTATCGTATTAAAACTACTATCGAGAAAACAGCCGAGATAACTTGAGAATATACTTACAAAAGTGTTAAACATTTTACTTGAATGTTCCACGTTGAAGTGCTAAAGAATAATGTTCATTAATCATGCTTTTCTTTCACTTTATTTTTTTAATTTACAAATGAAAGTTTTTGTGTGTTTTCTCATAGCAAAGCCACATCTAGCTATCTGCTGAGCCCACCGAGTGGAATCGATCCACTAATTTTAGCGTTGTTAAATAAAAGTGAATTTAGGCCTAGCATGGCCAGGTGGTTAAGGCACTCGACTTGTCATCCGCGGGTTTGAATCCCCGTCACACTAAACGTGCGTGTCCTATTAGCCGTGGTTGCGTTATAATGTGACGGTCAAATCCCCTATTCGTTGGTAAAAGAGTCACTCAATAATTGGCGGTGGGTGGTGATGACTGTCTGCCTTCCCTCTAGTCTGACATTGCTAAATTAGGGACAGCTAACGCAGAATAGCCCTGGTGTAGCTTTGCGCGAAATTCAAACGAAAGGAAAAGTGAATTTATAACGTGCGTGTGTGTGTTTTTCGTACAGCAAAGCCACAAAGGGCTATCTGCTCAGCCCACCGAGGGGAATCGAACCCCTGATTTTAGCGTTGTAAATCCGGAGACATACCGTTGTACTAGCGGATGGCGAATTTAAAACAAAAAAAAATTAAATTAGCCCAGTACCTCAAAAGTCTCAAAATATTTTCACAGAAATATTCAGCATAACTGTATATAAAACTATAACACAAATATATTTCCGAGTTTTTTTTAACTTTATACAATTCAGTTTTAATGTAAATGTGAAGTTTGACGTGTCGTTAAAAACAAACAACCGTCACACTTTTTTCATGAGATAAACTGTGGTCAGAAGTTACGAACAAAACACGTGAAATGTTCTTCAATAATTTTCATGCAACAATTTACGAGTCTTAAAAGATATTGCCCCCCAGTGTAAGTCTGCGGACTTACACGCTAAAATCCGGGATTCGATACTCGTGGTGGGCAGAGCACAAATAGCCCATTGTGTAGCTTTGTGCTTAATTCAAAACAACAACAACTTAAAAGATATTAAAAATCTTAATGACTTTATTACGATTGTTTTCTCGTGTCCATCGAGTTTTAAACTAAACTGTACATAAACGTAATTCAACGCGTTCAGTTTGTTTCTTTATTTCAGACCAAAACCACATTGAGCTATTTGCTCTTTCCATTGGGGGAACTGAATACTGATATTTAACGTTGGAAATCTGTGAATATGTCGCTTTCCTACCGGATTTTGATATGCTCATAACTAGCCCAGTTGTCAGCGTGTCGGACGGAAAGGAATACAGGTACTATGATTCGACACCACCCTCTTTTATAAAAATAAACGAAAGAAATACGACCTGCAACGATGATGATCGATCTTCAATATTAGACAAAGACAGGAGTGGCAGGTAATATTTATTTCGTTTGTTTTTGAATTTAGCGCAAAGAGGAGATGAGGTATTGACTATTTCTATCTGTCACCCAAATATTAAGAGACATTTGTCTTCAAATGTCTTTTCTTAAAATTCAACAACCAACCACATCTAATTTGGTTATGTATTTTGATATACTTAAATTCGGACATGGCCTAGCGTGTAAGGCGTTCAACTCGTTATCCAAGGGTCGCGGGTTCGCGCCCGCGTCTCACCAAACATGCTTGCCCTCCCAGCCGTGTTTTGTCAATCCCACTATTCGTTTTTGTTTGTTTGTTTTGGGAATTCGCACAAAGCTACTCGAGGGCTATCTGTGCTAGCCGTCCCTAATTTTGCAGTGTAAGACTAGAGGGAAGGCAGCTAGTCATCACCACCCATCGCCAACTCTTGGGCTACTCTTTTACCAACGAATAGTGGGATTGACCGTCACATTATACACCCCCACGGCTAGGAGGGCGAGCATGTTTAGCGCGACCCTCGGATTACGAGTGCACGCCTTAACGCGCTCGGCCATGCCAGGCCCCCACTATTCGTTGGTAAAAGATTAGCCTAAGAGTTAGCGGTGGGTAGTGATGACTAGCTGCCTTCCCTCTAGTCTTACACTGTTAAATTAGGGACGGCTAGCACAGATAGCCCTTGAGTAGCTTTGTGCGAAATTCCAAAAAAAACCAATTCAGTTTTTTTTAAACTAGCGTCATCTATCGTTTACATCCGGTATTACTGTAGTAAATGCCTTTTGGGTTTAAATAATTTACTGTGAACAATGTTATTCTTTTGAAGCAACTAACCATGTTTCGTATTGTAAATGAATATAAAATTAAAGGCACATTCTTAATACCTAACACAATATCCCACGTTTTTAAAGGATAAAAGCTTGTTAGGATAGTATTCTAAGTTAATAGCAACAGCCATACGTACGAGTTTAAAATTTTAAATTGTATTACTCCAAAACATGTTACACAGTTTAAAATTTATTTGTGGAGAGCTTAGGATTTGTGGTGAAAATTCATTAGGTGAGTTTTTCTATCTCGAAGCTACAGAACGGAGTATTTACGATCTACCCATTGTGCAGGAATCAAACGTTCGATTTTGACAAATTTCAAGAATTTGTGGAGTCACGGAGGTCTGGTAACCTGTACTGCTGTGAATATATCCATTAGATTACCATAAAACGCACAATATTTAAAAATGAAAATATTTATTTATGTGAGATACAAGTCTCAAATATAAAATCACACACTTGACTACAAACGTTTGTACAGATCTACACCTATGTATAAAAGTCCAAATTTCTAGAAGCTTCTATAGATAACATAGTGTCGAGCTAACTAGGTTCTCTTCACTATAAGAGTCTTCATCAGTGCGTGTAGGTGACCTGTGCTTAAAGAGCTGAATCTATAACCAATTTAATCCGGGCTCTCTACACACTCAGATATTCAGCTTTAAGAATAGCATAATATTATATACATTTTTCTTAAAAAGGTAGAAACAGCCTCTTTAACACATACCCAACTATGTCCACTCTAATATTTTAAATAGGCAGCAACAATTTGTTTAAAACACACCAAACTAATGTTTACTCTTCTCAAATGTTCTTTGCGACAAAAATGCATAATGTTATGTTACTGTTATTGACAAGAGAAACTTTATACAATCACTATGCATACATATAATTACGTTCAGATGTGATTTTACACAACAACCATACTATTAAAAATGTTTATGTACACATCTGTATTACAATCATATATCTGCATAACTATACAAACAAGACTACATTAACAACGTTCCACTGTTAATTAGAAAACCCTGATTCACTGCATATACTAAAATCAGAGTTAAAGGAAGAAAAAGGCAAAACACACATACCTCATACACAAAATATATTCAACCATAAAACAACTTATATTTTTTAAAAGTCCATAACTTATACTTTTACTTGTTTTTCAAATTATAGCTTAAAGAATTTTGAAAATTCTTCGTGGTAACGAAAAACCCACTTGAAGTAAAAATGTATTCTCAAGACAGCTGGTATTGGAATTAATATCTTAACCCAAATAAAGTAAAGAACAACGTTTCTACCTTCTTAGGTCATCTTCACGTTAACAAAGAGAGAGCTTGCAATGCTCATTTGCGAACTTTCTGTTAACCTGAAGATGGCTAAAAAAGGTCGAAACGTTTAATTAAAATACAAATACCCATATTGGCCGTCTTGGGAATACATTTCAAAAATCTATTATTCTTTACATAAAATAATATTAACAATGACCTAAGGTTACCTATGATTCTTTTTATTATTTAAAACAAAGGCTTTAAATCAAAGTTCTGCATAATGCATAAACTCTCTGTATTTATAGCAAAGCTGGTAAGGTTGTATGTACCATTTGAAATTCTGAACTACTGCCTAGAGGGAAAGCAGTGAGTCAGGGAAATCCTGCCATCCATGCTAATTTTGAATGAACTTACATTAAACGCCCTCTATATAATATTTATTCAGACAGTTGTTATAACCTATATAAAAATACAATTTTATATAAATTCTCCGTGGTTCATAGCCAGAAATTTCCTTCATAATATATTTTAGAAGTAAAGTTACTATCTTAAACTGAAGATATATATTACATGTATTTACAAAAATACATCTTTTCATATCAGAATTACGACATTTTAACAACAAAAAAAATCAAACTAAAACCATTTATGCCTCATAAATCACGAAGAATAAATGAAACTGATTTTGTAAGGCTATGTACACTTTTCACACTTGTATCTTTCAACAAAGTTTAAAAGTAGCATGACTAGGTGTAGATTTAGTTTCGTACGCTTTGAAATTATGAACTGCAGATTTTAAATATGATTCAAAAACATTAAATCTAAACTTTCATTCATAAAAGATAAAATGAGAATCAGATAACAAACATTTCAATTTTAAACAACACTACAAAAGGGTTTACTTTGAAACACCTCCACAAGAATGTGAAATTGTGATCGTTATAAATTTGATTTTTAATGTCAAAATATCTACATAAAAAAAATATAAAATGTAATTATTCCCTGATACAGGATACAAAACATATCAAAATTTGGTAACCTTTAGAACCTGTTAAAAAAAAGGTTAGAAAAAAAACAAGTTTTCTTCATTGGGTAATTTCCATGAAATTGTCAAAATAAGAAATATACAAGGTGCTCTTTTAAATTTGCTCATAGAGAATAATAAAAATAATCATATTTTGAAAACAAACTGGTACATGAATACAAGTGTTCTTTCTTCGGGAAATTATACATACATACATGAAAGATCTGTCTTTGCTTACTCTCTCTCATATAATAATTATAATTTAATTTTGGTCTATTGAATACTCATGGAAAAGACAAACAATATATCACACACACACAGAATGTATGGATGTTATTCTGCTAAAAGTTACCACACATGAAGAAATAACATTAAAATGGGCCTCGAAAACAGATCTTTTAATTTTGACAAGTCAACTGAAAGAGATTTTATCAAAATAGTGTAATATTTAATCATTTAGCTCTAAATCCGTTTTGTACAACATTTTCCCCTGAGGCTAAGTGTATAGAATGTATATTTATAAGGCTAATTGCATTTTCATATAATATATGAATGGAAAATTTTGGTGTCATACAAGACACATTGCTCAAAATCAAATTTAAGTTTTTTTTAATCTGGTAACTTTATTAGAAGTTTTTAATTAGGGTATTAGATTATTCTATCAGTGTTGCACAGTTATGTAAAGAAATATAAAATGATTTGTTGTGAAACTTTCATTATAAAATGTCTAAATTTTGTATTGCAAAACTATTCAAAAAATAAACATTATGTTTCATAGTGTGTAATTAACATAGTCAAAAGCACAAAAAACACTAGCTTCAACTATAAAAGAAAACTAATATATCATGCTCTAAGTAAAAGAAAACTAATATATCATGCTCTAAGTAAAAGAAAACTATCTCATGCTCTAAGTATAAGAAAACTAATATCTCATGCTCTAAGTATAAGAAAACTAATATATCATGCTCTAAGTATAAGAAAACTAATATCTCATGCTCTAAGTATAAGGAAACTAATATATCATGCTCTAAGTATAAGAAAACTAATATATCATGCTCTAAGTATAAGAAAACTAATATATCATGCTCTAAGTATAAGAAAACTAATATATCATGCTCTAAGTATAAGAAAACTAATATATCATGCTCTAAGTATAAGAAAACTAATATATCATGCTCTAAGTATAAAAAACGACATTAAATTTTGTCAGTTATAAATTACAACGATTTATAAACTTAATTGCTAATATGTAAAGTCACTAAAATTATTACAAAAACAATGTTATGACATGAATAAATAATGTTGAGACAGACTCATGTATCATAAACCCTTTTCCTTTTCAACCGACATTGACATACACTTATGTCCAAAGTTTTGTTCTTTGGGAAGAGATGTATACAGTTTAGCATTAGAATTTCTCTTTTTGTTCCATTTTTCATTTTCTGTTTTTACAACCAACATTTACAAATGTTACTTTTCAACATTACTATAAACATGCTTCATGTATGGGGGAAGAATTATTTCTTTTTACATTTAATAGTTTTTTTTAAGACTTCTAGGTTGTCTGCTCAACATTTACTCGGGTAAAAACTTCAATTAAAAATGTGTTCCACTCTCATTTATCAATTTGAATCATCTTTTTACATTTTATGGAATACAACGGTAAAATATTATTAGTAATGTATATCCACGTCTCACACTTATTAAAGGCAGTGTTTTTGTATCAGATAATACATGTATTAGTTTTCTTTCTTTACTTATAAACCAACATTACACTATAAAGTCAGGTAACTTTCACCCTTCAGATTTTGATTACTAGAAGAAAAAAATTATTTGTAAGCTCGACATTAAAATAATAAAAATTAAGAAGCTTTATAAAGCCAACTACTTTATTATTTAACTATGAGAAGTTCATACCCATCCATATTCTATATGAGTGGTTCCCAACCTTTTATTATGTGTACTCTCAGTTACAACACACCCCAGATGCATGTGATTTTGTTAGAAAAACGTAAGTTGTTCACATTAATAAGCAGAGAATTCAAAAGAAGTAATTTAAGAGCAACCCGTCAATATGTAAGCAATAATCACCGAAATATAATGGTAACTCACTGTGAATGCCATGCAACTTTGAGATACAAAGTTCATTTGGTTTTTAATGTTTTTCAAAGGTTCGTCTGTACCTCCCCAAAAAAGGTCTCGAAGTAACAACAGGCTGATAACCACTATTCTTCAGATAAGTTAAAAAATAAATCAGTATTTATGTAGAGTTTACGGCTATTTCCACTTGTAACTACTAGGAGCATTGCATAATACATTCCCGAGTTGATACAGAATCTAGTAATCTGTGGTGGATATGTTTTACCACTTTAAAGTGTAAGGATGGTATGAATAAAAGACAATGTTAAGATACTCGGCTCTTCAGTGAAATCTTTGGTCCTGAAAGCATAGGAAATGCTGTGCAGCAGTTCAAATACGGGTAGATCAATAAAACATGGTTAAACACTTCTGGGTTATGAACATTGATTCACTGAATAAAAAACAGCCAGTAATAAAAACATCCTAAGTTGAACACTTCTGGGTTATGAACATTGATTCACTGAATAAAAAACAGCCAGTAATAAAAACATCCTAAACTTTCAGCAAGTTATATACAGGTTTACTTAAGTTTTGATTTAAATTAGTAGTTTGTTCTGACTGTGAGTAATGGTGAAATAACATGTGAAATTAATGTATTTTAAATTAAATAGCTGTAACCTGCAAATATTTCATCATTTTATGTATTAGTCAGATCACTACTAAACTGATAAATATACGAGACAAGGAATTTTCTTATAACCTAGGAAAACCTTCTTGAATCTTAGTGATAATGAAACACAAAACATGGAAAATTTAACAACAAAACAAAAACTATATTGCTGAGAAAATTCTTTATGATCAACGGATTACCGATTATTACGTACAATGTTGATTACAACGAACAATTAACAGTTTACCGTTATCCAAATATTTCTTAAAGAGAGTTTCCCTCACTCTAGGCCACTAAAAATTACAATTTTTTAATTTTGTTTAAACTATTTGAATACAAAATAGTATTTTCTAAAAATTAAGTTATTTATAAATGACATACACTGTGTAATTTTAAAAATGTTTTTACAATTAAAAATTCTCATAAAATAGAAATGAGTACTTATAGTAGCAAGTTGCAAGATTTCAAAAGGATTATAAAATTATGACAGTAGAGAAAAAAAGAAATACTGACTAAACACAATAGACCTAACACTAATGGTCACAGAAAAGTGAAAAAAAAGACTGATAATTACTTACCCTTTTCTTACCTCCTCAATAGGTCCCATATATTATTAACATGTTTACAGCATAGTTCATTTAACATTCTCTTACCTTGCATTTTAATAATAGCCTGTCCAATGTTATGTTTATTACCATGAGCAACCCAGCACTACAAGTACTCTATCTGATCCAGTAACGTTAAGTGTACAACAGTAATTATGTACTTGAATTATGTACAAGTATATCAAACGAATAACACAAAGTTCTCCACATATTTTGCCAACAAAGAATCCAGCTTTTTAGCAACAACTAAAGTGAAAAAAACAACAACTTATAACTTAAAAAACAAAGGTGTTAAACTGCAGTAATTAATGGTTTACGTGCCCACCAAAGAGCTGGTGGCTAAAAGCAAAAAAGTTCTGACAATCATATTTTCAATAAACATTATTTTATAAAAATTTGCTGGATAAAATATTCGTTCTGCCAAACATATTTAGGATTATGAACGATCACTTTCAACCTGAGAAAAACATAAATAATTTCAAACAATTATATTTCTCTTGGCAAGCTAATGGCCCCAACAGAATATCAAAATTGCACTTTACTACAACTACACTAATGTTAATATCTTCCAAACCTTTCAAAACTCAAGAGGCTGTACTTAACACACATATTCAACTTTACAGAATAATTCACAGAAGGTGCTGGAAGTTCAGAAACAAAAGACAATTTGAACTTTGACAAGGAAAATTAAAAAAGACTGGAAGACCATTCCTTCAAAAAACATATCCTCAAACCTTTAAGATTTTTTCTTTTGTTCTAACTAGCAACATTAAATACATAGAAAAAACAAAACACTTCTGTTTATATAAAGAAGTAACTTTAGGTTCTCAAAAACTGGACATTTCTTTATAACTTCCTCAAAAATAAAGTCATGATTTCACTCCAGTGAAATAATATCTCGTGGAGTTGAATTCACTTTTGTTCCAACTGAAGTTGAGTAACAGGGTATCTACAGTAAAATGATATAATAAATGATTATAAATAGACACAAATTTTGAAATGTGAGGAACTTGTGTCAAATTAACACAAGTATTAACTTGCTCTTTAACTATAAATACAGAACTCTGAATAAAGCAGTAGAAAGAAAAACATAAACCAACATTTAACATTTCTAAAACTAATTCCAGTAAACTCAATAATTAGGTCAGAATTATGACAAGATAAACAACCTTAAAACAGTGGTAACATATTGTGAAAGATTACAATTTTATTAAGATGAACTGACCACATATAAAGTTATATACTAAAATATCACAACACTAATTTACAATATACCAAAATTTATTAAAATAAACTGAACAAACAAAGAGGGAAAAATTCAATTGGAAGAACAATTTAAGTTGTTAACCTGAATAACAACAAACACTAAGCCTTTCTCAAGTCAATATCTTTACATATCTTGCTTGTCTTCTTCAACATGTATTGTTATTAACAGTATTTTTAAGATATTAGTTTTTAATATATTCAAATTTCAAAACATAAAAAGGCTGGTGTTAACCTTTCAAGACTGTTGGATTTTAATAAAATTTGACATAGAAGAAAAACAAATTGTGAACATTATTGAAATAGGAAACATGTCCAACAGTACCTGGTGTGCTTCAAGTGTACTACAGACAATAAACATGTCCAACAGTACCTGGTGTGCTTCAAGTGTACTACAGTTAATAAACATGTCCAACAGTACCTGGTGTGTTTCAAGTGTACTACAGTTAATAAACATGTCCAACAGTACCTGGTGTGTTTCAAGTGTACTACAGTTAATAAACATGTCCAACAGTACCTGGTGTGTTTCAAGTGTACTACAGTTAATAAACATGTCCAACAGTACCTGGTGTGTTTCAAGTGTACTACATATAATAAACAAATAATCTAATAATGTACATTGTGATTCAAGTGTACTAGACAGAAGAAACAAGTGCATGTCCAATAACTTATTGTGTGTTACATGCTTAAAGCACACTACACATGATAAACATGTATCCATTAGTGTATGATTTGTTTCCAGTACAGTTCATGTAAAAACAGGGCACTTTTCTACCTTCCAATGTAAAACAGTATGAAATAAATGTACCAATAGAAAACCCTACAGCATGCTGTCAAGAATACACTGTGCAACAGGAAAGAAAGGATTTTCTTTCAAAGTACTTTTGCTTTAAACATTATTAAAACTTTTTATGACACATTGCACAACACAAAATGAAACTATATTATTTCTTTCTCTACTTTTATTTACTAGGTTCTGAACGTTTCTAGAACTCACAATTCTTATTCCCAGTTCTACAGTTTCATTATTCAATTATTTGAAACGAAATTTTGTTTCAACATATTAACACAATATTCTTTGTCGAGTCTGTTTCAAAAGCCATGTGTTTCACACTGTCATCAAGAAATACTTCACTGATCATTGATGTAATTATTTTCTCTAACAGTAATGCATGACAAGCAACAATAACATTTCCACATACCTCACACTCTCTTACAATTACTGAAATCAGTGAGAAAATTATAGTTACCTAATATAACTCAAATACTTTCAAAAGGTAGTTTCTTCACTTAGATAAAGAAAAAAAATTAGTAACACAAATTTGATCATACTGAGATATTTGTCTCTTTTAACTTACAAATATTTTTATGAAACATAAAATAAACTGGAGCACATGAATTAGTACAGATCTGTGTTCATTATACAGTGTTCTATTTTATTGTTTAATATACACATCTATCTTTCTAGCATCAACAAAACCACAAAAGGAATCAAACCTGTCTCTCACTTTCACTGTCATTCAGGACTGTATGCAAGTCTGGTAAATCTGTAAGATGAAATAATTTTTGAATAATGACACAATTACTCTCATAGAAACTGTATTTTAGAAGTAAAATATCTCAAAATAAATAGTATTTAATCACACTATGCAAAGGTTGACTTTTAATACTTAAATTCATAAAATTTTGAAGGGACAGAGGAGCATATTAGTTCAACAAGGATGTTCCTCCAAGCTCCCAATTTTAACCATCTCTAAGTACCTATGTATCAATCAAATCTTTTATTGAACTCGGTTAAATTTTCTACCTTTACCACCATTGAAGGCAGCTCATTCCAAAAGCCAATCATCCTGTTTGTAAAGCAGTATTGTCTGAACTACAAATAACACGTGCTGCCAAAATTTGAACTTGTAACCTCTCGTCTTATCGTTTTCACTGCTAAACACAAAAAAGTTTGATGGACCTATACGATCAATACCCTGAAAGAACTAAAACACTTCACATCAAATCCATCTAACTCTTTTTCCTCTCCAGCAAAAACAAGTTTAAGGACTTCAGTCTCTTCTAGTTGGACAATTCTTCCATCTTGTATGTTATGCTAACTGCTCTTCTCCGAACTTTCTCCAACAATTCAATGCTCTTCTAGAGAAAGGAATCCAAAACTGTACACAGTATTCTGAATGAGGCCTTACAAGTGATCCATATAGTGAAGTAATAACATCCATTGTCTTGTATTCAGTATTTCAAAAGATACCACCCAAAATCCTATAAACCCTTTTATCAGCTACATTACACTCCTTAGCTGATGACATAAGCAGTTTTTTAACACAGCATCAAGACCTTTTTCTTAAACCAAAAGTATTTATTGTACTCCCATTTAAATTGTAACAATAATTCGAATTGTGAAAACTATAACATTTACTATTGTATATTTATTTTAGTGTCTGTCTGTGCTTGTTTCTGTGTAGTTTTCTTTTTTGCATATGATGCATATTCTTGGCTGTGTATTGCAAAAGTCCTGCCTCTTCCTCAAATATGTAGAAGATTCATGAAAGTAAGAATCAACAATATTTGTTTACAAAAATGCACAAGAATATTGTTGAAGTGTTGAGAAAAACTGTGTCATTCCTGCAAAAAGTAGATAGTCTAGAGACAAGAAGGAATATTATTGGACAGCTACAGTCAGTAAACTATAGGCCTAGGAAATTATAATTGTGATTAACATTTATTAATCAGAAAAGTACAGAATGTGACCAGAAACATTATAGATTTCGAACATTACAAACTGTTCAACTTCAGTGAATTACTTCAGACATTACTGTTTCCATGAGGACATTAGATATCTTCTTCAATACGAAGCAAACTCCTACCTGGTGTGAGGCTACTCGAGAAAGACATTAGCTCAAGTGTAATGAGACAATAAACTCAGGATTAATTCGCTTGTTGAAGATAAAATTAAAAATAGTTAAAACTCAGATCAAGCTCTGTCAAGCCAGTATTCAAGACAAAAGAGGGAAAACAAACCTGTATTGAAGCTGAAAATAAAATTAGGCTGAAAGAAATGGAAATCTGACTGAACTCCAAATGACCAACTGATACAAGTAAGACCTACTCATAGTGTATCATTATTGTTGGGAAATGATTCTACAGGAGGAAAAGTTGTTGCTAAACCCAAAATTAGTAATAAGGCAATCATGTTTCATCTATGGATGATGTCATTGAGGAGAATCCAGAAGTGTTTCCCCCATGTATTGTGACTTGAGTTTCGGCTTAGAAATGTAGTCAAAAAGTAATGATGTGTGTTTACATGATGACATTATGGATTTGTCACACACAAATCTTGTAGTTGATTGTCTTATTAACAAGCCTTTGACGAGTGGCAATAATGGACATGAGGAATATGATTCAACTACCAAACTACCATTTGCTAGAAGCAAAATGATCTCTCAGCAAGAAAAGGATCTACAAATCTTATCATTATTTAAACATGTACTCCAAAAGAATGAACTGGAGAATGTTCCAAATGGCTACTTCTTCAGAAATTGTGTACTTGTGAGAAAATGAAGACCACCAAATGTGGCAACATCAGATGACAAGTCTGTAATCTATCAAACTGTTGTTCCAAATGGCTACTTCTTCAGAAATTGTGTACTTGTGAGAAAATGAAGACCACCAAATGTGGCAACATCAGATGACAAGCCTGTAATCTATCAAACTGTTGTTCAAAATGGCTACTTCTTCAGAAATTGTGTACTTGTGAGAAAATGAAGACCACCAAATGTGGCAACATCAGATGACAAGCCTGTAATCTATCAAACTGTTGTTCAAAATGGCTACTTCTTCAGAAATTGTGTACTTGTGAGAAAATGAAGACCACCAAATGTGGCAACATCAGATGACAAGCCTGTAATCTATCAAACTGTTGTTCAAAATGGCTACTTCTTCAGAAATTGTGTACTTGTGAGAAAATGAAGACCACCAAATGTGGCAACATCAGATGACAAGCCTGTAATCTATCAAACTGTTGTTCAAAATGGCTACTTCTTCAGAAATTGTGTACTTGTGAGAAAATGAAGACCACCAAATTTGGCAACATCAGATGACAAGTCTGTAATCTATCAAACTGTTGTTCCAAATGCATATCATTCTGAAATATTGAAAGTTGCTAATGACCTTCAAATGGGAGGTCACCTAGGTATCAGAAGGACCTAACAAAATTAAGAGACATTTCTTTTGTTGAAAAATTAGGCAAGATGTATCGAACTTTTATAAAACTCGTAACAGATGTCGATTGGCTGGAAAACATGACAAAAAATTTCCACTACTTCTTTAAAACCTGTAACACCTTTCAAACAGCACCTAAGTAATGTGATTATTTACTGTGTTAAGTCAGAAGATAACATTTATGTTTAAGCACTTTCATGTGCTACATAATTTTATTATCATAAGGTTATTTGTATTAATTGTGTTATACATTGTCATGATTATAGAAATTGTATAATCATTTGACAATGTATTGTAGTTAATGTATTGTTTGCAATGTATCTGGCATTTAATATCTTAGTTAAAAATTGTCTAATGCAAATTTTTAATTCTCTAAGGAGAAGGGTGTAACAGAACAACATTTGTTTACTGAAACATACAAGTATGTTGCTGAAACACTGAGAAAACCACATGATTACTATGAAATGCAGCTAGGTGAGAGACAGGAGAGAATATTATTGGAGAGCTAAGTCAGTACACTATAGGCCTAGGAAGCTATAGAGAATTAGACCAGGAATGTTACAGGTTTTGAACAATACAGACCAATCAACTTCAGTGAAGTATTCTGGATGTTACTGTTTCAATGAGGACATTAAATATCTTTTACAATAAGAAGTGAACTTCTAACTGGTGTGAGGGAAGCCAAGAAAGACATTGTTAGCTCAAGTGAGGTGCAGAGTATACAACGTAATAATGCGTAATAAAATCTACACATACCACTTTACATTTTGGACACTTAAACATGCACTGACTCAATACATCAAATGATCTAAATCTTCCTCAAAGTCTGCAGCAACCTTGAAACAGCTAGCCATCCCAAAAATATTAATGTCATCTGCAAGCTACAATATTTTGTTAGCCATTCCAGAGTCAATATCATTAATATAAGTCACAAACAGCAGAGGGCCCAGCACAGAGCCCTGAGGTGACTACTTGTAACTGTGATCCAGTCAGACCTAACTCCATTTATTACAACTCTCCAGCAGAGGACCCAGCACAGAGCCCTGAGGTGCACTACTTGTAACTGCGATCCAGTCAGATCTAACTCCATTTATTACAACTCTCCAGCAGAGGACCAAGCACAGAGCCCTGAAGTGCACTACGTGTAACTGCGATCCAGTCATACCTAACTCCATTTATTACAACTCTCCAGCAGAGGACCCAGCACAGAGCCCTGAGGTGCACTACGTGTAACTGCGATCCAGTCATACCTAACTCCATTTATTACAACTCTCCAGCAGAGGACCCAGCACAGAGCCCTGAGGTGCACTACGTGTAACTGCGATCCAGTCATACCTAACTCCATTTATTACAACTCTCCAGCAGAGGACCCAGCACAGAGCCCTGAGGCGCACTACTTGTAACTGTGATCCAGTCATACCTAACTCCATTTATTACAACTCTCCAGCAGAGGACCCAGCACAGAGCCCTGAGGTGCACTACTTGTAACTGTGATCCAGTCATACCTAACTCCATTTATTACAACTCTCCAGCAGAGGACCCAGCAGAGAGCCCTGAGGTGCACTACTTGTAACTATGATCCAGTCACACCTTGAAACAGCTAGCCATCCCAAAAATATTAATGTCATCTGCAAGCTACAATATTTTGTTAGCCATTCCAGAGTCAATATCATTAATATAAGTCACAAACAGCAGAGGGCCCAGCACAGAGCCCTGAGGTGCACTACTTGTAACTGCGATCCAGTCAGACCTAACTCCATTTATTACAACTCTCCAGCAGAGGACCCAGCACAGAGCCCTGAGGTGCACTACTTGTAACTGCGATCCAGTCAGATCTAACTCCATTTATTACAACTCTCCCAGCAGAGGACCCAGCACAGAGCCCTAAGGTGCACTACTTGTAACTGTGATCAAGTCAGACCTAACTCCATTTATTACAACTCTCCAGCAGAGGACCCAGCACAGAGCCCTGAGGTGCACTACTTGTAACTGTGATCCAGTCATACCTAACTCCATTTATTACAACTCTCCAGCAGAGGACCCAGCACAGAGCCCTGAGGTGCACTACTTGTAACTGTGATCCAGTCAGATTTAACTCCATTTATTACAACTCTCCAGCAGAGGACCCAGCACAGAGCTCTGAGGTGCACTACTTGTAACTGTGATCCAGTCAGTTTGACATCTCTTTCACACAAACCGATTTAATTTTTGTAACAAATCTTTTGAGGCACATTATCTAATGCTTTCTAAAACTCAAAATAAATCAAATGCACAGTGTTTCCATCATTACTTCTTGCAGTAACGTCTTCAGAGACTGTCAAAAGGTTCGTTAAAATCTTTTCAACTGCAGATGCAAGACCAACTGGCCTATAATTTCCTATACAATGTTCAGTACCTCCTTCAAATACTGATCAAGCAGTAACCAACTTTCTATAACCTGTACAAAATATTAGCTAGTGGTTTATAAATAACATCTTTAACTTCCTTTAAAACTACAGAACTCTTCAAACATACAGAGTTACATTAGAACTCTTCAAACATACAGAGTTACATTATTAGCAGCTTCATATTTCAGACTAAGTTGAAAAAACAACAACAAAACAAACAGAAAGAAACCAACAAAAGTAGTTGGGTAGCAACTGGAATAACTGATATACATTAATTACATGCAAAATAACTGATTAATCAGATTTATGTTTCAATTGACTTAAAAATTAACCAACTAACAGAAATTAGTGTTCTTTTCAACTACTCCGAGTAATCAAAACGTTATCACCATGATTTCCTATTATTTACATCAAAGTTCTTTGTCTTAAGGTCACAACTCAAGAAATGAGATTACAGTTTCTGATTATTACAATTTCCAATTATTCCCAACTATCCAAGTTTCGTAAGAAAAAAAGTGACAAGTTGAAAGCATTTGATGAAACTTACGAGCACATGCAGATGTTAAAACTGCATGCCAAGACCTTGTAAAAAGTGCAATTCAACACAGTATTGGAAAGTTATATCAGTTATCAACCGTTCATCCTAACCTTCACTTTTGTAACAATTCATATAAGATTAAAGGAAAACACCTTTAGATGTGCATTCAGATGGTTATGCAACACACAAACTATAAATCAATAAAGGTGTTTTAATTCTTCCAATAAATAACACCTTGAACTCCTATTTGTTTCAGACAGACAGACCGGCTTTGTTAATTCATGTATGTATCTATCTTTAGAATAAATATTTAATCAACAAACGTGTACTATTTACTGACAGTTTGCTACCTATAGAAAACATATATATAGCAAATTCAGTATTATAGTCAACATTACTTCTCTATTATGGGTTTGAGCCGATATGCAATACTTCTACAAATTTCAGAAGGCAAAATGTACGACTTAAGTTACTTCAGCGTGTTTGATTACTTTCAGAGAATTAGTGCAAGTAATAAGACTGTTGAATACTTCGACTTTTTACGGAAACATTTTTGTGAAAAAAAAATTAAATCTGTTACTGCAAAAAGTAATGTTCACTTTTGAATGTTTCACTTGTAATACATGAAAATATCCAAGTTAAGAAAAGATTCAAATGTGAGGTCAAAGGTCAAGGAACTTACACGAGTATAGTACTATGAAAATGACACGAGATATGAATTTGGAATATATAACAAGAGTTTTATGGTTTTGTTTGATTATAGTAAAGTGCATAACCAAATACTCCTTGTATTAAATGTGCCAAAAAAAAGAACAGGTCAACAGGGAGAATTTAGTGCCCAACGGTCAGAATTTTAAACATTTGTTTTTTCCTTTGTAAATATTGAGATTACATCCCAATATATTTTTTTTTAGAAAATGAGAGGAAGTAGGATATGTAAATAATTCAACTCAATAAATTTCATGTGCAAACCCATTAAAGGCTTAGAACTGCTACACTAGTTAGGTACAGTTAATGTCACAGAATTACAAGCAGCGAGTTGTACAATGTAAAGTGACAACGGATACTTTACAGGTTGTGCCCGTGCGCTATACTGCGGTTTAGACCCAGTTTGCTGTATTCACACCTTATAGCACATTCACAGACCATACTGTTTTGCTCATTGTCCTCACATATCCTTGACCTGCAACCTCTCCTCAGCTTGTGTTGCACAAATATTATGACACATTATCAAGTGCTGTATGAACACGTTTCCTAAGGGATAAAAACAGTTCAAACACTCAAAACTGGAGCTGAAGTAACAGTAAGTGAGGAAACAATCCAAAAGTGTTTTATCGATGGTAAACTGAAATAAAAATCTAAGAAATTTTATTATTGCTCGAGTGATCAAATATGCAAATATATTTCCCTTACACAACATACACCATCTTTGGACAAAACAAAAACATCTATCATTTTAATTTTTTTTTAATCCACTGACCTGAAACTGGTTTCAGAAAACTAATTATTTTTTTTTTTAATAGTTCAATAAATATTACTTGAATACAAATGCTTAATACGAACATCTGGTTACTAATTTGGAATTTTTCTTTCACTGTCATTCCATTTTTACCATTTAAACTATGTTAAGCCTTAGGAACATTTGGAACCTCAAAAATAAGAAATGACATTACATACACATACGTAGATATAATAAAAGTTTTCCCGACAATAAAACTGGGGCAGGTTTGAATACGAAACAAATTCAAAGGAAATTATTACTTACTCTGATAAGAGGAACTGGGACTTGAATGCTGAACAAAAAAGTCAGAGTAAAAACTTGAGTCTGACGGATAGTACGACAAAGTATGTGAATCAATCAGAGGAATGTTGGAGTACACAGATGAAGGTGCACATAAACCTGTCTTGCTCGTGCTAATCCTACCAAGTAAATCCAAGATACTTGTTATTAGCAGTTTATAACTTATAACTATACTCTACTTTCAAGTAATGTTAACATTCATGTACACAAAACTGATATCTCTCCATTCTATCATGCTCCTAACGTTGTTCTTTGAAATGATTAAACAGTATCACTGTAAAAGGCAAGAAATGCTTTGCCAACATTTTGTTAAAACTACAGTTTTTATCTAAACCGTTTGAACATTAATGTTTTGTTTAATATTCCTAGAATTCTTTTCCTCCTGTCTACAGTTGAAGTAGTTGACCAAACTGTACAAAATTCAGTAGACACTTATTAAATAGTAATTATTTTCAGCCTAAAATGTACATGTGATTTGACTTAGTTTTCCTATGATTTTCACATTTTCAAGATTCTAAAATTATCTTGAAAAACACTGTTGGGAAAAACCTTAAAAACACTTTGTCTCAAAGTGTAATTTTTTATATTATTGGTTAAAAAGTTTCACTTTATATATCCAGTCAGATTCAAATTAAGTGACAATAATTAATTAATTTTTGACACTTATTTTAGCTGTTCAAGTAATCACCATTTCTGGCTAAGAATTGTTAAAAACATGACAACAGACATTTATCAGTGACCTGCGACCTTACCTTTCACAGGAGTGTCACCGTTACCTTTGTCAGTTAAGATGACAATATTACAGCTTTCACTTTTATTAGCAGAAATCTAAACATATCGAAGGATTTACTTTTTATGAATAAATGAGCTTTTATTCATGTGAATTAAGTAAACATGCTAAAAACTTAGCAATAATGTTCAATAAAAAACATTCTAAATCTCTGGCACATTTTGCCGTAACATACCATACTCACTGAATCAAACTAAGCCTACCTTGTGTTTTGTTGTAGCTTACACAAACATTTTGCCATAACATACCATACTCACTGAATCAAACTAAGCCTACCTTGTGTTTTGTTGTAGCTTACACAAACATTTTGCCATAACATACCATACTCACTGAATCAAACTAAGCCTACCTTGTGTTTTGTTGTAGCTTACACAAACATTTTGCCATAACATACCATACTCACTGAATCAAACTAAGCCTACCTTGTGTTTTGTTGTAGCTTACACAAACATTTTGCCATAACATACCATACTCACTGAATCAAACTAAGCCTACCTTGTGTTTTGTTGTAGCTTACACAAACATTTTGCCATAACATACCATACTCACTGAATCAAACTAAGCCTACCTTGTGTTTTGTTGTAGCTTACACAAACATTTTGCCATAACATACCACACTCACTGAATGAAACTAAGCCTACCTTGTGTTTTGTTGTAGCTTACACAAACATTTTGCCGTAACATACCATACTCACTGAATCAAACTAAGCCTACCTTGTGTTTTGTTGTAGCTTACACAAACATTTTGCCATAACATACCACACTCACTGAATGAAACTAAGCCTACCTTGTGTTTTGTTGTAGCTTACACAAACATTTTGCCATAACATACCATACTCACTGAATCAAACTAAGCCTACCTTGTGTTTTGTTGTAGCTTACACAAACATTTTCTGGAACAAAAATGTCTGAAAAAGTCCCCGATCTAAGATTTACTCCATAGTCTTTCAAATTTCCCCATAACATTCTTTCCTTTGGTCATTCCAACAGAAGCCCCATCTGGTCACTCTCCACGAAACCATAAATTACCAGTTTAACTATTTTATTACCCTGCACTGACATATACAAGTTTATAATTTACTCTGTTAAGTGACTACTTAAAGTTGTGAAACATGTTAAATATTCAGATCATAAACTGTAACATCACACATGGTCAAGAATGAAATTCTAACAGTGAAACCTTAAACATACGAAAAACATGGCATGAGTGATTATGTTTTCAACATATATTTATAATTATAATCAGTTGCACTAAAGTTGGAATAAGATTAATACCTGTATTGTTTACAGAGAAGAAACTTATAACTGAAAGTTCGAAGACTTATTATTTTTCACACTATTATTCATAAGTTTATAGTCCAAAGAGTAAGCAATGAAGTCTAGATAATAACTATAATTTACATTAATTTGACATTTTACCATCAACTTATAAACAAATGCTTTAAATATAACAACACTAATACTGAATTATAAATATACCTAAAATTTATTTTTTTTTCCCTTTTAGGAAAAATGTAACTAAAGACAATATTCATAAATGAAGCCTGAGTGAGACTTTTGTTATAAAATGTTTTACATTCAGTCACAACCATTATCTTTCATTTAATTTTTCTTAAGAAATACACTTGTTATAAAAATTTATCCAGTAGAAATTGTGTGAAATTTAAATAAAAATATATAAAAACTTGACAATTCAACCTGTAATTTAATTGTAGTACACAAGTTATACCATAGTTACTTTTATTCAGTAAACCTAACTGTAGTTTTCTTCTGTTTGTACCTAAAGTGTAATTAGCAGAGAACGATTTTTAACTTGAAGAAAATTTAAACAGTAATATTCAAGTTGATTCATCAACTTGATAAAACCAATTGATTGACTGATTTAGTGTTTTATGGCACAAAGCAACGAGGCTATCTGCGCCAAACAACCGGTAAAAATGTAGTAAAAGACATAAATGGAAATGAAGGTAAAACAAAAAAAGTATAAAACCAATGTTGACACCTAGTCTACAAGGTTAAGATAGAAGGCAAAGTGTAAAAAGTTGTAAGGTAGGTATTCTATCAAAAAGGTATAATCATAACCCGCCAGGAAGACTAACAGGCAGGTACAAGACCCACCGTCAGTCACCTGAAGTTGGTCTTTCCAGTCCTGGTTCTGGGTTATGTGTCATAGCAACTAGTATCAAAATGTAAAAGAACAGAAGTATGAAAAAACACACAGCAAAAATGCAACAATGAGTAACCAAATGTTCAGTAAAAAGAGAAAAGTCACGTAAATGGAGTAAAATTTGTAAAGGAAAATGAAGGTAAAAACAAAACAGCAATTAAAACAGAAAGTGGTGTAAAAACCAATGGTGACACCCAGTCTTCAAAGTTATAAACTATTTACTCTAGCATAATAATAATGATCATAACCCGCCAGGAAGACTAACGAACAAGTTCAAGAACCACCGTCAGTCACCTGAAGTTGGCCTTTCCAGTCCTGGTTCTGGGTTATGTGTCATAGCAGCTATTATCAAAATGTAATAGAATAAAAGTTTAAAAAGACACTCAGCAAAATCATAATAAAGAGTAGCCAAATGTCCAGTAAAAAAAATAAAAGTCAAGTAAATGGAGTAAAATGTGTAAAGGTAATTGAAGATAAAAACAAAATGGCAATTAAAACAGGAAATGGTGCAAAAACCAATGACGACATCCAATCAACAAAGTTGTACAGGCCAACCTGTAGCAGAATGGGAATGATCATAACCCGCCAGGAAGACTAACAGGTAGTATATAAACCACTGTCAGCCACCTGAAGTTGGTCTTTCCGTCCTGGTTCCGGGTTATGAATCAATATGGCCAGTACAAAAAGGTTGTAAAAGCACGAAATGATATGCAGCGAAAGTATAACAGTAACTCGCCAGGAAGACTAACGAGTAGTTCAAACAGACAGTTCAAACAGAAGCGTTAGTCACCTGAAGTTTGCCTTTCCAGTCCTGGTGTCGAGTTATTTAATGTTCTGGCTATTGTTTAATGTCGCATTGAATGAGAGAGAATAAAACTTTAAAAAGGAGCCACAATTAAAAAGGTGTAATGAATAAATATACCACACTTAAATAAGATTAAAAAGATTAATGGCCATTAAAAAATTAAAAACGTTATTAAGGTGGACATAGTCACCATCACCAATAACTCTGTCCAATGTTACAGATTGACGCTGGGAAAAAATATGTTTAAAGTATTGCCGTCGTTGAGGATTGTAACGATGGCAAGAAAGTAAAACATGGCTGATAGTGATTTGAGTCTTACACAAACTACACATTGGTGCATCAGTTCCAGATAAAAGAAAATGATGAGTTAAAAAACTGTGACCAATGCGTAGCCTAGTGAGAACAACTTCTTCCCTCCGAACTTTACGGAAGCTAGATGGCCAAACTCCAATTTTGGGTTTAATTTGAAAAAGTTTATTGTCGCGTTGTTCACTCCAAGTGGACTGCCAACTGGCACGGAGCCGAGCTTTGAAGACAACACCATAGTCCATGTACGGAATAGGCATAGGGGTGATGGAGCTGAGGCATACATATTTAGCTGCCATGTCTGCAAGCTCGTTCCCATGAATACCAACATGGCCTGGTATCCAGAAAAACTGAATTGAAGTAGCTGCTAATGAGAAATGGGCCAGTCGGTTTCGAATATCTGCTAGAATAGGATGTGAGCTAATGTGAAGTGATTCCAAGGCAAGAATAGAACTAAGCGAGTCAGTATAAATAGTGCAGTTGGAGTACTGCTCAGCTGCAATATGATCCAGGGCAAGAGATATTGCATACAGTTCAGCAGTGAACACAGAAGCTGTAGAGGGGATTCTGTGTGCAACTACTGACCCACAGCAAACCATAGCAGAGCCCACTGAATTTCCTGATTTGGAACCATCTGTATAAATGGGAACTGAATGATTGTTTGAAAGATATTCATTGAATAAAAGACGGTACTTCCAGTCTGGAGTATCCGCCTTTTTTAGGTGATTGAAAGAAAGGTCACACTTGGGGGCTGTAATAAGCCATGGTGGGATGCGTCGACATGTGGAATCTGCAATATTATCCAAGGACAGACCCAATTCATCCAATTGCGCCCGGATGCGAAGGCCAAACGGAGCAATGATAGATCGTCTGTTCTGAAAAAGTACTGCCCACCGAAAACACAATCCCAGGTGGGATGCTTTGGTAAGGAACGAAGTTTCGAAGTATATTGTAAAGACAGTTGCAAACGGCGAAGGTGTAGAGGAGGTTCATGAGATTCAATGTATATGCTTTGAACTGGAGAGGTACGGAAAGCTCCGGTGCAGAGTCGAAGACCTTGGTGATGAATGGGGTCCAGTATCTTTAAGGCCGAGGGTCTGGCAGAGCCATAGACCATTGATCCATAGTCAAGTTTCGATCTAATAAGAGCACGATATATCTTTAACATTGAACGGCGATCTGCCCCCCAACTGGTAGAAGAGAGGACACGAAGGATGTTCAGTGTTCTTGTGCATTTGACCCGAAGCTGCTTTAAGTGTGGTATAAAGGTCAATTTACGATCAAAGATAAGCCCCAAGAACTTTGTCTCTGGGACCACTGGCAGCAAAACTTCACCGATATGAAGTTCAGGATCAGGGTGAATACCTCGTCGGCGGCAAAAGTGCATGCATACAGTTTTGGAAAGAGAGAAATTAAAGCCATTCGCAAGAGTCCACTTATGTACACGATTGAGGGCAGTTTGTAGTTGCCGCTCAATATATCTCATGTTTGATGACCGACATGAGATGTGAAAGTCGTCAACATATAGCCCATTCGTAACGGTGAGAGGGAGTTGTTCAGTGATGGCATTTATCTTTATACTGAAAAGTGTGACACTCAATATACAGCCTTGAGGGACTCCAAGTTCCTGTACAAAAGAACGTGAAAGTGCCGAACCTACACGAACTTGGAATCTCCTGTCCATTAAAAATTTTTTAATAAACATGGGTAGATGGCCACGTAACCCATATGTATGGAGGTCTCGCAAAACGCCATACCTCCATGTTGTGTCATAAGCCTTCTCTATGTCAAAGAATATCGATACAAGGTGTTGGCGGTTGAGAAAGGCCTCTCTGATAGATGTTTCAAGACGAATTAGGTGGTCTATGGTGGAGTGCTGTCGACGGAATCCACACTGGGTGGGTGAGAAAAGGTTGTTTGATTCAAGGAACCAAACAAGACGAGCATTAACCATCCTTTCTAAGGTCTTACAGAGACAGCTCGTCAAAGCAATTGGACGATAGTTTGAAGGAATCTTCGGATCTTTCCCTGGCTTAGAGAAAGGTAAAAGAATAGCCTGGCGCCAGGCATCAGGAAAAACATTCTCCTGCCAAATCCGGTTAAAGATAGTCAGAAGGACATCAAGAGAATCAGGAGAGAGATGGTGTAGCATGTCATAATGAATATCATCAGGTCCAACAGATGTACTGGCAGACCGATGAAGGGACATTTTTAGTTCCACAAGGGTAAAGGGACTATTATAGTCAAAGAAACAGTCAGTTTGAAAAGAAAGAGGTGATCACTCTGCCCGAGTCTTGATGGCTAGGAAGGTGGAGGAACAAGCAGAAGTGCTAGATACCCGGCAAAAGCTTTCACCTAGAGTGTTAGCGATGTTTCGGACATCAGTCACCTCCTGACCATCAGAGAGTAAGATCGAGAGGGGAACAGAAGTGTAGTGCCCATTAACCTTTCGAATCTTGTCCCATACGATCTTGGAACTGGTGGTAGAAGATATGCTGGTTGTGAACTTAATCCAAGATTCCTTCTGGCTTTGACGTCTTACCCACCTAGCATGTGCTCGGGCCCGCTGGAAAGCAACCCGATTTGAAAGTGTGGGATATATGCGAAAAGTGTCCCAGGCCCGTTGTTGAGCCTTCCGTGCTAAGTTGCAAGCGGAATTCCACCATGGACGAGGATATCGTGGGAAACGTGTCGAGGTTTTAGGAATACACTGAGCAGCTGCATGTATAATACAATCATTTACCGCTGCAACACAGTTGTCTATTGATGGCTGATTTACGATGACAGGATCAAGTTCTGCGAGAGCAGTGAAAGTGGACCAGTCTGCCTGATCCAGCTTCCACCGGGGTACGCGGGTAGGGTGGCATCGACCACGGCCAGTCTCTCTCAAAATGATCGGAAAATGATCACTGCCTAGTGGATTACTGTCAACCCTCCATGAAAAATGGGAGAATAATGAAGGGGAGCAAACTGAGAGATCAATGGCAGTGAATGACTGACTTGGTGCATGAAAGTAAGTGGAAGAACCAGTATTGAAAAGAGAAAGATCGTGATCAGAGAGCATCTGCTCTACAGATCGACCCCTCCCATCAATAACAGCACTTCCCCAGAGGGGATGGTGTCCATTAAAATCCCCCAGGATTAGAAATGGAGATGGTAACTGTTCAACGAGAGCATCCAGGTCTGATTGATCATATGTCTCTCCAGGTGACAGGTACAGAGAACAAACAGTGATGGTACGACCCAAGGAAATACAGATGGCTACGGCCTCCAAGGGTGTATTGAGTGACAAAGACATGGTGGGCACATGTTGATCAACCAAAAGTGCCACCCCTCCATGTACTCGACCATCACACAACTTGTCATTTCTGTACAGAGAAAACTGCCGAATGGAGACTGTATCAGCAGATTTGAGAAATGTTTCTTGTAGAGAAAGACAAACAGGATGGTAGGAAGCAATCAGCGTTTTGATATCATCCAGATTAGAACGTAAACCTCGACAGTTCCATTGTATCAAGGTGGCCATTTTTAAGGACGGGCAGGTGAAGTGGTTGGAGAACCCTTCGGTTTACGACCACGTCTTTTTTCTTTACTGTCTTTCTTCGGAGGAGGTCTATCAACCTCCATGGATCCTGCTCTGGGTCGAGTGGGCAGGTTTTTGTTATTGGAAGAGGAATCAAGTGACTGAGGACGCGGACGAATAATTGTTTTGTTTATTGTGGTGGGAGAAAATGATGTGTCAGAAGAAATGCCTGTATTTGAAACTGAAGGACATGGATCTTGAGGTTTGTTGGAAGTTGTGGGAGGAACAGAGATGGGTGTGGAAGTCGATTCATCTACTGTTTTAACCACAGAGGTCAAAAGGCTTTTCATTTGTTTTGAAAACGATTCTTTTGGAGGCACAGAGAGATCTGTCTGCACTTCCACTGTAGTTGTGGAATGGAGTGCAGCAGCATATGTCCGAGATGGGATTGTGGACATCAATTTCCGAGCCTCAGGATAACTAATGTTATGTGTTGTTTTCAAACGCTGCACCTCTTTTTCCTCCAACCATTTTGGACAAGAATGAAAGTAAGAGGGGTGAGAACCATTGCAGTTGACGCAATGTGGGTTTACGTCACAATCATAGGCATCGTGGTCCTTGCCTCCACAACGAGCACATGTCAGGGAACCACGACAAGATGTCTTTGAGTGGCCAAATCTCTGACATTGAAAACATCGAAGAGGGTTTGGAATGTATGGCCGAACCCTGCAAATGAGATAACCTGCTTTGATGGTGGCGGGTGCTCGTGGTGAAGTGAACGTTAAAACCAGGGTATTTGTTGGCAGTGTAACTCCATTTTTGCGAGTGGAGATGGGCCTCACTGCAGAAACTCCTTGAGTGGAAAGACCGGCGAGAATCTCCGATTCAGGAACATTCTTCAAATCCCTTTCAACAATAACTCCTCGGGAAGTATTCAAAGTAGCATGGGGTGTAACCTCAATAGGTATATCGCCAAGTACCTTTGATTTCAAGAGGAGTTCACTGTGTTGGGATGTGGATGTTTCAACCAGTATGTCACCAGATCGAAGCTTCTTTACTGACTTTGGAGAGCCAGCAAGTCCCTCTAGCCCCTTTTGAATAAAAAAAGGGGACATTTGCCCTAAAGGTTTTTCTGAAAGAGAATGCAATATCAGAAAATGAGGTACGTGTGTTACTGATGTTGGAGATTGCTGTTCTGTGTATTCAAAACGTGGTCGCTTACCCATTGACTGTTTTTTTACAATTTTACTTAAATTTTTTGAAGGATCCATAGGAAAGAGAAAAGTTTCGGTACTCACTGACCCCACCCACCATGGAGCCCTACAAGGGGACGCACTACAAAGTCATGCAAGGACAATGCAGCAACGCCAGGGTTTCGTGAGCACTATACCCAAACACCAGCATCAGGCACAATGTCCACAACACCCGTTGAGAACTTCCAACACTGGTACTTGGTTGGCTCTAGCCCAGGTGGACCAGCCGATTGACCCAAGGGTCGCCCGTCTACAGGAATTCGAGGCCAAAGTGGTGTGTTAGGGTTGGACCCCTCAACCACCAGGATCCTCTCCTCCCCTTCACGGGTCGCCACGCACGGCAAACACGTGGGTGGATGTTTAGATCCCAGAGAAGGTAACCAGACAGAACAGAACCTTCCCTGGGAGGTCCCCTCACCACGTACAGGAATCCACTCCGAGGGGTAATAAAACCAAACTATCAAAACAAACCCAAATTTGTTTTACTTTTCCTTGAACTGGTTTCATACTGTTTTAATATCTGGTTTTCTGTTAATTCAAATATAGAATATTTTACTTATTTCCAGGTCTTAAAAACTAATTGTTTTCACACGAGAAAGATACTTGAGAGGTAGATCATGAAATATTTCACAACAAAAATTAATTACGGATAAAATAAATAAAAGTTAGAACAAATTGTTTACTTGCAAATACAGAAAATAATATTGGTATATTTTTGTTAATTTTTAAAAACATTATCTATATGTTAAAGAAAGCTGCCTTAGTAACACACAAGTTCACATTAAAAACAAAAACATTTACTGCAATCTATAATTCTCTCTCAAAATATCGACTGTAGTTTCATTCAACACCTACAATCTAAGAGGAACAAGTCTTCTTGAAAGAAAAACAACAACAACTTGTAACCTACTCAGTGGATCCTGCAGATGACGAAGATAAAACTGGTGTCGTGGACGAGCCTGCATACGAAGTCATAGAAAAGATGGAGTTGTAATACTGCTGCATGTTTGAAGAGATGGAAGAAGTCAAAGTTGCTTCAGGGACAGGAAAGTTCATGATGGCAGAAGAGGAAGAATTGGATGATGATGGAGATGATGGAGAAGGAAGTGGAATGAAAGGCATTGTGAGATCAGAACTGTGATATTGCTGCAAAGTTGGTACTGAAGAAGACAAAAAAGAATCTGTTTGTGAATTAGAAGAAACAGATGAAGATGGAAATGAAACGACAAGATCAGGATTTCTGTCAGCGATTGGAGAAAACTGATGAACATTAATGAGAGGAGAGAGATTCGCAGGTTGTGGTGATGGTGTGCTGTCTTCTTCACTGTTGCTCTCAATAGTTAAGTCTACAACCTCCACATGGGGCTTTTTATTTTGGTCTAAAAAAATGAAAAACAAAACAAGTTTCACCTGAAACTCCAGTCCGAGAACAGTTTTAAAAATAACATCATAAATTATTATTACAAGTCTTATCTTTTTGATTGCATCTATAAAACTCATTCCAATATACAAAATAATGAAGAGTCCACTATTAAATCACATAATGTTCTTACCAATTCTCAAGATATAATAAAGAATTATCACGTTCTGTAGCTCCATATAAATGTTATATTCTTCTATTAAAGTCGTTAGATGGCATATTATAATTCATATCTGTAATCAGCCTGCATCTGGTTATTTACATAACAACACAATACGTACCATTTACTTTATTTATTGTATTAGGAACCAAATCATTACTTAACCACTTTATTTTATATTCAATGACAAACTAGTCTACATGGATTATAATCACTTCTACCTAATAGTTTTTAGTCATTTGTTTCTGTTACATTCAAGTCCGAGATTCAATAGTAATTGTTCAGATCACATGCATATAAAACCATTAACAGAGAAGGAAGTCATCAAAATACAAGACAAGTTTATAATTTTAAGTACAAATATCTGGGCAAGTACAAACCTGTACTTTGGAAATGGACAGAAACAGTTTATAAAAACTGATAAATGAATCGTTTTACAGGATAGGTTTGTCAGAACTGCACAGAAATGAAATTTAACACTATTTTTGTCAAGTAATGAGTCAATATATGTTACACAATAAAAAGATAAGAATTCTAAACATATTTTTTGGTTATACATCTTTGTTGAAATAGTAAAAATTATCACAAACTTAAATTTTAAAATAATGTATGACCATATGTACCCAATAGTTATAAGGGCTTATTGTCTGAATATGACCAAACTATTGCAAGAAATATTTTAAAAGAACACATCGGGCATTATAGTTATACATAAGAGCACAAACATATGAAGTAGGTATGCCATGTGATAAGAGCAGTTATAAATAGGTAAAAATGATCAAACTAGTAACAATTTATGAGCAGAACTTACTTTATTTGTTGTTTGATTTTTTTGCCTCTGGTTATCTATGAGGATGATTATTCAACCATAACCTGAGGTCAAAAATCAACCAGTTTACAAATTGCTCTTTTATAATGGTGGAAAAGGTTTGATTTGAAATTTTCACAGTTACACAAGGACTATCTGCACTAGCGATCCCTAATTTAGCAGGGTAACACCAGCAGGAAGGCAGCTAGTCATCATCAACCACAGCCAACTCTTGGGCTACTCTTTTACCAACAAACAGTAGGATTGACTACGACTTTATAATGCCCCATGGTTGAAAGGGTGAGCATATTTAGTAGGATGGGATTAGATCCTGCAACCCTGAGATTGCAAATTGAGCATTCTTACCATTTGGCCATGCTGGGCTACCCCAAATGAGATAAGAAGTTTACTATTTAAAGAAAACAGTCCATGAATTAATGGGTTTATTAACAGGAAGCCTTGCATTATGATGATAAATACTGGTTTTATATAGCAGTATTTGTTCAACCCAATTTGGTAATGAAAGACGGTCATCTGCCTCCAAAAATAACAAAAAAAGAGAAGTCGATGTTGATACAGAGTACCATCAACACAAATGTTGGATGTCACCCACTGCATATTTCATTCATCTACCACTAATGATTAAAACAATCAAACCGTTGTACAAAAGACATACAAGTTATTAAAGAGCAATTAGTCGCCATGTATAACATTGTTTTTTAACTACATTACCAAAACAACATGAAAATTGGTGTTGATATTACTTGTTTATTACCTTGATTTTAACACTTCTCGTCATTTGAGTAAAGAAACATCATTTGACTTTTTTCCATGTACAAAACCAATTAAACTTTTCTTTTGATGTGATATACCGAGACCAAACTGACTTTTTCCTTAACCCTTTCTGAACCAAAGATATCTCCTCTATCTTTTTCAAGAGAGACAATAATTAACCAAATTGTGTGTAACTCACTAGTAAATGTACTAAATATATCTACTTATTGAAGAGACTGATGGTGAGTATGAATTAAGTTGTGTTTTGCACAAGCTAAACTTCAATTTCTTATATCCATAACATGTGCATTGAATTCTTACAAAGCCGAGGTGAAGCAACATCGGACTTAATTAAGGAATACAATGCTGTCTCCTTACTTGGGTTTCCAACAAATCGCTTGTCTTTTCTAGAAAATAGTGGCGTCCAAGATCCATTTTCATAAAATTGTACTTCAAGACAATCAGTGGGAGCTTTTGCAAGAATTTCTGTGAAGAGTCTAAAGATAATACAATGTATTTTACTATAATACATTCAAAACTAGTATGTTATTTAAACATGCACAAAAATATTAAAAAAACAAAGCTTCCCTGGAAACAACCAATGGCTCAGGAATCTAGTTTTGTTTTATATTTGTTAGTTTCTAATTCTTTATTAAGATGTTTTTTCTCCAGTTACAATAATTTGGAACTAATTTTACTTTTGTTACATTTAAGTTTTATTGACGATCCTTTTCAGAGTTATGATTAACTTCGCTCACAAGCATTTTTGCTTTCTTTTGATAAAAGATAATTTATCAGTAAGTGCAAAATTTTAAACTAAAATTGACAAATTGAAAAACTGTCTTTTTTACAGTAGTGTATTTAATAAAAGACATGATTACCCATCAATTACTAGATTGTTGAAAACAGCAGGTCTATCACATATGGGACATAACCAAGTGGACTTCTTTTCATTCATTTGAAGAAACAAGGAGGCATCAAAACACTGCAAGTGGAGACAAGTTACAGAACGACATGGAATCTGGATCCTGGTTTTCCCGAGCTGTAATATAAATAATTTTAAAAAATGACACTGCCTCAACCAGCTACGATATTTCTTATTTCCTACCAAAATATACAACAACAATCTCTCACACATACCAGTTAATAAGCTAAAAACCAGCTATGAAAAGTTTTAATAACAGCTTTTATACAAATATAATGAAGATATTATAAAGATCTGAATTACATTAATTATAGTTTTTTCTACGTGTGTACAATATTACTGATGTCTTTTGTCCTTCTGCATGCATCTACAAAATTAATTCCAATATACAAAATAAATAATGAAGAGTTTAATGTTAAATAACACAATGTTCTTACAAATTATCAAGATATGATGAAAAATTACAAAGTTTTGTAACTTCATATGCACATGTTATATTCTCTGTAAAATGAGGTTTTTCTATATAGTCAGAGAGATGGGATAATGTTATGCACATCTCTCATTAGTCTGTATTCTAAATCATATTAATACTTATTTTATTTATTTTCAAATACATGCATTTCCATAAAACTACTGAAATTTAAAGAATCAGTTACAGTGCAACATGATGTCTTGGTACAGTTACAGTGTAACATGATGTTTTGGTACAAAATCTGACTTACTGATCCATCTTAGCTGTTCCAGCGTCTAAACCAAACTATTAATAAACAGGTGTTAAAAGACAACCTTAAAGCCAGCCATTATAGTTTATATACTCCTCAAGCTTTCTACTGTCTCCACCACATCTGAAGGCAACCCATTCTAAAGACCAACTAGCCTCCTAGAAAAACTAAAACTGTAATAGCTGAAGAGGATTCCTACTCTGTCAAAATCTATATTTATGGCCCTAACTCCTTGTATTCTCATTATTAAATATGATATAAAAAATCTTCAATGCTATCAATTACCTTTATAATCTTAAAACACCTCAATCAGATACACCCAACTCTTTTTTTTCAAGAGAAAACAGTCTGAAAGATTTCAACCTCTCATCATATGACAACCCCTCCATTCCAGGCACCATTCTAGTAACCCTCCTATGAACCATTTCCAACAATTAATGCCATTACTAAGGTAAGAAGTGCAAGACTGAAACAATATTTCAACTGTGACCTTACCATTGACCTGCAGAATATAATTATAACCTCTTTAGACTTGCATTCAATATTTATGTAGATGCAACCTAAAATCTTATTTGTCCTACCACTAGCAACAACATGTTGTTTGGAAGGCTTAAGAGACTGATCAACTGTTAAACCAAGATTCTTTTCTTTTGTGACACTTAAGATTATTCCCATCCCAATAATAATTCAAATGTTGGTAACCCACACACACATTATCTTACATTTATTATAATTAAAACCCGTCATTTATTTGTCCAACTCGCTAAATGATCTAAATCATTTTGTAAGTCAGCAGCGTCCTCTCCACAGCTTGTAGCACCCAAGAACTTTAATATCATTTCTTCATCAAAATACATAAAAACAAAATCAGGCATAATCAGTGATGTTGAGAAACCCACTTGTTGAGAATTTTATATGCAAAAACGTTGTGAACCTGAAGATGACCGAAGAAGGTCGAAACGTTGTCCGCTCTTCTATGTAAAATATTTTCTCAACCCAAAACGAGCTGTTTTTGCATATAAAAGATCAGGCAGAGTGCAACAAAAACACATGTAATTTCTTTGTTATGTCATACATCTTGGTGTTTGGATGATCAACTTTGGACATAAAAGTCATGCAGACTTCACAAGAACCCTAATGATCACTTATCTGCCAACAAGCATGCATGTATATATATCTCTTTTATTCTGAACTTACGTTTAACAAAGTATTCATATAACGATAAAACACAAAATACTCATGATAAAAAAAAAATACTTCCGTGAATACTGTCTAAACTTACTGGACATACTAAGGATCCTCTTAAACTGGTTGTGGAAATTTCCGAGTCCATATCATTCTGCAGCTTTTCTTTAACTGAAAGGTTAAAGGGACAGTAATGAAACTTTACAAGGCCTTGAGAAGAGAACATGTGCTGATACTTATTACAATAATAATTGTTATGAAACTGTGCACTGAAAGACCATTATTCAAGTTTTATAGCTTCTGTTACCTGTTTCTTCCATTTTGCATGGTTCAATTCAAATTTACTGCACTTCACTACCTTTTATATAAATTTAATAAAATGCAGTTACATTTATATTCTGTTTGTTTTATATCAACGCAATTAAAACTGTTTGACAGCCACGATCAGGCCCAACATCAACTAATGGTGTGTTTATATGAATTTTGGTGTAAAGCTACAAAATGGCTATCCATAAATTTGAACTGAACTGATTGATTAGAGGAAATGCAACTAGTTAACAACACCCACCGTCAATTCTTGTCTGACTAAACAGAGAGATCTGACTATCACAGCTACTATCACAACCAATAAATGACAAACATGTATTTGAAGCAGCAGGATGCAACCAATTAACTTAGGACTTCTAGTACAGGCCACCAAGCTAGACATTCACCTGTTAACTGAATCATTAGTAAATGTACATGTAATAAAGTTGCATACGATATGTAATATGACAATCTACAGTTAAAATAATTTGATACTTACAAGTCTGATGTCCTATCATTATAGATACCTTCTTATTCTGTACATAAACAATCTGTAATATTCACAACTTGGACAGTTCTTCTGATGGTTAATACTTTGAATATTTGTTCATGTCCTAAATCTATTGGAAGATATTTCTTACATCTAACTTCCATTTCCTATGAGTATGCGATTTAGTGAGTCACACAGAACCCCACAAATCAAGTTGGAATTGATGAGAAAAAAAAAGTGATAATTATTTATTTACCACTAACTACCACACTTATACTGGTTTAAGACAGTTTTTCTGAAAACAAACTTTTGTGGTGACAACGTACTATAAACTATAAGACATAACATCATAGTCACTTGTGCAACAACAATGTTAAATTATGATGCCATACAATGAAGATTTACAGAATTATTAGCTTCATAAAGATGTGACGTTTGTTTACATAAGAGAGCAGTAAGTGTACCATGTATTTGATATTCTATAATGATTTAAATAAAATGATTGCATAATGTAATGTACCACTTCTATCGTGCAATTTGATACAATTAGCGATATCTTAAATAATAAACTGTTAAGTTTATTGCACATATAGTTGCTTGTCATTTCCTAATTACACATCTTCTCATACTAATTTTGTTTATTTAATCGATAACTCACTGTATTCAAAGTGGCTAAGTCAACTATCTAGACATCCTAATAATCCAGTAAAGCTACCTCATTACAGATCTATTCAAATTAATACAGATTCTCTGCAATTACAGAAATCAGTGTCCAAAAATCAAAAGTATGCTTTAAAATAAGGTGAGCAGAAACCTGGCTAACAGTGAAATATGATTTATTCACATTTTTGTTTTCTTTTTTTACATTAATTACTTTTTATTCATTTTTATTTCTATAAAGATCCTGTAGGTGTAAACAATGTACGGATGGTTCTTGTTTTACATAAATTCTCTCAATGAGCTTTTGGATTAATGCGATTGATGGAATCACACCATTTCTAAATTTATGCTCTCGCGAATTAATGAGATTTTCGAGCGATTTGTGTATTGTAGTGGTACAAATAGAAGCATGCAATCACTGTGTGATTGAAAGCTTTATTACGATAACATTTCCGTAATGCAACTCACATAAGTTGATGTTACAACGACAATAATATTACAGTTATCTGTGCAGTAGCCAGATGGTCACGGGGTTCGTTTGGTCATACAACAAAGTCATTAAAACCAATTTACCACACTTCATAACGGAGTTGATGTTTTCTGTAGATGTATTATGTTGACTAGGTAAACACAGGCAGCATTCCGCTGTACATTAAGGCTTGACCAGTGTCCACGTGGGACTGCCGGCATCATACAGACTATGAGAAATAGTGTTTGATTAATATGACTAATTTCTGGAGTGTGACTATCACACAAATCAAGAACCACATGCAATGCATGTAGTTACAGCTTTTGGAATTAGTTTTATTTTGAATTTCATGCAAAGCTGCATGACGGCTATCTGCTATTTCTGTCCCTAATTTGGCAGTGCAAGACTAAAGGGAAGGCAGCTAGTCATCACCACCCACTGCCAACTCTTAGGCTACTCTTACCAACGAATAGTGGGATTGACTGTCACGTTATAATGCCCCCACAGCTGAAAGGGCAAGCATGTTTGGTCTGACAGAAATGAAAACCCGTGACCTTCTGATCACGAGTTAAGTGCCTTAACCACCTGGCCATGCCAGGCTTACCGGTTTGAATACTCAAAATTATAAATCTCAAATTCCTATGATACAAACATTTTTAGTGAAAAATTTTTAATAAATTAAAATATCTCTGTGAATATATAGTATATATTTTGAATATTCTGTGGTAAAAATGATTTAAAATTAAGACTGTTTGAAAAGGTTATTAAGTTATTAACTATGTTTATTTGAGGGCATTAGAAATATTCTATGTAGTTACCTCATCATGCAGTAAATTAACTGCAACTACAGAAATGTGCTACACATTAATTTGATTAGAAAATTAAAATCTATTAGAATAAAACTGAAGAGTACATAACAACATTTCCAGGAATTTTTTAGGACTCCCCTAAAATTCAAGTTATAGCTTTTGAAATGCCCAAAATTGTACATATTCTGATGATACAAATTTTAACAATAAAAATGTACAGTGTATAAAACCACTAACTCATTGCTCTGGTATGATCAGGGTGTCTTGTTCCCAAGCTTCTCAGATGGGCAAGCAAAGTCGAAGAGCTCAGTTTTCTCACAAGATATACAGCAACTGAATAACCCTATACAGTGTAAAAAAACAACAAATCCTTAAAGCTTCCTATGTTGATACAGCATAATTACATCTTAAAATCTCAAGCATGAATACTGATCATTTATTCTTATACCCCATAGTTCACAAATAGGTACCAAATAGGTGAATAGGTAGGGTAAGGAAAGGTGCATTAATAATAGTCTGTATTATTTGAATGATTATTAAATAATATATGATATAATCTGAACAGATGCTCTCTAATTAGAGTTTTATATTTTAATCTTGAAAAAACAACAACATCTTGGGTATAAATCCCTCTAGTCTACCAATAAATGTTACCCCCATAAAAAATTTAAAGTGGCACTCCTGAATTCAGAAATGTTATTTTCTTTTTAGATAACACTAATCAACTGTGTACAAAAGTTATTAATAATAAAAAAATTAGATAACTTTCTCAACACAGACTCGGTCAATTTGACCAACGTGCGACCTTTTTGAATTTGGTTAGAGACTTTATAGATTTAATACTTCTAACTTTCAATATAATGTGTTTTTTTCACAAAATTTGGCAGTCTTTCAGCTAACATTATAAGCCTTTCATCTACAAAAAATAATATTTTTAAGTGGAATATTTATAATATTTATAGATCTGTCCATAAATATATTGAGTATTTGGTTTGAATAGTCTGTGTACAAAGTTATTTTAATGTTGAGATTATAAATACTTTTCCTCATTTCAAAACTCTCAAACTTCCTTTATATGATCTGTAAACCTCTTAAATATATTTCAAACACTTGTTTTCACCAACACCACTTTATTTGTTATTTCCTCAACCGTATTTCTATATGGGATTGGTCAATTTGACCAACCTCATAACTACCAAAAACAAGCAAGTATACATTTCAATTTTTTCTTTCTTGAATCTTGTCAAATAAGAACAGGGAACTACATTTATTTGTCCTAGTTAGCTTTAAGCTGGTAACATTATACATATCTTGATAATTAAAGGTTGGTTGGTTGGTTTGGTGTTTCATGGAATAAAGCAGCTATGACTATCTGCACCAAACATCCAGTAAAAAGTTAAAGTAAATTTAGGAAAGTTTACTTAGTTTTATAAATAAAATTCATAAAATGAAATGAAGGTAAAACAAAACAAAGTTATAAAAAACAACATAAATAACATAAAAATAATGTTTACATCTAGTCTTCAACGTTAAGAGAAAAACTCCAGTAACACAAGTTATAAAAGACTTTCTGTAGCATAAAGGTAATGATCATAACCTGCCAGGAAGACTAACAGGTAAGTACAAAAACCACCATCAGTCACCTGAAGTTGACCTTTCCTGTCCTGGTTCCGGGTTATGTGTCATAACAGCCATTATCAAAAGGTAAAATAATAAAGTATTAAAAAACATATAGCAAAATTGTGACAATGATTAACCAAATGTCCAGTAAAAAAGTAAAATTAAAAGTAAATATAGTGAAATTCGTAAAAGAAAATGAAGGTAAAAACAAAACAGCAATCAAAAACAGAAAATGACATAAAATCAATGTTGACATCCAGTCTACAAAGTTATAAAGGACTTTCTGTAGCATAACAGTAATGATTATAACTGCCAGGAAGACTAACAGGTAAGTACAAGAACCACCATCAGTCACCTGAAACTGGTCTTTCCAGTCCTGGTTCCAGGTTATGTATCATTACAGCCATTATCAAAGGTAAAGCAATAAAAGTGTTAAAAGACATGCAGCAAAATTGTAATAACAACTCCCCAGGATGACTAACGGGTAGTTCAAACGGCAGCGTTAGTCACCTGAAGTTGGCCTTTCCAATCCTGGTGTCGAGTAATTTAATGTTCTTTTCCAATTTCAAATTGAACAAGAGAGATTGAGACTCTGAAAATGGAACCACAATTAAAATTGTGTAATGAATAAATATCAAACACTTAAATGGGATTAAAAAGATTAATGGCCATTAAAAAACTAAAAACTTCTATCAAGGTGGACAGTGTCATCATCACCAGTAACTCTGTCCAATGTTACAGACAAACCCCGAGACAGAACATGTTTGGTGCCACCATTGAGAGTTGTAACGATGGTAAGAAAATAAAATGTGGCTTATTGTGATTTTAGTGTTACACAAACTACACACTGGTGCAACTGTTCCAGATGAAAGAAAACAATGAGTTAAGAAACTGTGACCAATGCTTAGTCTAGTTAGAACAATTTTCTCCTTTCAAACTTTATGAAAGCTAGACGGCCAAAGCCCAATATAGGGTTTTATTTGGAAAAGCTTGTTGTCGCGTTGCTCACTCCAAGTGGACTGCCAGCTGGCACGGAGCCGAGCCTTATCCATGTACGGAACAGGCACAACAGTGATAGTGCCAGAGCAGATAGATTTAGCTACCATGTCTGCAAGCTCGTTCCCAAGATTACCAACATGGCCCGGTATCCAGAAAAACTGGATAGAAGTAGATGTTAATGAGAAATGGGCCCATTGGTTTTAAATATCAGCAAGAACAGAATGTGAGCCAACGTGAAGCGGTTCCAAGGCCAGTAAAGAACTAAGCGAGTCAGTATAAATAGTGCAGTTGGAGTACTGCTCAGCTTCAATATGATCCAGGGCAAGAGATACGGTGTACAGTTCAGCAGTGAACAGAGATATGGTGTAAAGTTCAGCAGTAAACACAGAAGCTGTAGAGGGGATTCTGAGCACAACGACTGACCCGCCCACAGAATTACCTGATTTGAAACCATCCGTATAAATTGGAAGGGAATAATTGTTTGAAAAATGTTCAGTAAATAAAAGATGGTACTTCCAATAAGGAGGATCTGCCTTTTTCAGATGACTGAAAGAAAGGTTACATTTGGGGGCTGTAATAAGATAGGTTGGGATGGGCTGACCAGTGGATTATGCAATTTTATCTAAGGACAAACCCAATTCATGCAATTGTGCTTGGATGCAAAGGCCAAAAGGACCAATGGCAGATCGTCTGTTTTGAAAAAGTAAGCTACAGGGCACACGACAGGCAAAACTTTCGGCGCCTGTCGTGTGAAAGTGGGTTTTCTCGGGGCACTCCCGTTTCCCCCCACCACAAAATCTTCAGGCATTGGATTTCTAGATCCCAGCCTAGGCAACCTTTTTGCCAGACCCAGAATCGGGCTGTTTGATTTGATCTGAATTTGAACGAATTACATTCATATTCACATCTGCTGAACTTTTTTTCTTTCGGGACAGGTCCCGGCCTTTGTTTCCACCTACCGCCTTTGCCTCCACCCAAAAGAACATTTGGTGAGACTTTCCCCACCCAAAAAGTCAAGAATAATAATGATAATTAATTTATTTAAAAAAAACAAAAAAAACACCACTTAATCTTAATAACAATCCACGAAAGGGGACGAAGAGGAACTACAAAGTTCCTGAACACCCCAGTTGGAGAGAGAACTCTTCTGATTTCTCTCTCTCTAAACTGAACCCCTGCCACGTTAGTTTAGTTTAGTTCACAAGAAGTTCAGCAAATAGCAAACAGTATTTCCAATCAGGATGGTTTATTTTTCTTAGATGATTTAAAAACAGGTCACATCTGGGGACCGTAAGAAGCCACGGTGGGATGGGTTGACCAGTAGATACAGCAATGTTATCCAAGAACAGACCCAATTTATCCAACTGCACCTGGATGCAAAGGCCAAAAGGAGCAAGGGCAGATCGTCTGTTTTGAAAAAGTATGGCCCACCAAGGAATGAAAACACACCCCAGGTGAAATGCTTTGGTAAGGAACGAAATTTCAAAGCATATAGTATAGATAATTGCAAATGGCAGAGGTGCAAAGAAGGTTCATGAGACTTTGTACAACCTCTGAACTGAGGAAGTGCAGAAAGCCCCACTGCAGAGCCTTAGTCCTTGATGATGAATGGGGTCCAGAATCTTTAAGACCGATGTTCTGGTAGAGCCACAGACCAGATTTGATCAAATAAGAGCACAACGTATTTTTAACATAGAACATCAATCTGCTCCGAAAGTGGTGAAAGAGAGGACATGGAGAATGTTTAGTGCCACTGTACATTTGACACATAGCTGCTTGATGTGTGGTATAAGGTCAGCTTATGGTCAAAGATAAACCCCAAGATCTTTGTCTCAGGGACCAAAGGCAACACAACTTCACTGATCGGGAGCTCAGGATCGGGGTGAATACACCGTTAGCAGCAAAAGTGCATACAAAAGGTTTTAGAGAGAGAGAAGTTAAAGCCGTTTGTTGAGTGAATGACCGAGGGCAGTCTGTCGCCGCTGCTCAATATACATAGAGCCTGTTTATAAGCATAAGAGGGAGTTGTTCAGTGATGGCATTAATCTTTATACTGAGAAGTGTGACACTCAAAACACAGCCTAAAGAGGCTTCTAGTTCTTGTAGAAAAGAACGGGAAAGTGTCAAACCCACATGAACTTGGAATCTCCTGTCCATTAAAAACTTTTAATAAAAATAAGCAAATGGCCATGTAACCCATATATATGGAGGTCTCACAAAATACCGCACCCATTCCTCCATATTGTATCATTAGCCTTCTGAAGGTGAAAGAATATTGATACAAGATGCTGTTGTTTGAGGCTGGAACATTGTCTTCAGAACCTGTTGATAGTCCAGCGAAAGCAATGAAAGACAGCCAGTTTGTGTGATCCAGCTTCCACCGGGGCACGTGGGTCAGGTGGCATCGACCACGGCCTGTCTCTCTCAAAATTATAGGAAAATGATCACTTCCTTGTGGATTATTGATCAATAGCAATAAAGGATAGACTAGATGAATGAAAATAAGTATAAGAACCAGTATTGATAAGAGAAAGGTTGTGATCACTGAGCTTATGCTCTACAGAGCAACCCCTCCTATGAATATCAGCACTTCCCCAAAGAGGATGATGTTCATTAAAGTCCCCCATGATTAAAAAGGGAAATGGCAACTGTTCAATGAGAGCATCAAGGTCTGATTGATCATGTTTCTCCATGCAACAGGTAGATAGAACAAACAGTGACGGTATGACTTAAGGAAACTCGGATGGCTACAGCCTCCAAAAGTGTGTTGAGTGGCAAAGACAGGGTGGGCACATACTGATCAACCAACAGTGCCATCCCTCCATCCACTCATCTATCACACAGCCTGTCATTTCTGTACAAAGAAAACTGCCAAAAGGTTTCAGAAATGTTTCCTGAAAGGAAAAACAAACAGGATAGTAGGAAGCAATCAGTGTTTGATGTTATCCAGATAAGAACGTAAACCTTAAGAGCTCCATTGTACCAAGGTGGCCATTTTTAAAATCATTTAGGCAAATTGGCTGGAGAACCCTTTTGTTTATGACCACGTCTTTTTTCCTTACTGTCCTTATGCGGGGGAGGACTATCAACCTCCGTGGATCCTGCCCTGAGTCGCTCGGGCAAGTCTTTGTTGTTGGATTGGGATTCCAGTAACTGAGGATGTAAACAAATGATTGTTTTGCATACTAGGGTGGGAGAAGAAGATGTATCTGAAAAATACCTGTACCTGGAACCAAAAAATGTGGATCTTAGGGTTTGTTGGAATGTATGAAAAGGACAGAGATGGGTGTAGAAGTTGATTCATCAACCTTTTTAACCATGGAGGTCAAAAGGCTTTTCATTTGTTTTGAGAACAATTCTCTTGGAGGCACAGAGAGATCTGTCTGCACTCCCACTGTAGTTGTGGAATGAAGTGCAGCAGCATATGTCCAAGATGAAGTGGTTGACAGCAATTTTCCAGCATCAGGATAAGTAATATTATGAACTGTTTTCAAACACTCTTTTTCCTCCAACCCTATATGGCAAGAATGAAAGTAGAATGAGTGAAAGCCACTGCAAATGACACAATGTGGGTCCGTTTTACACTCACAGGCATCGTGATCCTTGCCATCACAATGAGCACACCTCAAGGAACCACAACATGATGTCTTCAAGTGAGAGAACCGCTTACATTGGAAACAGAGAGGGTTTGCAATGTATGCCCATACCCTGCAATTAAGATAACCTGCCTTGATGGTGCACAGGTGATGTAAATGTCAGAATGAGGATGTCGGTCAGCATTGTAATTCCATTTTTGCAAATGGATACATCCCTCACTGTGGAAACTCCTTGAGTGGACAAACCAGCAAAAATCTCTAACTCAGGGATGTTTTTCAAATTCCTCTTAAGAATATCTCCTCATGATGAATTCAAAGTAGCACGAGGTGTAACCTCAATAGGTATATCCCAATTGCCTTTGAATACAAGAGAAGTTCATTGTGTTGAGGTGTGGCTATTTCCACCAATATGTCACCAGATTTAAGCTTCTTCACTGACTTGTTCTTTGATGCATGTCTAACTTTTAAAACTTTTCTGGCTTTCTAAGTGTATAGTCATTACCTTTCCCATAAGAAGAAAGCTTGCACTCTGATAGAAACAGAGTTCTGAACACAACATGCTAGAATATGCCAATTGATAGGTGGTAATAGGTTATATATAATTAAAAGTAAGAGAGAATTATTAGCAAATCCTGCAAGAGAAGATGTGGCAGAGGGTGTCAGGACTTTTGTTTCACAGCTTCTGTAACCAAAAACAACTGAAGACTATAAAAATTATGGTTTGCCTGAACAATGAAGATTTTATAGTGAATAATTTAGATTCCTTTTTATATTTTTAGGAATGTGATGGATGAGACAGAGAAGATGTGTCACGTGTTCCACTAAGGGAAATTCAAGATTTTTTAGAATATTGCCTTGTGTAATTAAGAACTTAAAATTTATATACTATTAAAGAATGAATTGTGAGCTATAATTATGACTACACTAATTGGTTTAACACAAACAAAAAGAAGTCTAATAAAGTTTGGAATGTAAGATACTAAAAACCTTTTACCATGTGCAGTGAACAATACTCATGGTGATATCACAATCCACACATGATAAAGGTTACACTCAAAATCTGTAACAAGGTAACTCAAACATTTTGACTCCTTATGGCTTCCACTTTAATCTTTTAAAGCTCAAAAATATAAAGTTTAATTTTAACCACAAAAACAAAAATATACAATGGAGAGTAAACACTGTTTTACATTAGTTTGTTATTTGTCTTACCATAAATAAGCTTGTTCTCATTACAGTTACCAGTAAGATTCTATCACAAATACTAAATGCAATGCATTGGTTTCAAAACTATTCAAAACATAAAATAAACAAGTGAAGAGTAATTTTATCCGATTTTCAAGGAGCAGAAGATTGTGAACAATGAAGAGTAAATCTGACCAAATGACCGACGTCCGACTTTCTGGTTTCTCTTTGAAAACTTCCTAGTTAATAGAAAAACACAGGAGAAATAGTTGCTTTCATACAAAATTAGCAAATTGAAGCACAAAGTACACTAAAATAAAGTGTCATCTCAAACAACACACACACTGAATGAATAACAAGACCCATACGATGAAACCTAGTGGCTTTATTAAAAAAGTAAACAGTGGCTAGAAAGAGTGCAATCAACCTTGTGAATCAGGATAAATAGAATTCTACACAAGCTTTTAAGCAACTTTTCAGAAACTGGGTCAGAATAAAATCACAGAAGAAGAAAATATTAAAGACAGACTGAAATTACACCAGAAAATGGATATCACAATGATAAAATTAAAGTCGTACAAAAAAAAATATTCAACACCATTTAAAATGGAAACTCTTTCTTATTTATGTAAAAAAAAAAACATTTAAAAATAAATTTCTAAAGATGTAACTGTACAAAAACAATTGTGGTTGAAGGAAAAAAAAGCCGATATAAATATCCAGTTGGTTTAACACTAAAATCCATAATATTTTGTATGTTTTACCAAAACTGTTTTCACAATTTCCTGATAATTATCACCGTACTTTATAAAATTTCCAGTCTATTTATAAAAAGTAGATAATAAAGTGGTTATGTTAGTTTACAGCCAACGAGACAAATGTTATTGGCTGTTGTTACCATCCAATGGGTAAACTGGGATTGCCAGCGAGACACAAGCAGGTGTTAAGCAGGGGTTTAGAAAAACGTTCCTCCTTCACCCCCCCCATAAAAAATAACACAACAAAAAACAAAGTATGAAACTTGATTATATGTGAAGCATCTGGTAAACAAGTCATGGTTCACAGAAATACAGATACCTGGAAAGTGGCTGAAAACCAATATAATTCATGATTCACACTTTATTCTGATACAGAACTTAAACGTTTTCATAGCTGATCTCAAATAATTTATGTTATAATGGAAAAATAATAATAACCCTTGTTAAGCTAAAGTAACACTGGCTAAAGCATACTTGAACATATTCTGACGCCCATGTGACGTTGATATGATTGGTGGAGTTCGAACACAGTCTACATAATTCTGTAATAATTACTGGTCGACTTGGTCTCTTAGGTTCCACCCCAGGTTTGTTGGTAGGAATGGGGTTCTGAAAGAAAGAAAAAAAATTTCATTTTAAATATCACAAAAAGGTTTGAATAAGATAAACAAGTCTCTTAAGCATCTTATACGGTGTTACACACAATACGATTGGAAACACTTTTAAACAGACTTCTTCTAACTTTTCCTGTATGATTAGAAAAATAACCAATACAAAGTTTTTTTCAAGTGCCACATGACTAAACAATAGATTATTGTAGACCACAATAACTTCTTTGTTAATATAAAAATAAATGTACCAAGCAAAAATTTATTTAAACAATTCATTCCAGATATGGGAAGTGATTAGATGGATTTCTGACACTCGAAAAAGTTTGAAAAATCTAAAAAGCAAGGGCAAAAAATTAATATCCTTTTATGTCTGGAACAACAAGATCTGTACCAGAGGCAAGTTTCACCATTACATCATGCCTAATGGACAAGTACTTTGTTATTTTTAATACACTGTGTCACTACCACAGCATTACTGTTAAAGCACTGAAACAGCAGTGTTGTGCTTGATTTATATGCTGCACAAGTATACATACGCAAAATAATATACCTTATATGGTAAATTATGAATACAAATATAAAATCATAAGGTCATACCGTACATATAAACATACATTAAACACATGCTTTCCAATAATCTATATATCATAATACTTACACCGTTTCTGTTGTATCGAAAAGTTATTTCCTGATGTAAGCCTACTTCTGATTAGCTAAGTTAATATACAAACAGTGCTACATCACTAATATGTAACAACTAAACTCATACACACGGTAATACATTAAGATTGTGCATTTCTCAAAGTTTAGAAGCAGTAAAACTTTTAATTAATTATTACTTGCCACAGTATAGTGTTTACATGACAACGTTGGAGCCTTAAATGTTATAACTGCATATTTTGCAGTTACTCAAGCACGTGTACCTCACAGAGGACTCAAACACGTGTTCCTAACCAAGAGAAACACGTAATCAAAGTTAATTTTATTTATCAGGCAAATGTGTGCTGAGCCAAAGTAAAAATCTGCTATATTATGTATCTTTCAAGTAGCCTAAATACAAAGTGAAACAGCGTACAGAATTAGAAAAACGACCAACATTTTTGGAAAACAGCACGTGATCATTTATCTTTAAAAAATTTGAAAACTATTACAGAATGAATAAAAATAAAACTAGGAAGTCTATTCAAACAATACAGTATTATTTTGTTTACAACACTGTTCAAATTCTCCAATTTAGCCACTAAAATTTTATTCTTATAAAGATGGTCCAATACAAATCAACATTTTAAAGGTGAACTGTGCAACATTGGAACAAAGAAACTTCCATCATTAATTAGTGTCAATTATATGATCCTAAAGTAACCTAAACATGTCAACAATTAATGGCATATAATATATACTGTTTAATAATCATATAATATATACTGTTTAATAATCATATAATATATACTGTTTAATAATCACTTTAACCATACCAAGTTTAAAACTAAATAGGGAATAAGAAAAATCATTTTCTTATCACAAAATATCATTTTATTGTGATAACAAAACTTTTTTAAATTTTCAACTAAGAGCCTATTGAAAGGGTAACTTGATCCTTACTACCAAACTCCCGTGGTTTTTAAATCTATACACATCTGTTGTTTTTCTTCTTGTCTTTAAGAGGAGATTTAGAGCAGTGGAACATTTTTCATATTACAAATTTACTTTGGTAATCTTAATTAGTAGATCTTGTTACATCCAAATGTTAGAAATGCAGTTTTTTTTGTTTTTTGTTCCCTTTAGTGAAGTTTTAGTAAAATATATAATACAGAATTCTGAATAAATGCAACCTATGAATATAGCATAAATAGAATCCATGGAACCTTCTAGCTAAACACCTGACAGATAACAAACTGCATATAGAGTAAATAAACTCGTAAAGAAATAGACATGAATTTGTATTGTAGTGTCTAGATATATTCCAGAACATTAAATTGTACAAGTGACGTAGGAGCGAGACCAGAAAGAAAACAAAAGCTCATGGAAATTACTATCAACTTAATGTTACACGAATGCTACAAAAACCTAGTCTGATGTGTAACTTATACATGGTTACATTAAAGAAACCATGATGCACAAAACAGAAAACTACAATAAAACGTGAAGAAAATATAAACAAAATACAAACCAAAATAATTTTTGTTTTATAATGCATTATGAACAAAAACCAGTGAGATGTACTCAGAGTTGTTGAGTATGCTTGGACTGACATCTTCTGTGGGTGTTCAGGACGCATAACTTATCATTAATCACTAACTATTTGTGTTTATTGTCACAGTCAACAATATATCTCACTTGATCAAATAAAGTCCTGATGCAGAAGGAGAGAAAAGAGAGAACCTGATATCTGTGAACCACATCTCAGTTGATCAAATAAAGTCCTGATGTAGAAGGAGAGAAAAGAGAGAACCTGATATCTGTGAACCACATCTCAGTTGATCAAATAAAGTCCTGATGTAGAAGGAGAGAAAAGAGAGAACCTGATATCTGTGAACCACATCTCAGTTGATCAAATAAAAAGTCCTGATGTAGAAGGAGAGAAAAGAGAGAACCTGATATCTGTGAACCACATCTCAGTTGATCAAATAAAGTCCTGATGTAGAAGGAGAGAAAAGAGAGAACCTGATATCTGTGAACCACATCTCAGTTGATCAAATAAAAAGTCCTGATGCAGAAGGAAAGAAAAGAGAGAACCTGATATCTGTGAACCACATCTCAGTTGATCAAATAAAAAGTCCTGATGCAGAAGGAGAGAAAAGAGAGAACCTGATATCTGTGAACCACATCTCAGTTGATCAAATAAAAAGTCCTTATGTAGAACGAGAGAAAAGAGAGAGCCTGATATCTGTAAACCACATCTCAGTTGATCAAATAAAAAGTCCTGATGCAGAAGGAGAGAAAAGAGAGAACCTGATATCTGTGAACCACATCTCAGTTGATCAAATAAAAAGTGCTAATGTAGAAGGAGAGAAAAAAAGAGAACCTGATATCTGTAAACCACATCTCAGTTGATCAAATAAAAAGTCCTGATGTAGAAGGAGAGAAAAGAGAGAACCTGATATCTGTGAACCATTGTCAAAACATCATTTTATCTGTTTGAATCACTGGATTATGAATTAAACTTTTTCTTCAAGTAGCTATGTATGTATCTCAGAACAGTTGGTATGGGTATTAACACTTTTATTGATAAGGAGAGAACAATGTTTCTACCTTCCTAGGTCATCTTCAGGTTAACAAAGGTCATCCTCAGATTAACCTGCAGATGACCTTGGAAAGTTGAAACATTATTCTCTCCTTATCAATAACATTGTTAATACCCATACCAGCTGCTCCAAGATAGTTTTATTTCAAGTGGGTTTCTCGTCATTAAGTAGCTACGCATGTTTTGGACAGGAAAGTTCCATCCTTGTTGATTTTCAGTTTGAAATTAGCTTTCAGTGTGCATTTCAGTTGTAACATCAGCTTCTTGACACAAAGTCTCTAAATTTTGGTTCCTATTAATTAATCTATTTAATCTGAAATACTGTCGTTTCGCTTGTTGAAAACAGCTCATTTTATAAAACAGACCTTTATCAGAAATCCATATGAACTCCTAGCTTTACAAATCCTGGCAGGATTATATTTCTCATATTTTGATTGTATGAGCAATATACTCAAGTCTTAAAGCATTTCTTGCTGACCATTACTTGGTCATTCTGAACTAACTTTGCTAAACATTATTAAGCAACTTCCAATGAGTCAGGAAACTTTGTGATTAATTACAAATATGTTCAATGACAAACTAATCCATGTTTAAAAATATCTTAATGCATTTCCTAATGGAGTATTTCGGTTCCTTGTGTATTCAGCTTTAGACATCTCAGGACTTAGAAAGCCTTTAAATTTCATTTTCTAGCAGCAAGTCCAACTTGTCAAAGAAAAAATGACATTGTTGATAAATGCTATCAAAACTTATAAAAATCTCCAACCTTTTTGATTCCGAAAATATTGTCACACATCCATATATTATGGAACTGCTTTTATAACACCCACAAATGTTTAAAGCAATCTATATTAACTGTAACAATAATTTCATGTAATAAAATTATGGGGAAATCATAATTTTACTTTTTTGAACTAATGACATAACTAACAATGTGTTGGTATTTATTTTCACATTAATCAAATAAAACTCACTCAACAATATCCATCAAACATTTCAAAGCTAGTTTTGCTTTTCAATCTGAATTTAAATTTATTGAAGTACACAGGTTTTACTTAAGTCCAACAGTTTGATGTCACAAACTTTTTATCAGTTTTCTTTTTAAATGTTAACACACAATGGTTCTTAACTAAAACATCCTTTATGTTATATATATAAAGTCACCTTAAGCTTGTTGTACACTCTTAAGCTAAATCAATTTAAGAATAACCGTAGATATCCATTATTAGGTCTAAAACTACACACTTTATCACAAATAGTTTCCTTAATGGATAAACAGCAGGCCACGAAGAATAAGTTAACCTTAATAAGTTGAAGGTTATAGATATGTAAAACCTGCCTTTCTGTATGCAGAATTAGACTTGGGTACTTGACAGACACCAAAGAATATTGTTTGTACCAAGATAACAAAGAGTTGTAGCTTAAAAGAAATTTAAGTTTAAAATATCCAAGTTGTGAATTTGAAACCACTGATTAAAGTTTCTTTACAAGGAATTTTTTTAAGACTCTGAACAAGTGCGAGCACACTGAAACCTAGACGGTTTTGTTTACGAAAAACACGATATCAATACTTAACAGGAAGAGAGCACATTTTCGAGTTGACTCTGACGCATATGCTTGGAGGAAAGTTGTCTTCCTGTTCGTAGGTAGTTTCAAGGAGGCAAAAACGCATCTGGACTTGAATACCATAATCTTTGCTCCCTGTTCTAAAAGGATAAAGATATTTAACAAGTCCCAAGGATCATTATAATTTCTTAGACACAACTGTTTAAAGATGCAAGAATTAATATCAAGAATTTCAGCCTACAAAGTGACAGAAGTAAATGTTTGAAATAAACTCAATCATACTAGTTCTTAAAAAGACTTAACATTGAAGTACACATCATAAATTAAATTTACCCAACCCATAAAAAAATGACAGTTTGGAGTTTTGTGAAAACAACCCCCCTTCCTTCAATGAGCTTTGTTTACCAAACTCTCACATTAAGAAAATAAAATCAATTTTCAAGTTCTCTCTCAAAAGATTTAATAAGAATGGTGCAAACTTGAAGCCTACATATTTCATAATACCAGCATTTACACTCAAAATGACAGTTTTATATATGTATTAAACTTTGATCGATGGAAAAATAATAGTATCATAACAAAGTTCATAACAGTTCAAGAAAATTGTATCAAACTGTTAATTACAATTATTTTAATTTTCAGTTTATTCTCCATATTATGACTGTATAAAAAAATGTTCACGTGTCACGACTGTATAAAAAAATGTTCACGTGTCACGACTGTATAAAAAATGTTCACATTATGACTGTATCAAGAATATTTACATATCATTTATGATGTTTTCAAACACATTTTTGGCAAGGCTAAGCATGTAAACACAGTTATCTGGGGTAGTAACAACTCTTGGCAGTAGAAGTCCAACACTTCAACACCACAGTGTCGTCACTTAATCTCTGATCCATAACATGTTAAGGGTAACTGAAGTATACCTGATTTATCTATTTCACTTACTGAAGTGACTCTGTAACACACAAAAGATTTGACAAATCTGTTGACAGTTCACACAAACCATTAATTATTTTTATAATTACATCACACAACCGACAGATTACGGTTTAAAAACCAAAAGGATAATTAAGCACTCACAACCAACAGGTCTAATGTTCATGATAAAATTTATCTCAGAAAGTATTAACTTTAAAATTAGCTTCAAATACCATCACCAGATAAGATAAGTAATAACAATGTATTTGAGAAAAAGACAAAAACAAATATGTTTCATGAAAAATCTAACAAAACATTTGAATTATGCTCACTAAGTACCTAATTTAGTAAATGTCGATGTCAAGCTGAGCATTTTCATAAACCAAAACACAAAACAATCTGAAAAAGTTGAATTATGAATGTTCAAAGTACTATATATGTACTTAGGAAAACAATATTAGATCACAGCTTTGTTGTTAAGCAACACAGAACTAAGAGTTAACAAAAGATAACTGGCTTCTATATATATTAAATGGTAAACAAGTATTATTAGCCACAAAAATTTCAACTACACTATGTAGGTGTATTGTTTTTTTCTTATAGCAAAGCCACATCAGACTATCTGCTATGTCCACTGGGAAGGAAATCAAACCTCCGGATTTTAGCTTCGTAAGTTCGAAGACTTACTGCTACCCCACAAGGGACCATGATACAGGTGTGTAAGCCTGGCCAGGTTAAAAACATTACACTTTGGAAAGTTAAATTTCTTTAAACACTCAATATATGTCATCTACTGTTCCATAAAAAATATAGTATTAATGATAAGTTTTTACACTTGTGGGAAGTCTTAATATTATCAAAGAGAGAAAAAGTTTGCAATAATGTAACATGAACAGAAAAAGAAAGTGAAATATATGATGTAGCAATTACTGTGATCACTGTTCTTGAGAAACATGTAAAACAAATGTAAATTCTGTAATTCAAGTATATATATATGTATAAATATATATGTATTTTAGTGAAATTAAAAAATTTTCATCTAAATGAAGTTAAATGAAGGGCTGCATTAAATACAACAAATACCAACCTCCAGTTAATTATAACCACAAAATATTCAAACTATAAACCAAAACACATTATCATGATTTTTTTTTTAAAATACACTGCACATTAAAAAAAAAAGATCCTAGGATACAAGCTACAATGTGGAATTACAAAATGTATCCTAGGTTTTGGAGGTAAGTGCGAAGTAGGACCCACATTGCAGTGGGAATACACTGTTTATCAGTATATATATACACACACACCTCATTACTGTGGTAAAAACAAGTTATTACAAAAATGTTTTTTACATTCTATATATAATGGTAGAACATTTTCCAAATATTTGCTATCCATACTCCTCTGAAATAAATGTGGTTGCTTATATCTTTCATTTAAATCAGTGAAAAGACGTAACACATGGATACACATTAAAATGCGTGTTGTTGTAAATATTTATCACTTTCATCAATGAAAAATATATTAAAACAAAATTTTGGATTACTGCACTCCAGAATCTAACCTAACTACTCATGCACCCCTCTCCATAAAAAAACAACATTTGTGAACCTTAAAAATTTGTGAATCCCAAATTTTGGCAAATGCTGAAGCAAAACATAAAACTAAATGAATTTTTACTTCAAGTCACAAGTAAAATTAACTTCTTTCTTCACATATCATGAAGTTAAACATTCAGATTTAGAGGCAAAAAACATACCTTGACACAGCTATATCGTGAGCCTGCTGTGGAGTGATATGAAAAGCAAAGGTGTCTTCTTGGAACCTCCCTGGTTTTTTGGGCACTTAAGAAAAGAAAGTAATGCTCATTCACTTTTAAAAAAAACCTTCACTCACTTTCTAAGACGATAACTCGAAGCTTTTTTTTTTTTTTAACTCTTAAACCAGTCTAATTCAAAAGAAGAAATGAATCTCATAATGATAAATATGAAAATTCTAATGGACAAGATTCACTTAATTTATGGTTTAAGCCTTTAAAACTGGTCTTTATGTATCACAAATGCGAGGCCTATAAGATTAAAAAAAGTTTATAACTTCAACATATTTTAGTGATTTAATTAACAAAATCAAAGAGTTTAAAAAGAATTTGTTTCTTGAAATATTTTTCATGCTTATGTAATTAAGAACAAAATTCCTATTCAATTTTTTAAGAAAACTGGAACAAAATCATAACAGAAGAATTAACATGTATTTTTTTTCCTACAGCTCACTTCCACAATATACTTAATCGCTCATTAGCTCTGTGATTTCCTTAACAATTGGTTACTGACCTCAACAACTGCTTTAACTGTGAGCTGGGCTGGTGAAACCTTCTTTGGTAAATTTGAGTATTTGTATGTGTAATGTTATACGCAAAGGTGCATTTATTCCACTCATAAGTTTTGTTTGTTTTTTATTGATCACATAGAAGTTTGAATTGAACAGTAATTCTTACCAAAAGAATTTATCTGACTCCAAACAAACACAATATGAATTCACAACGTAAAAGAATATGGGATAATAAGTAGAAGCACCCATCCAATGATGTGATAAATTTGAGTTTATCTAATAAAGATATTCATCCCCAGTTACACAAATAGTTTAATTTTATCTATGAACTCAAATTACTCCACAGACTTTAAAAATATTAATTGTGGTACACTCTAAGTTTCACTCAGAGCCAAAGTTGTGACCTATTTATACTACCAACCACCAAGAAAAATATTTGTTAAGCATTTAAGTTGTACTGAGAACCACTGAACAATAACATGTGGTAAATCTACATTGTTTTATTCTTTAAGTTGCACTCCATTTTGAAATGTAGTTTACCATATGTTATTGTTCAGTGGTTCTCAGCACAACTTAAATGCTCAACATATATTTTAAGTTACACCACATTTTGAAATGCGAATGATAGTGTGGTTAATTCCTTACAGTTTAGTGTAAAGATCCTGCTTGTTGAATAAAATTTGTCATCAATGTTATTGGTAACTTTTCTCCCATCATTTCGAAAGCGAGTGTTGAGGTTGATCTGCGTGCACAGCTTTTTAAAATGCAGCACAGTAAGCAACTGTCACAACTGGGTGACAGACAAATGCTCAGACAGACAACACATTTCACAGTATACACAAGGTTTGGGGCCAATCCAACAACACCATAAATATCTCTGTAAGGAAAAGTGTGTCAACAAATCTATTACACTTCACCTCTTTTGTTGTTGTAATTTTGCCTAAAGATAGATATAAATGGTTGAGATATTTTTTAGTAAAGTAGAAAACTTCTGCTTCAAGGGAAAATGATTTTAACAGTTTGATACGATGCAATTTTAAAATAATTCAGCACTTTATCCTTGGGAAAACAAAGTCAGTAAGTTTTAACAGTTAATGCTTTAAGATAAGCTAGAGCACTTATCACTGTCCTTTACTTCTGAATTAGTGCTGTAATTTAACATAAAATTATTTTTGTTTGTTTGTTTTTGAATTTTGCACAAAGCTACACGAGGGCTAGCCACGTAAGACTAAAGGAAAGGCAGCAAGTCACCACCAGCTACTGCCGACTCTTTGGCTACTCTTTTTACCAACGAATAGTTGGATTGACCGTCACATTATAATGCCCCCACAGCTGAAAGGGTGAGCATGTTTGGTGCAACAGGGATTCGAACCCGCAACCTTCAGATTACGAGTCAAACGTCTTAGCCCACCTGGACGTAAAATTAAGCAACACTTTGAAATTTCAAAGACATTGACAACTAAATGTATTGTTGGCCAATGTGTGTGGACAGACAAGACACATTTTGACAGAATAAAATTTTCAATTTTTAAGGGAACACATGCAATTATATTTGTGTAAATGCATTTGTTTATCACCTCTCATTATTAAAATATTAACTTTCATATAAACTTGTAAAGCTAATGTACTTTTTAATTTTGATTTTTTATCCCAGAAAGCCAATATACCAGCAAAACGTTCATTGAAATAGTGTTCTGAACTGTGTTTTTAAACACTGAGATCCATGTATTTTTGGCTACAAAGAGTTTTAAAACCATTGTAAAGTAAATAACCAATAACGTCTAGAACATTCAGAGATATTTTAGATGGAAACACAATTCCATACTAATAAGCACATTAAGACTTTTGGAAAATTTGTTAAATCAGTCACCGTGCTATTTAAGGATATTAAAAACATTGTATACAGTTACTCCAACAGAGTAAATTAATTTTAGCTATAAAAATAAGTTAATGATTGATTTTATTGAAAAATTCGAAACCTATGGAACAAAACTGAAAATTATACATTTCTGTGACTTTTTCAGGACTCCCCAAAGAATCGAGGAGCTTGCCAGGTCTGTTCACATAACATGGAAAATAAAAATGTGTAAACGTAACACAGTATACATGTAGTTCGCAATTACATCTTCATGAAAATATAACACAATTTATAAAATATGGATGCATAAGTTATGATGCAAAAATAAGAAACATTGAAATTACAAGGATATGTTCAAAAATGGTAGTAATAACATCTTTTGTTAAGAGCCTTCAAATTACAGACAGAAAAAGGTTTATGGTGGCAGCTTGTCTAAATTGCACACGAGTGGTGCTTATAAGTGCAAGGTAAATAGGCAGAGCTCTAACAAAAATATGTTTATTCACTGTTTCTGATTTACCAACCAGAAACACACTTTTCTGTCCAATATACTCACATAAACTACTTGGTCTAAGCAGTTCTGCAAGGACATCATAGAATGGTAAAGGTTTCAGGCGAACATCAGGGTGCATTGGGTATTTGCCCATATTATAGACACTTGGATCACTGGAAACAGCATGCTTGGGAGAAGTGTAGTCATAGTAAAGGCTGTTACAAGGTACTGTTTGATTTCCAGTGACTGACTCATCTAGTCCTGTAACATGTGGAAGAGAAGGCAGAGCACCATACAGATGGCATGGGTCAACGGAATTTATGACAGATGTATTGGGTGGGAACCTTTGCCTGTTTAGAGAAACATCTTTGTTTCTTATTTCCATATTTAAAATTTAGATGATTTATGATCAAGTAATATTGACAGCTTATTCCTATCTAAGACAAATACATTTTTGTACCAACTAAAACAAAAACGTCCCACTTCCATCAGGTAAAGGAAATTACACTGTACTAATAAACCACAACCAGTATTTAATTATTAACTACAGAATGTACAAGAAACTACCCAAAGACCTCAGCTTAAGTCATCACAAAGAGCAGATAAAAACATATATTTAAAACAATATAATCCCACAATGAAACAACTGTCCTCGAAACAAAATCTCGAGTTTACCGAGGTTTATAGTTTACCAAAGTACATAAAATTACATATCTCCAACTGTAACAGATTAGAAGTGGAAACTGTGGTAAACGACAGCAGGATTTCAAAAGGACCAAAGGTTTTTACATGTAAGAAATACATCAGCTAATAACAACTTTCGGGAAGTTAGAAATAGTACTGGTAGGGCTAAAAGCAGTGGGTTTAAATGTAATGAACGTGTTCTATTGAGCAAAAGATTTCAGCCCTTGGTTTGTACAAATGAGGAAAAAAGGGAACAGAGAAAGATGTAAATATGGGTGGTGAATGTAACTGACAGAGCAAGTAATATAATAAATGGGATTGGCAATGATGCAGGTTTTGTTATTTGTGAAAGGTAGGTCAGAGAAATGTAAACGAGTACAGAGGTTGTTAAAAGCATTTAAGGAAAAAGACCACATCTTAATTTTTTTTAGGTAGATCAGAGAAGTAGTTTTGGTGGTGAAATTATAAATAGTCTACTAGGACTGAATACTAGGCTTAGATTAATATGTAAGAATGGGTAGATTGAGTGGGTGGACTTATGGAATCAATTCAGTAGACAAAAGGGAGCTTTTGGGAATGGATGGTTTATATATAAATAGAGTAGAGCTAACTTGACTTGCTTCCAAAGGCTACAACTCAGCTGTAAAGAGTTATAAACTAGGACTAGACAGTGGTAAGGGTTAAATGGGTTATTTAATGAGGATAGGGTACTAAACAGATGGAGTGGCTTTATACTTAAAATGCAAGTTACGACCTGTTGAAGTTGAGAATGTAAATGATAACAGCAAGAAGTTTTAATCCATTAAGATTTATATTAGTGAATAAAGAATGAAAAACGTTTAGTGGTAATTTGTTATGGACCATCACATAATACAGATGAAATCTGTTGAGAAACTTTACAATGAGATTAAAATTTCATCTGTAAATTAAGTCATAACTCAGAGTTATTTTAACTACATGCATATTGATTGAGAAGTGTCAAGGGTCAAATCATGATACCAAAGGCTTTTGAAAACTGAACAAGATGTATTTCTTCACCAGTTGTTAAAGGAACCTAACAGGAACAATGCTGTTTTAGATTTATTGTTAACTACAAACAAGGAAGTGACTGAGAGGATAGAAAAAGGAGAAGATCTGTGTACAAGTGATCATTGCTGTATTAGGTTTGATGTTTTGCTGCACGTGGGGATTAATGAAAACAGCACTTTTGTTACAAATGCCAAAAAAGGAAAATCTGACAGACTACAACAAAAATTTACCTACTCAAATTCACAATGAGTTGCTCATGTTTCTCTGATATCTTTGTCAGCTATGAGTCAACAACCATATTTTGAACAGTTTACTGAAAAGAAATTCAAACATATATATCAATCAACCATTCAAGAGAAAAACTATAAAACACCTGTAGGAGCACCTCAAAAATACTTTCCACACCTGCACAACCTGTCAAGACAGAAACCAAACCAATAATCACGAACGTTTTAGCACAAAACCAAAGTATATTACACACAAAACAGAGTCGGAAAGCAATTCTAGAATTAGCCCTACTTTCTCAATGTTAAACATTTAGAATGTAACAATAACAATTAATTAGAAAGTTTCTTAAGATATTTTATCAAGTTACTTATAAGTTACAAAATCAACAAATTAGTTAATTTACATTAACAACTTAAAAAAACAGTCACAAATGTTCCATTTTTACAGGTTAAAGTAATTTTAAGCACTGTAAAACTACAGAAAAAATACACACTGAAAAAGTTAACAATTCCACCATGTACAAGAACCAGAATATAAGAGCACAACAAAAAAAACAAAAACAGAATTCTATAATCTCATGCAAGTAAATTCAAATGTGACAAAACATCTCCATGTGAAGAAGAAAGATGTGGACAACCAAGAACTAAAGTTATCACTCAAGTTCCATACCAATTCAACATAATTAAAACTGTACAAAACCTTTTCTTACTTATGCAGCTGCTGGATTTTCATATTTATAGGTGTCGATCTGTGCTTGAGAAGTTCTAAGGCCCGATACTGTAATTCTTGTTTTTTTCCGGACTTATTTCTTCCAGCAAATCCCAAAAGAACCTGTAACTCAGACACTCTGAAGCTAAGGACCATTTGCTGTAAAAAATTAGTTTCAATCAAATTACATATCAAAAAATAACATAAAACAGCACAATGAAAGTGTAAACAGTATGGAGAATCCCAATACTGGTTTCTAGTCCGCTATTTACACATTCTTCTAAATATGAAACCTCCACTAAATAAAAAAGTATCAAAATAATAATGAATAATGCTGTGGTGTTTCATCTTGCTCTCTAACCTATCTTAATTTTAATATGGAAAAATCATATTTTAGTTTTTTTTCATTTTATTACAAAAATACAAAAAAAACTAAGTTACAATAACGTAGAGTAAAAACTGAAACTTTGCAAGTCATGAAGTGCAAAATACAAACAAATAGATTTGCATAAGAGAAACCCTTAGATCGCGTTAAGAAAAATATGGATATAGTGAATTTCATTTTCTCGTCTTCTAAACATGAAAGGTTCATAGAGTCTCTTTTCTTAATCATTTTCAATGTTACTCAGTGTCCAAAGAGCTACAAAAGTTATCGTATTTGATAGCATGAATTAAAACCATGAAAAAACAACATTTAAATATATGCTATTTTCTTATCACTACTTGACCTACTTTCTGAACACATAGCAATTCACAAAGCTACATAACTTAATTTATAACATGAATTAAAACCACGAAAAAAATAACATTTAAAATAAACACCATTTTCTTATCACCACTTCAACTGCTTACTGAATACATAGTATTCACACACTTTACAACAGGTATTTTCCTTCATAGAATATAGTTTATATGTTATAAGAGAATCAAATATTAGTCTAAAAGTGATGATAAAAGCTGTTTAAAGTTTAAAACTATAATTTTTATTTGAATAAAAATACTTTCTGTAAAGTATACAACACTCACATGACTGTAAATTAAACCTGTATTGAATGTAAAAATTACAATTCACAATTTTATGAAAGGAAACAGCTGTAGAAACAATACTATGAATACTTTATCTTCTCAGTTATTCGCAAAAATGTAGATGACAAACCAAAATTAAAAGGAAGGGCAATCTATATTGAAACAGTTAACATGGTGTGGCTCATATACACAAGCCCACAAGAACTCGGTCCAACCAATTCGTCGTTCACTAAAATGACAGATACCAGCTGGTAACGTGTTTAATACTTACTAGGTAAAATAGTATTATAACTTCATTAATTGTTAGAGTAACCTACTTCGTATTTAACCAATTATATAATGCGCATAAATTTTTGCAAAAGGTCTCCTGAAATGTTCTGTGTTTGAAGCAGATTCTACAGTTTTACTGAGATTAGTCCGCATGTAAAACCTAAGATTAAAATTTTAAAAAAATCAGAATATCAAAATATTAAATTATAATTAAATTTACGTTTGGAAATACGGATAAGCCTTAGTGCCTACGCCTAAACAAATGACAAGTTGCTTATTACTGAAAATGAATTATAACATGCACATGATCGTTTGTTTACTGAATAGAATAAAATCTTCGATTTTAAACTTAAAGCTAAAAAAAAAAAAGATAAAACATATTACTTACTCGTAATTCAACATTCGACATACTGTATTTTTAAGAGACCAATCTTCAAGCCTATAAAGCATACTTTGATATTTGTTTACACACAAATCAACAGGGGTCGATTACTGTAAATATACTGAAACACAAAAGAAAATACTAGAAGCATATTTCATTTTAATATGTATTATTTTCTAAATCGAATGATTATCAATAACAAAATATCTCTTTCTCTCTTTCTTTCCAGAACAGTTTGGGAATTACCACAATATTTTTCTAATTAAAATATTCATTTAAACTGTCAATTGTTATCCCATTCCGTATTTACTAAATAAAAAATAGTTTGTTTTTATTTTGCAAAATGCATAATATACAAATATGAATTCAAGAGCAATGTTGTGTCAGAACATGACCATGCGTTAAAATTCAAAAGCCAATAATATACTTGTCTTACTATAAATTGAATCCAATATGTAGACTTAATCGTTTTGCAATTTTCTTTTTGGGATTCAAAATTCGTTTTAGTTCATAATGTTGGAAATGCTCTTTATATTCAAGTTAAAATAATTGTAAAAAAAAAATAAAAAGTTGAAACGATAGATTAACAATTTGTTAGTGTACTGATTAAAATTAAGTACAACGCTATATAATGGGCCAGCTGTGCTCTACTCACCACAAGTATTGAAACCCGGTTTCTAGCGATGTAAATCTGCAGACATACCGCTGTATCACTAGATGGTGTGTGTATTTTTTCTTTCAGCAAAGTCACACCTGACTATCTGCTGAGTCCACTGAGAGGAATCAAACCCCTGATTTTAGCGTTGTAAATCAGTGGGCTGTTCCAGCGGGGGACGGCACTAGAGGGCAACAACTTGTTAGCCACTTATTCAACAATAATTGTGTTTGGTTTATCTGAGGTTAAGCACAAAACTACAAAATGGGCTATCTGTGCTATTCAACAATAAACAATACACTACTGCGTCCCTAACGGTCAGTTGCAAACGTTTTCTTTGTTAACCTTAAGATGACCTAAAAAGGTGGAAAAGTTGTTCTCTACTTGATTTTCATAAACGTTTTAATGCCCTTACCAGCTGTCTTGAAATACAATTCACCATTACGATTCTGATGTTGGTTGTTGTTTTTTTTTAGCTTACAAACGTAGACTAGCTCTGTGTGATACAAACAGTAAATATATGTTTTTCCATCACTTTTCTTAAAGATTTTTTCAACTGCACAATTATAATCACCATATTTCTTTTTATATATATACATGAAGCTTTATTGTACCTTGCATTTACAAACCAACCAATAATATGATCCAAAAATGAGTAATATTCTAATAAATACATTTATTTACCATATCTGGTATGGAATTTTATGTTTTCTATATGTATATATTGTTGTTGTTGTTTTGAATTAAGTACAAAGCTACACAATAGGCTATCTGTGCTCTGCCCACCACTGGTATCGAAACCCGATGCGTGTAAGTCCGCAGACATACCGCTGAGCCACTGGGGGGCTGTACGTATATATCTATTTTAACAACGAAAAATTTCAATAAAACACGGAGATTTCTACCCATACCATTTTAGTTGGAATTTTACCGTTTTAATTCTAGAGATATAATGCAAAACTTCTAAGTTTAACAGAAAAAAAAAGGTGTTAAAGTACAAAAGACGTTTAGGTTGGGCACGTGTACCTGGTATTAAACTTGTGGTAATACCGAATTTGTTTTATATGCACAGATGTTTGGCAATAATTAAAAACAGATGGTGGGTATGTTGTTCTTAGTGTGTCTGTGTTGTTGTTTTCAATAACAAAGCCATATCTGGCCATATCTGCTGAATTAAACGAGGGGAATCAGACCCGCTGATTTTAGGTCCTAAGACTTACCGCTGTACAAGCGCTGGACATTAGGATGTCATAACCAGATGAGAAATTGAACATATAACATAGCAGATATCGGGTTATTTGTTTGAGTACAACATCTGTGGTTGTTTAATATTGTGACTTCAACGCGTTTTCTTTAAAGTAAAATGTGCAAAAACTGAGATCAGGTAATGGCGCCATGAGGAAAGATTAAATAGCCAGTACGAGTCTTTTTTAAAACTTAAACTTGTGTTAGATATTGCACTTGTTGGACCCATGAAAGTTCTTCCAGAAAACGATCTCATAGATTGGTTGGTTGGTTGGTTGGTTTTTAAATTAAGCTCAATGCTACACGAGGACTATCTGCACTAGCCATCCCTAATTTAGCAGTGTAAGACTAGAGGGTAGACAGCTAGTCATCACTACTCATTGTCAACTCTTGGGCTACTCTTTTACCAGTGAATAGTGGGATTGACCATCATATTATAACGCCTCTACGGCTGAAAAGACGAGCATTTTTGATCTGACGGGAATTCGAATCCGCGACCCTCGGATTACGGGTCGAGTGTCTTAAACACCTGGCCATGCCGGGCCTTTCGATTGATAAAAGTTGTGGGTATGTACAATATACAACTATGTAAAAATAAATCTGAAAACTTTTTATTGTATAAACATTCCAATTTTTCATGTTGCACACATAAATAGTTACTTTCACAGAATAAATGGTGCGTTTGACAATAGTAATTAGAATGCACAATAAAAATATGAGAAAGTTTTATTCTATAGGGGTGTTGGGCAGAGTCTTCTTGATAAATGGGCAGTAACTATTTAGTTCTGAATAACAACTGTAGATAAAGGTATGAAAAACCAGTTTAGAAAACTTTGTTTTTTTTTAAATTACCTCGAAGCTACACGAGGGCTATCTGTGCTAGCCGTCCCTAATTTAGCAGTGTAAAGCTAGAGGGAAGGCAGCTAGTCAGAACCACCCACCGCCAACTCTTGGGCCGCTAATTTACCAACGAATAGTGGGATTGACGGTCACATTATAACATCCCCACGGATTAAAGGGTGAGCATGTTTACGAAAGTAAATCAGGTGTAGACTACGACTTTTAATAATATTTCCGTCTTTTGAAGAGTTTTCAAGATGGCCTATATATATATATATAGAGAGAGAGAGAGAGTAATGCCAATACTTCAAGATGCCCTATATATATATAGAGAGAGAGTAATGCCAATACTTCAGGATGGCCTATATATATAGAGAGAGAGAGAGGGAGAGAGACAGAGAGTAATGCCAATACATGAAGAATTCATTTACTTTTTTTGAAAGAGGCCGTTAACGACTGCAAAAAAACAGTTTTAACTGCATACAGAAATGCATTATACTTTAATTATTCGTTTAAATTGACACGTTTTGATATCATAAATACACGTTAGAACAGAAAAATAAACCCGACACGTTTTTAGCTGTTTCGCTAATTAACTCGTGAGAACAACAAAATTACAAATAAGTTTCTCAACTGCAAGTTGATTGAATGATTTTAATGAAATTACTTATATTTATACGTAGTACTATAAACACCATTTTTGTTTGTCAGTATGATTGAAAGCTCTTTCTCTTTCATAACTAGTTTTAAAGCCTTAGCACTCGAATTTGACATAAAACTCAAATTACAAAATTTCAAGTTACGTATTACTTTTTATCTGTTTTTTTTTACTTTCGCGCAAAGCTACACGAGGGTTAGCTGTCTTTAATTCAGCAGTGAAATACCAGAGGGAAGACAGCTAGTCATTACCACCTACCGCCCTCTCTTGGGCTACTGTTGTACAAACGAGTTCCCCGCTGGTACAGCGACAAGTCTACGGATTTACACATTAAAATCAGGGGTTCAATTCCCTTTGGTGGACTCAGCAGATAGCCTGATGTGGCTTATAAGAAACACACACACTTTTATAAAGAGATTTGGTCCATGAACGGCAATACACAGTCTATTTTGTATTAATTAAATTAAATATAAATAAAAAGACAGAACTGTACGCAACTGGCTTTACATGCAACATTTTAAACAGGCAAGAATGATTCAATACCCAGAATTTTGCCTTGGCATACTTTCAGGTGAACTGCAAGATTGAGGATTACGTCATTTCTGGAACGACAAAATAAGTTAAAACAACAATTTTGTTTTCGGCAGCAACAAATACATAAGGGTTGTCACGAGCGTTTTGTAATCACATCTCTTCCACGAGATTGACGGATTAAAAAATAGTTTGGGATATCCTAATTAATTTATACGTCAGAGCATATTCACGTGCTCGGCATGGCCCAATGGGCTAAGACGTTCAACTCGTAATACGAGGGTCACGGGTTCAAATCCCGATCGCACCAAACCTTTCAGCAGTTAGAACTTTCTAAAGTTACGATCAATTCCACTATTCATTGGTAGAGAATTTGCGTTGGGTGGTGATGACTAGCTGCCTTTCTTCTAGTCTCACACTGCTAAATTAAGGACGGCTGGCGCAGATAGCCCTTGAGTAGTTGTGTGCGACATTAAACAAACAAACATATTCCCATTTATCGTTTTTTCTTTTTTTTGCATGTAAAACGACTTCAACGTAGGTCTACCATGACCCTGTTATTAGTGCTTTTGCTTTAAAGTAAATGGATTGTGGGTTTGAATCCCATCACCGAAATTTCTTGTCCTTTCAGCTGTGAGGGACGTTGTATAGTGACGATCGATTCTGAAATTTGTTGCCAAAGAAAAGCGAAAAGAGTTATCTGTGGATGGTATTGATTGAGTTGCCGTTTCTTTAGTCTGTCACTTCAAATTTAGAAATATTCGAACATTGTTTTATAAGCACAAATACCGCGGTGTTACGACTAAATGTGCATTGAAAGCACGGACAGATTTCCGCTTTCAATGCAGCAAACCTCAAAGTTCTCCTGTAATATACTTCACAGCCAGAATACTACCGATAAAGAACGTAAGCGCGTTTGTGTTTCTTCTTATAACAAAGCCACATCAGGCTATCTGCTGAGTCCACCTTGGGCAATCGAAACCCTGATTTTAGCGTTTAAATCCGTAGAGTTACCGCTGTAGTGGCGAGAGACAAGAACATAAACAATAACAAAAGGTAAATATAAAGATCCACTAATCTATAACCAGACTATTTTATGCGCGCACTGCGACGTATCAGATAACCCTAAGATATAATGTATATATATATATGTGTGTACTAGATGTACTTACACAGGGGTTGTTCAAAATGTTCTGTTTCTAGAACAAATAAGACAAAAACGAAGAGTAACAAACATTTTTATTTCTCGCTTTTGAAGTTCATATTTTATGCTGTATTGTGGCCTAAAGAATGCATAATTCTTTTCGGAATTTGTGATATGCGCATGTTTTAACGACGTCAGAGTAGTACAAACAGCGACGTTAAGCGTCACTTATGTAACGTCGTTTTATTGTCAACTGACTCACCGACAGACAACACACTACTGTATGTTGATGCAAATAGTTAAACCAAGTGAACATTCCTTGCGGTCTTCGGTCCCCTTTCGGAACTGGAAGCACAGTGAACATGCTACACAAATTAAAGATCACTTACACCTGGTTTTGAAGCCATTCAAACTTTGAATGTTTTTAAAACATTCAGAAAATATTAACTTCGCTTGGTGAGCTAGTGAAAGTTTTATATTTTGTCATTATTTTGACATACTCAGTAGAGGGCTTCTGACAATACGTGTGTTTTCAATGAACTTTAGTAACATTGAGATTTTATTTTTTATGTTTGGTAAAGTTTACTAATTTTACTTAAAGTTGCAACTAAAGCTTCGGAAAACTCTTTGTAAGAAAGTCCAAGGAAACATTTCTTTTCATATTATTCATAATTTCGTACTTGAATCTTTTATGCTATAACAATACAAAAAAACCAACCAAAGGAACCGCTATCCGTAATTTCTTGTTATTTTGATCACCTACCGATCTAGGCTACATCTTGTGTTTCTACTTAGTGGTTTCGTGGAAACTGTGTTGAAATAGTCGGGGGCGTTCTGTTTAAAACAATGGTAAATAATGTTGTAACTTATATACATCCCACTTGCCAAATCATGACTAATATTTCTTGGTAGTCTGGAATATTTAGTGTGGTATTCCCACTTCATCAGGATGGGCGCTTAAATTTCACAAAAAATGTTTATTTGTCTTAATTTCACGCAAAGCTAGACGAGGGCTATCTGCGGTAGCTGTCCCTAATTTAATTGTGTAAGGCTCGAAGGAAAGCAGCGAGTCATTACCACTCACTGTCAACTCTTGGGCTACTTTTTTACCAATGAATAGTGGAATTGATTGTCACATTATGACGCCTCCACAGCTGAAAGGACGAGGATGTTTGATTTGAAGGCGATTTGAGCCTGCGACCCTCAGATTAGTAGTTGAGTGCCTTAACCGTTTGACCATGTCAGGCGTCACAAAAAATTGCACATTGCGTAATGTAAATTTGATATCGAAGTTACAATAAATACCTTAAACAACTGCCATTAAAACTGTACATTTGTGTTTGCGTTTAAGCACACGTAACACGTATTCTTTTAGTCTTAGGCGTACACTATAAAAGCCTATGCACTACATACATGTACACGTTTTTTTCACCTCAAAAATATTTCTGTCGGTAACCATGTTTATCAGTTGATAAACCCTTCATGTTTCATGTATATAATTTTAAATGCACTTTTTTGACGAAAAAAAAAAACATTACTCAACGTTTGAAGTCGTAAGAAAATTTTCGTACCTGTTTGTTTGTTTGTTTTGGAATTTCGCACAAACCTACTAGAGGGTTATCTGTGCTAGCCGTCTCTATTTTAGCAGTGTAAGACTAGAGGGAAGGCAGCTAGTCATCACCACCCACCGCCAACTCTTGGGCTACTCTTTTACCAACGAATAGTGGGATTGACCGTCACATTATACACCCCCACGGCTGGGAGGGCGAGCATGTTTGATTTGAGGGCGAGTTGAGCCTTAACTCGAGGGCTATCTGTGCTAGCCGTCCCTATTTTAGCAGTGTAAGACTAGAGGGAAAGCAGCTAGTCATCACCACCCACCGCCAACTCTTGGGCTACTCTTTTACCAACGAATAGTGGGATTGACCGTCACATTATACACCCCCACGGCTGGGAGGGCGAGCATGTTTTAGCGCGAACCCGCGACCCTCGGATTACGAGTGCACGCCTTAACGCGCTCGGCCATGCCAGGCCTATTTTCGTACCTAATTGATAAAAACGTGTCTTTCCACCTCAGTCATTCAACGGTAAGTCTCACGTGTGCAAGGACTCTAAAATTAACAAGAAGGAATGGTCAACAGTCGTCACACTTGAAGATATTTAATCAGGCAAGATTACAGTAAATTTATCCTTGAGATTTCTGTTTCCCCGTTTTATTAGCTTTTGTTATGTGTGCGCCAGCAATAGTGGTTAGCGCGTTAACCCGATTTATTGTATTACTCATCAGAATCTCTACCAGCCTACCTGGCAGGATGAAAATAATTTAATGTATGAAGACTTGGGTGTGGTTAAATATAATAATTAAATGGGTTAAAAATAAATAACAGCAACTCGGAGCCGCTCTATAAACCATTCATCCGCGACTAAATATCGGGTTTCGACACTCGTCGCAAGCAGATCACAATCACTCAATTGAGTAGTCGTTGCGCTTAACAGCAACGAAACTATGTTTGTTTTTTTCAGTTTCGCGCAACGCTACACAAGGGCTATCTGCTCTAGTCGTCTCTAATTTAGCGGTGTAAGATCAGACGGAAGGCAGCTAGTCATCACCACCCACCGCCAACTCTTGGGGTACTCTTTTACCAACGAATAGTGGGATTGACCTTAACATTATAACGTCCCCATGGCTGAAAGGGCGAACATGTTTGATGAAATGGAGATTCGAACACGCGACCCTTAGATTACGACAATACTAAGTACTGGTATTTGTTTCATAAACAGGGAGCAAAGTTAATTTAATTTATATCTGACGCTAGGTGACGCTTGGGTAAAATAAATTGTAAAAATTCTTGTTTCGATAATTTTAACGATTTACTTAATTTCGTGTACATACAAAAAATAGACCTGACAAAAGAAATATATTAACTTGAATAACATAAAATCAACTAACGAACATAGTTGAAACTAGGATCTGCATGAAAGTTAGATATTTAATTTTAAAGTGAAGAAAAATATTGGTTAAAATATGTAATTGTTTAAAATATATATCTCAGAATGGCTGGTATTGGGTATTAACACTTTTATTGATAAACGGTTGTTTGTTGTTTTTGAATTAGGCACAAAGCTACACAATGGGCTATCTGTGCTCTGCCCACCACGGGTATCGAAACCCGGATTTTAGCGTGTAAGTCCTCAGACATACCGCTGAGCCACTTGGGGGCTATTGAGAAACGGAGAAAAATATTTCGATCTTCCTAGGTAATCTTCAGGTTAACAAAAAGAGAGTTTGCAACTGACCAGGCGCCTGGCATGGCCTAGCGCGTTAAGACGTGCTCTTCGTAATCTGAGGGTTGCGGGTTCGCGCCAAACATACTCGCCCTCCAAGCCGTGGGGGCGTTATAATGTGACGGTCAATCCCACTATTCGTTGGTAAAAGAGTAACCCAAGAGTTGGCGGTGGATGGGGATGACTAGCTGCCTTCCCTCTAGTCTTGCACTGCCAAATTAGTGACGGCTGGCACAGATAGCTCTCGAGTAGCTTTGTGTGAAATTCCAAAACAAACAAATAAGCAACTGACCGTTGCCGGGCATCTCTTAGGGACGAGAGTATAAACAGGTACGGGATTGTAGGGGACGTTGCAGTTGGATGTTAGGTCATAAATTAGGTATAGAGGTGTTCCTTTATATTGGTTTAATTTTGATTTTAGTTGCTGTATAGATATGGCTTATTTGATTTTGCGTTTGTTTATATTTGTTTCCCAACTTGGTATCTAGGTGTTTTCTATAGTTATGTTGTGTTTATTTGATTTGCAGAGTTCAGAAACGTGTGAACGTGTTCGTTTTTTGCTCTCAAAATCCATTTTCCATTTTTCTGCTCGTTTCTCCAATACACAAGTCGTGGTAGTTATCACATTGTATTTTATAAATTATGTTGATGTTGTGTTTGTCAGTGTAGTTTTTACATCGTATGGACTTTAGTTTTGTACCCGGTTTTTGAATAAATTTAGTGTTTACTGGAATGTTGTGTTTTGTTATAAGTTTTCCAAATGTTGGTTATTTTTTTCACTGATGTCATGAATATTTGGTATGCAGCAGTATAAGATTTTGTAGTTTGTTGTATCTTGGGATTTGTTGTTGTTTGTTTTTTGTTGGTCCAAGTTTGTGGGTAATCTTTTCAACAGTTTTTGGAGGAAATTTGTTGATGTTGATGAAGTGTTGTTTTATTTTGTTGATTTCATCATTAATGTTATCGGGTGAGCATAGTTCTATGGCTCTGTTTATTTGGTTTATTAATATGTTGAGTTTTTGGTTTGCTTCAAATGCCGAGTCCTAGGAAATGTGCAATCTAGTATGAGGGATTTTTCTGTGGATTTCTCTTTTGAATTTTGTGCCGGTTCTAGTGATCTTGAGGTTAAGAAATGCTATTTGGTTAGTGTTTTCCTTTTTACAGATAAATTTAATGTTGGGGTGTATCGAGTTAACCTGGTTGAAAAAACTAAGTGTGTGTTTTATAGATGTAACAAAATGTAGTCTGGTTGTCCCCCAGTGGCTCAGCGGTATGTCTGCGAACTTACACGCTAAAATCCGGGTTTCGATACCGCAGGTGGGCAGAGCACCGATAGTCCATTATGTAGCTTTGTGCTTAATTCTAAGTAACAAGTAGTTTGGTTTGTTTGTTTTGAATTTCGCGGAAAGTTACTCAAGGACTATCTTCGCTAGTTTTTTTACGTAGTTAGGAAAGTACACTGTTCACATTACGATGGTGCTGAACGTATTATGAAATTTCAGTTTATGTAGGTCATAAGAGTAGCAGTCAATCCTTTTTTCGGCTAATATTAAGACAAAACCTTTAGGGCAGTTAGTGTTCACTAGCTATCTCCTCTCCCGAAAATAGTTTAAAATTAAAAACCCGTTAGAACTAAGCCTTAAAGATTTTTGACGTGATCATTTAGCCATGAGTTCTGAGTTTTGTTCTGTCGAAAATATTAACTATGAGGTAACTAACAATACTTGGGAATTGTCCAGTTTACCGCCATTAGACACCATTTCATCAAATTGTGAAAAAAAATACATTCAGTCAAATGCCATTTCTACTTAGTGACGCAGTTGTACAATTTCGAATCTATTTTTATTGTTATATAAAGTCGTTAAACGTGTTATCCTGATTAAGGTAATGAAAAATAACTGTGGTTTTCATTCGTTCATGGTTTTCAATTACCTGTATTTACATTCAAACGTTAACATCTTGAATCCGACAAAACGTGAGTTGTTTGCTTTACGCAACATTACGGAACGCAATTATTTGTTCTTTGCGGGGTTCGAATCTGACTTTCAAAGTTATTATAAACTCAGAAACTTACCACCAATTTATCTAAACATACATAAAAGTGTTTTTATAAGGCTTGTTTGTTTGTTTTGGAATTTCGCACAAACCTACTCGTCGACTATCTGTGCTAGCCGTCCCTAATTTAGCAGTGTAAGATTAGAGGGAAGGCAGCTAGTCATCACCACCCACCGCCAACTCTTGGGCTACTCTTTTACCAACGAATAGTTAGATTGACCGTCACATTATACACCCCCACGGCTGGGAGGGCGAGCATGTTTAGCGCGACGCGGGCGCGAACCCGCGACCCTCGGATTACGAGTCGCACGCCTTACGCGCTTGGCCATGCCAGGCCCTTTTAGAAGGCAATAGTAATGTTAAAAATTATCTTTTTATGTAAATCTAAAAAAAAATAAATAATTTTGTCTGTGGTTGGTCATTAAAACTTTTGTCATCTATAGATCAGCTCTGAGTTTCCGAATTTACAATAAATTACACTGTTCTGTAAGAAGGATATATATATATATATATATATATATGTATATTCTGTTATCTTTTCTTAATTTATGCGGGTAGTTAGAGCTCAAAAATATTACGGTGCTGTAAACTGCCTGTCATGTGAATACTCCTGCCATCTTCTGGCGATATCTTGCTCTACTGATTGTCATCAGGATATCCTTTGTTGGTTAAACGGAATGTTACAACCTCACCGTAGTTCGAGTTAGACCAAACAATAAAATATTTCTTAATCGCATAGTAGAAGTGGGTCAGTGGCTTTGCAACTCATAGAGACATTAGTGTGTTTAAAGTTATTTCTACTTTATAATCATTTACTCTCCTACTGACCGGCGACCTCAAGGTTGTAAACATGAGTTAATCTTTTCACACAGGTTATGGTTATATATCGCAATCTTCGTTCGTAAGTTTGAGGCTACCATGCGAGCATAGCCGATTGTTGATTCCGTTCTAAGAAAGCAGTTTATTTTAACAGACAATACAGAAAGCGTACAAACTGGCATTTGAAACATTTCAGAATTCTATGTAATCTATTGGTCATCGTAGGTAACAAAATGACTTGTGGAATGTGGAAACACGGCTTTGTGCACTCGTAAAAAGTGAAGTATTTTCATAATTATTTTCTCTTATTTTAGGGGTATGGGATTTTTTTAAAAACCTCCGCTACGCCTTCAGTGATAAATCGTATGATTCTCTATTTCATTTGTTTCCCGCTTTAAGAAAACACACATTTTTGCTTGGGTTTTCCGCGAATCATTCAGATTACGTTTTTTTACACCATGAGAGAGACGAGGAGGGCTAACTAAACGTTTAATGCCTTTATGTTTTTAAAATACAATTTCATGACGATCCGTTCTATGCTGTTTAACACGTTGGCTGTCGCAATGTTATAAATTTGTCATTACAGTTGTGCCGTCAGCATTATAAAGCAATTAGGCTTATGTAATTTTATTTTTTGGTCTCATATGATAATATTTGACTACCATAGACCGTTAGTACATACAGATATATTTATAACCGTCACCTGCCAGCGGGTCACGTGGTACGGTAATAATATATTTCCTGTGTGCTGCTTGGCCTGCTAGCGGAACACGCTGAAACTCATCATGTATTTTCCATAGCAGTTTCATTAACTCACTATTCTTTTCTTTTTAGATTGCAATGTCTAATTGAACATGCAAACAATTAATTCTGAATGAATACATGGAAAAGCTCATTTACATCAAAATCATTTTATGTAACAAAATTTTTACTTTTATTTGTTCTCGGGCAGAAAGTGTTATTTCCCAATTGTTTATGTCTGAAGTAAATGGAAAAGACCTATTTTTCCCTTCAAACTTTGCTTCTATGACCTGGGTAATAAAATTTTAAAGTTCACCCATTTTCCAGAACATTCCAGGTAGATTTAGTGCTGAGTAGCGGGTAAAGAATTTTCTCGAACTTACAAGAAATTTTCTAGAATATTGTAGAACTTATGAGAAATTTCTAGAACGTTCCATAGAAATATATACACAGGGTCTCACCACTTCAGTTTAGTTCTAGCTGCCTAAGAGAACACATAGACCTAAGTGATTTTATCGGAGATGGCATTAAAAAGCTGCAAGCATTCTCCAGACGCGTTCTGCGATGTATGTGGCCAATTTATGAAGACAAGAGCGAAAAAGTACTCTGTGACAGAATCTACTAAAGTGTGTGAAGCCAACAAGACATATTTCGACATGCCTGCTTCTGTCACGATGTATCGGGTCTGTGCGAGGCAATTGGAATTTCCTGTAACTCGAACGAGTGGCGCCTCTTCATTGATAGCTCATCCAGTAGCCTCAAAGCTGTGCTGGTCCATAACAGAAATAAGTATCCGTCTCCTCTTCTGACTCATTCGGTGCAGCTCAAAGAGGAATACAATAGCGTCAAGATCTTGCTAGAAGCCTTGAAGTACGATAAGTATGGCTGGGAGTTTATCGGAGACTTCAAAATAATGATATTCCTGATGGGTTTCCAAATAGTATTTACCAAGATTTCATGTTATCTTTGCCTTTGGGACAGCAGGGACACTGCAGCACACTACAACAGGAAGAACAGGCCACAACGACCTGAGTTCTCTGTGGGGAGGCACAATGTCAAGTGTGAGCCATTAGTGGACCTCCAGAAGGTGTTGTTCCCACCATTGCACATCAAATTGGGTCTTATGAAACAGTTTGTCACAGTTCTTCACAAGAAGTCTGCAACCTTTAAGTTCCTTCGAGAATTCTTCCCTAAGCTGTCTGAGGCAAAGATCAAAACTGGTGTTTTCCTTGGGCCACAAATAAAGAATATTTGGAGTGTCCAAAATTCGCCAAGAAACTCAATAGGAATGGGGGAAAAAGCTTGGGGCAGCTTTGTGACAGTGGTTCAGGGCTTCTTTGGCAATCACAAGGCCGAAAATTGTGTGGAACTGATTGAGGCTTTGGTGAAGAACTACGGCAAAATGGACTGCAGGATGCTGAAAGTCCATATTCTTGACGCTCATCTTGATAAATTCAAGGAGAACATGGGAGCATACTCAGAGGAACAAGGCGGGTGCTTCCACTAGACTGTGAACGCCGCTACCAAGGAGTGTACAAATAAAACATAATGGGAGACTATGTTTGGTGGCTGATACGTGAAAGTGTTTTACATTACAGTCGCAAATTTTGGAAAACTACTTACTTCTAAACATTTTTATTCATTTTTGTATAACTTTAGTATAAATACATGTAAATCATATGTTGTTTTATTCAGACCTTATGTAAATGAAATAGTAGTGCAAACTTGCCCATTTTTATATAGAAAATAGGTTAATTTCTAAATTTCACAAAAGCAAAGTTTGAAGGAAATAATAGCCATTTTCTGCACTTTTACAACATAAGCAATTAAGAAATAACACATACTATCCAGGAACAAAATATGTTTTACGGTGTTATTATCTCAACAAGGTTCAGATAATGATAAGCCATTTAGTTCTTTTACTGATACAGATAGTTATATGCCATCTAACCCTGACTCTATTGAATCTGCTATGTCAGATAATTATTTTCAACTCTGAATTATGTCAGATGTTTATATTCAACTGGAATCTCCTAGTCAAAGTTGACAATATTGACAGCAAAAGTTATGATACAGCACTTCCAACCAATGATCGGCACACAGTAGATGAAATACATCGCACAATCTTTCTTTTCACTGGCAGTCCAAGCACACCAGAAGTAATCCATTAAAAATATGATAGGAAATTTATAAGTGATAAAAGATTAGACATTTCTATGTGCCGTTTGGCGTTGGAAACGACTTTACACTACAAGCTGAGGAGAAAATTACAATTAAAATAAATAGGTAGTGAGGCCTACAAGTCACGCGACAGCCAACGTGTTAAACATAAATATTTGTCATTTTTCTTTCTCTTAGGCCCGGCATGGTCAGATGGGTAAGGCACTCGATGTTCAGCCGTAGGGGTATTATAATATAACGGTAAATCCCACTATTCGTTGGTAAAAGAATAGCCCAAGAGATGGCGATGGGTGGTGATGACTAGCTGCCTTTCGTCTAGTTTTACACTACTAAATTAAAGACGACTAGAGCAGATAGCAGAGGACTCGGACAATAACCACATAAATATAAACCAACAAGTTTGTTTGTAATTGAGCACAAAGCTGTACTATGGGTTTTTTGAGCTCTGTCTACAACTGGTATCAAAACCCAGTTTCTAGCTAGGTGAGTTTGTAAACATAGCGTTGTGCCATTGGTGGTGGGGGAAACAAACCAACAACTAGTTGGAAAACTTATAAAAGTATTGGTGTGAATGAAGATTGTTAAATTACTGTCCAAATTATATTTGTTGCATAATAGTCCTGAACCTGAATTAACAGATGTTTTTTTTTTATTTTAGGGGACTTATCTAGTTCATATTATAGCGTTTTTACTATGCTGTTTATGTACTGAGAGTTATAAAATGTAGAGATGGTATCACGTGTTAATGGCATTTGATTTGACCTCCAATAACGTATGATGCATTGATGGTAAAACATGGTACTCACGGTACTGTATTGAAGATGAGCAAGCATATTACTATTGTGCAGAGTTGCAAAGAATATTAGGAAAAAATGAAAAAGCACGAACATTATTAAAACAACTACTTAACTAATGTACATATATATATATGTATAATTCACACAATTCATTAATAAATACTTGTTTATACACACGTGTCTCCATAAATTTAAAAATATTATAAAACTGATAAACTGTGCTAGATTTATCGAAACAAACAAATAAATCTTCTTTCATTTGGTTGTTTTTAAGTACAAAAACTCTTGTCCTGTGCTCGCCTTTGGCGAAAAACAAATTCCAAACGCATGCATCATAACTCATCAATTTTACGACTGAGCCATTGGGAAGGAAGTGTTTGAGCAGCAAATATATAACATTTATATGTTTTTCTGAGAGCTTCACAAAATTTTATCAGATAACTATGTAACTCCCGTAAAAGTGCTGAGATTAATTTTCAAGAATGCTTGCAATGATTTCTTTTAATCTCTGCTGTGCTGTGAGTTATCTAATGTAACTTGCCAGCATCAAAATAAAGCAGTTTATTTTCTAACTTAGATCAAAGTTTACTGTGGCAGAATAGTTTGGTTTGTTTGTTTTGAATTTAACGCAAAGAAAGCTACAAGAGGGCTATCTGCGCTAGCATTCCCTAATTTAGCAGTGTAAGACTACTGGGAAGGCATCTAGTCATCATCACCCACCGCCAACTATTGAGCTACTCTTTTACCAACGAATAGTGGGATTGATCGTAACATAATAACGCCCCAACAGCTTGAAAGGGCGAGCCTGTTCAATGTGACGAGAATTCGAACTCGCGATCCTCAGATTACAAGTCGAACGCCTTAACTCATCTAGCCATGCCAAACCACAAAAATAACCTATAAATGGCGCGGTGATATAGGCCTATAAAATAATTCTTACATTTTTCAACAGCTATGGAAACAGAATTGTTTTCAAATGAAAAAGCTTTTTGTTAGTGAGACGCGAATATTCCAATTCTTTGTTGTTATTGTTAAGGATAACAATAATTTAATTCACACTGAAATCATTAAATACCCATATTAGTGTAGTTTAATTGGTAAGACAAAATAGCGTTGTTGTTGTTGTTGTTTTGAATTAAGCACAAAGCTACACAATGGGCTATCTGTGCTCTGCCCACCACGGGTATCGAAACCCGGATTTTAGCGTGTAAGTCCGCAGACCTACCGCTGAGCCACTGGGGGGCGACAAAATAGCAATCGAAAGTGAAAATAATAAATATATCCGCTAGAGCAAAAGTCCAGCATCAAAATAAATACGACAAATTTAGGAGATTCGACTTTTGCTCACTAATCCTGGACAAGAATACAATCGAAAAGAACAAAAGACTGCTTGAAAGTTTCGTATTATTTGGACATTTTTCTAGCTGATGTTAACTTCCGAATTAAAAATAGTTTCCTGAATTTACCGAAATTTGTTGCGAACGATTTAGGCGAATATAACATGATAATGTATTTATTAGTGTTTGTAGGGTAAACAATGTACACGATAATCACGACAATATCTTATTTTGTTGTAAATTTAGATTTAAAAAAACAAACAGGCATGAAATATGAAATAAAGTTTGACGAGAATGAATATTTCATCTCGTGTGAAGTTCGACCAGCGATAGCTACAACACAAGGGAGTGTCGTCAGCAAAATAGCCGAACTTGTAGACATTTCCGTGTGCTGAATAATCTCGATGTTCTTGTGCAGAGGTCGCTCTATATCAAATATCTTAGTATGTTATTGGTTATTTGTAACTTAAATCAAGAAGTCTTTCATAAGTTCGTGCATGACCTTGACACATATGAAGAGGATTGCCTATCAATTAATAAAATTTTCCATAACAACAGGAAATCAAAACTTGCTCTTTGAAACGACCGAATTCAATGTTTTGATGAAAATCCCGAATTTTTTTAGCCGACGTTATTGTTTGTTATAAAACACAAAGCTACAGAGAGGGCTATCTGTGCTTTGCACACAAGGGGTATCGAAACCCGGTTTCTAGCAGTATAAGTTATCTGTCATACCACTGGGATATGAGGGCACTTTTTAAAGCTGGGAACAGATCGTTTATTCAGATTTTTATTATCATGAAACCATACTGCTTTTGTTTCCACTGGGAAGAGGTAAAAAAGAAAATTCTTTGAGTTTAGTTGAAATAGCAGACAAGTCAGACCACACAGTTTATTAACTAGTAGCAGAGTTTATGTGAAGTAGCAGATAAGTCAGACCACACAGTTTATTAACTAGTAGCAGAAAGTTTATGTGAAGTAGCAGACTAGTCAGACCACACAGTTTATTAACTAGTAGCAGAGTTTATGTGAAGTAGCAGATAAGTCAGACCACACAGTTTATTAACTAGTAGCAGAGAGTTTATGTGAAGTAACAGACTAGTCAGACCACACAGTTTATTAACTAGCAGCAGAGAGTTTATGTGAAGTAGTAGACTAGTCAGACCACACAGTTTATTAACTAGCAGCAGAGAGTTTATGTGAAGTAGCAGACTATTCAGACCACACAGTTTATTAACTAGCAGCAGAGAGTTTATGTGAAGTAGCAGACTAGTCAGGCCACACAGTTTATTAACTAGCAGCAGAGAGTTTATTTGAAGTAGCAGACTAGTCAGACCACACAGTTTATTAACTAGCAGGAGAGAGTTTATGTGAAGTAGTAGACTAGTCAGACCACACAGTTTATTAACTAGCAGCAGAGAGTTTATGTGAAGTAACAGACTAGTCAGACCACACAGTTTATTAACTGGTAGCAGAGAGTTTATGTGAAGTAGCAAACTAGTCAGGCCACACAGTTTATTTACTAGCAGCAGAGAGTTTATGTGAAGTAGCAGACTAGTCAGACCACACAGTTTATTAACTAGCAGCAGAGAGTTTATGTGAAGTAACAGACTAGTCAGACCACACAGTTTATTAACTAGCAGCAGAGAGTTTATGTGAAGTAGCAGACTAGTCAGACCACACAGTTTATTAACGAGCAGCAGAGAGTTTATGTGAAGTAGCAGACTAGTCAGACCACACAGTTTATTAACTAGCAGCAGAGAGTTTATGTGAAGTAGCAGACTAGTCAGACCACACAGTTTATTAACGAACAGCAGAGAGTTTATGTGAAGTAGCAGACTAGTCAGACCACACAGTTTATTAACTAGCAGCAGAGAGTTTATGTGAAGTAGCAGACTAGTCAGGCCACACAGTTTATTAACTAGCAGCAGAGAGTTTATTTGAAGTAGCAGACTAGTCAGACCACACAGTTTATTAACTGGTAGCAGAAAGTTTATGTGAAGTAGCAGACTATTCAGACCACACAGTTTATTAACTGGTAGCAGAGAGTTTATGTGAAGTAGCAGACTAGTCAGACCACACAGTTTATTAACTAGTAGCAGTGAATGTAGGTAAGTAACAAGTTAGTCAGCCAAAGTGCAAAGTTGATTTCATGAATGTAGTTGTTTATAATGTTCAAAAGATATGTTTATATAATTGGTTATATCATTTAAAATATTAGTATATCATGGGTTATGATGTTTAAAGCAATTGTAATATTCGCATTTTATTATTCTAAAGTTTTACATTTATAAAAGTTGTTTTGGAATGTTAGCGGACTGCTAACGTTAACATCTGAAGTTTGCTAAAATTTACGATATGCTATTGGGATTACGGCCGAAAATGTCATTAATAAGTAAGAATAGTCAGGAAATTATTCAATGCATTGTATTCATTAGAGGTTTTAGTTTTATGTTGTATAGCTTTATGATAATAAGGACGTCTCGTAATTCGTTTTGTAGAATTCGATTCATTGAATTATAAGTGTAGTTTGAGTTCCGATCTATCCTGTTAGCTTTTGATAACGAAATAACAATAATTTATATAAAAGCTCACAAACTGCACAATCAAGTGTTCCCTTTCGGTCGTGCTAATGTCACGTGGTACTAAATCGAATGTATATATAATAGTATCACGTGCGATTTGCTCTCCTCAGAAAGGTCTGAACTAAATATCGTGAGGCGCATGCATAAGTTAGAGCATCACTTCTAGATCTATAAACTATGGATGGAAATAGATGGCAGAAATCTTTCATTCTTCTCTTCTTTCTTCTTTTCATCAATGATGTGTGTAGTAGAAGGTGAGCCAATTACTGATTCCTGAATCCATATTGTATTATTATTTTAAAAATAAATGTCTACTTAAGTTATTACATTAATTGCATCAACGGTTTTCATTATTGTTAAAAGTTTGCTTTGCTGTAAGGTGTAACCTATTTTACTCTCTGTTTCACAGGTCACACGAATATATTTTTCAAAGAGATTTGAGAAAAAGGTAAGACTTTCTATTGCTTAAAAAGGTTTAACTTAAAAGTGTTGAAACATTATTACAGAGCTGGCATTATAGAATGCGTTAGGCTTCAAGTAGCAGGTTAGTCGGACCACACGGTTCATTAACTATTAGCAGAATGTTTAAGTAAAGTAGCAGGTGAGTCAGACCACACGGTTCATTAACTGTTAGCAGAATGTTTAAGTAAAGTACCTGGTGAGTCAGACCACACGGTTTATTAACTATTAGCAGAATGTTTAAGTGAAGTAGCAGGTGAGTCAGACCACACGGTTCATTAACTATTAGCAGAATGTTTAAGTAAAGTAGCAGGTGAGTCAGACCACACGGTTCATTAACTATTAGCAGAATGTTTAAGTAAAGTACCTGGTGAGTCAGACCACACGGTTCATTAACTATTAGCAGAATGTTTAAGTAAAGTACCTGGTGAGTCAGACCACACGATTCATTAACTATTAGCAGAATGTTTAAGTAAAGTAGCAGGTGAGTCAGACCACACGGTTCATTAACTATTAGCAGAATGTTTAAGTGAAGTACCTGATGAGTCAGACCACACGGTTCATTAACTATTAGCAGAATGTTTAAGTAAAGTACCTGGTGAGTCAGACCACACGGTTCATTAACTATTAGCAGAATGTTTAAGTAAAGTACCTGGTGAGTCAGACCACACGATTCATTAACTATTAGCAGAATGTTTAAGTAAAGTAGCAGGTGAGTCAGACCACACGGTTCATTAACTATTAGCAGAATGTTTAAGTGAAGTACCTGGTGAGTCAGACCACACGGTTCATTAACTATTAGCAGAATGTTTAAGTGAAGTACCTGGTGAGTCAGACCACACGGTTCATTAACTATTAGCAGGATGTTTAAGTGAAGTACCTGGTGAGTCAGACCACACGGTTCATTAATAGAATGTATGTCAGCAGAATATTTATGTTGCCTGCACTCTACTCATACGAATTCGTAGATCAAAATCTTAATAGCAAATATAATGCTTTATTTTGTTTCAATTTTAGGTTGGTAAATTTTATCAAGTGACGTTCTTTAGTTCATATTTGTAAAATTCTATGAAGAAATTAGTGAAATTATGAAACGAGTTGAATAATAACAATATACAGCTGAAGTTCTATTGTTTAAACGGTATTTTAACGCCTACCACACGATACCAGACCAGCATCTTCACTAGTGAACCCAAGACAGTCAACAGGGAACAGGTAGTTCCGGACGCTGATGAGTTAGGATTATTTCGATATCTTTCGATCAATGAAGATTAATTAAACTTGTAAAACGAAAACAAAAGATAAGCAGAGAAAACAACAATATTTAAACATTAATGAAGGTAGCGATCCTATCATGTCTATTTTCCTTTTCTTATCTCACTGTCAATGCTGTAATTAACTGACGAATATCCAATTCAGCCTGTAAGTCACGTTGGTTAGGATATCTTCAAATAAGTTCTTCCCTCACTTGACCTGGACCCAGAATTTAGCTCAATCGCTACACTTAAACCACAACATTCACATCTGGAACATTCCAAGCATGTTTCATTGCTACATGGTTTCTCTGTACACTTACAAGTTAACTTCTTCGTCTAACAATCAGGTCTAACAACCTAAACTTCGAAAATAATGGCAAACGTTTTTTCTTTGGTTAATCGACACAACACAAACCTTTCAGGAATTACTTTTTATTTTAAATCTACATCAGTTTGTCGGGTCCGTCTTGGCTTGTGTGGCAAGTGTTAAGATATTATATAAACTTTACCTCACACGCTTACTGTCAAGAAATGTGAATACATTGTGATTATTTTATCATTATTTTAGATTTATTAATGAGTGAAAGTCGATGAATGCACATTTTAACAAACTAAAAAAGTGACTAGTAGAATAATTTGTATTAAAATAAATATTTAAAATGGGAGATAACGGAAAAAACTTAGAACGCATCCAAGTTGGTTGTTATTAAACTAAAACAATGGGCTATCTGTGTTTTGCCCACTACAGGTATCAAAATTCGATTTTTAGTGTCTTAAGCCTGCAAACTTATTACCGAGTCTCTATAGGGTAAACCTTCTCAGAAAAGACGAATTCATGTATCACTGTTATATTTAGAAAACCTATATGGTTTTTTAAGAGGCGGTTTAGTTTTCCCGGCATGGCCAAGCGTATTAAGGCGTGCGACTCGGAATCTGAGGGTCGCAGGTTCGCATCCCCGTCGCGTCAAACATGCTCGCCTTTTCAGCCGTTGTAGCGTTATAGTGTGACGGTCAATCCCACTATTCGTTGGTAAAAGAGTAGACCAAGTGTTGGCGGTGGGTGGTGATGACTAGTTGCCTTCCCTCTTGTCTTACACTGCTAAATTAGGAAGGGCTAGCGTAGATAGTCCTCGAGTAGCTTTGTGAGAAATTCAAAAAACAAACAGTCATTTCAATGGGTTATCTAATATTTTGAATTAACAGCATTATCGCCACTTAATATGCTGACTTGCAAAAAGAACTTCGAGTACTACTTACAAAATTCTTTGTTTTTGTTCGTATCTCCAATTTCCTGTTTTGTAGTAAATGATGTTTTAAGCTGGAAATTCTGGGTAGATGCAGAAGAAATTGTGACCAATTTAATTTTTACATTTAACAGTTCATTTTTCCAGTGTTTTATTCTGCTATTGATGTCCTTTTATATCTCGTTGATTTCGCTTTTGTACTTTTTCAATGTTCGTTGTAGCAATTCTATACTTTGTTGTTATGTTGTGCTTCAGTCTTTTTGATGGAATCTCTCTTCAAATCTTCAGTAATTTTGTGGATTTTATCGTTTGTCATATTTATTTTTGCTCTCGATTCTCCTCTTAAATCACCACCTGTTACTTCTTTATCTTTTAATTTTGTATAAATTTCTTTTAAACGTTTGTTTTAAACTTGTTTTATATCTCTTTCTTATTGATTTTGTTTCAATCATTTATCTCACAAAAATTACGTATTATACTGCATTCAAAGGCTTGTTAAATTCGTGTCTTCACATTAAACCAATAATGAATACTTTGAGATTGGATAAGCAGAAAGTAACAAGTCTCTCTCGATAAGATTTGGTATCAAACTTTAATATGTTATCAGAGAAGCTGAGAGGTACATGTTTCTTAATAATAATAATAGACAAAGTTGTCGATGGAAGCAAAACTAAAAAGTTGACGGTGTGTGTAATTTATTGAAGTGGTAATTAGTTTCCTAGATGGGTGTACAAAGTATTTATTTAATAGGACAGTAACACCACTTCAAAAACAAAATGTGCCTCAGTGAAACTGCGTGTGATTTTGTTGTAACGATCACACAAATGTCATAAAGGAGGTTAATCATTGATGAAACAAAGATTTCAATGGAGTTGTCAAATTTTGTTACTATAGAATACACCTAGCTGCGTCAAATGACTACAAGAATCTCCTGTGGTCTTGAAAATGTCCTATGAGGTGTAATCATTTTTGTTTTATTGCTATTTGAGCACCAAACTTAGTAGCTATAAACGATTTGACGCACATAAAATGCATGCTAAGCAGAATTAAATTAGATTTAATTTGTTAGACAATCCATTATAATGGTTGACTGAGTTAATGAGTTTGTCAATTCGAACCAATAGTTGAATTTTATAAGTTCACGTGAGCTTGTGTTCTGATGATGAAATAGAAATACGGTGTAATTGTTAACATTGTAGTTCGGACATAACTTTTTCATTATGATTAACTAATTGAACTTTCACTTGTATTTTATTTTCCAAATATTCCTTTCCATAAAGGATAGATTTAATGACGCAGTAAGGTTAAAAAACTGGATTTCGATACCTGCGGTAGACAGAGCACTGGTAGCCCGTTCAGTAGCTTTGTACTTTAAAAATATTACAGCTCTCTTCAGCCTATACTGAAATAAATAGTTATAACTCTTTATAAAATCAAATTAATTATTTCAACATATTTGCGCATTAGTATTAATAATTGAAAATTCCATAAAAATGCTTTTTTGCGAGGCTGAAAATTAAACTGATTTTTTTTTGTCTCTTTTTGTTAGTAGTTTCATTTTAACCTCTCAGAAGGTTTTTACAATTGGCAAGGTTAATCGTCTGGACTTACAACTTTTTGGTACAGAAAGGAGCGCTGAATTTGATCACATGAGAATTGGTGTGAAGGACAACGATACTGGAAACGTCATAGCAGAAACTGTAGTGTCGTTCACTAAAGGTTTGATTATTCTTTTGTGTCGTATTCTCAATTGTATTTTCCCTTTATTAACAGAGTACGTTTTTGTGTCATCCCTTTGTAACACATTAGGTTAATATAATTTTAAAAATAAATTTGAAGTGTTGTAATTTGTGTACCAGGTAATTTTTATTTTTAACTTTACCGTCACATTAAATGATGAAACAGCGCCAACTTTATAGTATATTAATAACGAAGAGACTTCAAAAATTCAAATAATTGTATACATAAGCTATCCGGTACACGTATGTGTATATTTACACATAGTGCTTTCATAACTGAAACAGAAAACCATAAAATATTTTGAAGATTTTAATTTTTATTTGGTTACAATGTTATTAAATCCAATTATTTTTGCTTCTGCATTTCAGGAAAAGATAACCGCATCCTACTGTTAAATATTCCACCTGGTGTTGTAGTTAAACAGCCAAGGCTGTTTGTTTATGGATCCTACGCTCATTCCAAATTTAATGATTTTTCATATGAAAAAAGTATCAGATTAGAAGAAGAAAAAATTATCATCTTTATACAGACTGATAAACCCATATACAAGCCGGGAGAAACAGGTAAGAATACTGTAATTTGGTTTTTAACGATTCAAAGTTTTTGAGTAGTTTGACTGCAATAGGTTATAAAAGCGCTCCATCACTTGACTAGAGAACAGTTTTGGAGCATTTAGTTTATTAGACGTATGGTTAAAGTTCACAGGAACAAAGTAATCTGTCTCAGCAACAGGAAGAGGTTTGCCTATCTGTTAGCTGGGAGAAAGGATGTGGTGTTTTATTGTTGGTGAAAAAGTGAAGGCAAAAAACAACATACAACTCCAGTCGACCACAGATGGACAAAAATAACTCTGACTTATTGTTTAGAAACTATTATTGTTTAAAATTAAAAGGTGCACGTGATCAAGAATGACCTGGAAGACTTTGAGCCAAATTCTTGGTTCTTGAAAGATAGAAACAAATCTAGTTAAAACTGCTGTCACAATTTACATTGGATCAATGATACAAAATAGTAAATAGCCTTCTTGATTGAATTGTGGTACTGAAAGCAGTATCTGTGGCTGACTTAGTGCCTGATGTCAATAAGATTTGACAAATTATCCATTAGAATCTTAGAGAAGTCCAGAAATTTTGTAAATATGAAACAAACTATAGTTTGTTTGTTTTGAATCTCTCGCAAGGCTACGCGAGGGCCATCTGCACTAGCAGTCCCTAATTTAGCAGTGTAAGACAAGAGGAAAGGCATCTAGTCATCACCATCCACCGCCAACTCTTGGGCGTCTCTTTTACCAACAAACAGTGGGATTGTCTATCACATTATAATGTCGCCCACGGCTGAAAGGGTGAGCAAGTTTGATGTGACAAGGATTCGAACCTACGATCCTTAGACTTAAACTATAGAATAGTGAAATAAGGTAGGTTATCAGTCCTAAATTGTCACAAAAGAATGCATATAATGAAAACATATGTGGATATAAAATAAAATAAGGATAAAATACTGCTGAAAAACAATAAGTGAAAACAACTTCATTTTCAATACTCTAACCATATAAGAGAAGGAAATGTAACTTTCACTGCAAAAATTTGTCGTTTGCAAAATTAGTAATATTAATTGAAGTTAAACATTCAAGTGATGATACATAAACAAAATTGCACAAGCAGCTCTTGGTTCCTCCAAAACTGAAATGAATCAGCTGAAAATCGCTGAACCTATATCCAGAGTCTGCATTTTACCTACAGCTGACCAATCACAAACATTTGGAAGTACTTTTGTTCTATGTGAGAGATGTCAATCTCATGATAATGTTGAATTCGTTTCAACTGTATCTTGTAAAACAACATATAATATTTTGTCTGGCTTATTTCAAAGAGAGAAACACCTAAAACTAAGTTATCAATTGTGAGGTCTGGTTTTTCTAAGTTCTTAGCTATAATTATTTAAAATATTTTTACTTTGCTGTTGGGTTACGCTACAATATAATGTTAAATTTTTTTTTTTAAATAACACTCATTACTTACTTCATAACTTACTACAAGGAATTTGTTTCAAATGACAAAACGAAAAAACTTGTGTGTTTCTATCTAATTTGTTCTTAAATATCAGGAATAATTTTTGGGAAAGATGTTGAAAAACAGGATTTAATGAACTATGGAACTTATTTAATATTTTATTTAAGTTTATTATTATTCTAAAGGTGAAATACTTTTTGAAGTAAAATATCCTATTTTATATTATTGACATTCATGTCAGAATGTTTTTGAAAAAGGGTTTGCAAAACAAGAAACTGTAAAAGAGAAAAAATAAAAATGTACAACTAATTTTCCATCAAACAAAGACATTTTTAATTTATTAATTTTTATTGTGGAATTGTCAGTCAAATTGTTTTGTGATCTTTCATGTATTATATGTATTTTCAAGTGAAATGGATCTTAAGGTACCTGAGTTGTTGGTTATTGTTTATTTTTATAATCGTAATTACTTTATTCTTTAGAAAAACTCGCTGTTTTACTATTGAAAAGTCTCAAAAATTGCAAGCTAGAGAGATAAACTGTCAAAAGTGCAATGATCATTCAAAATAGATTTATGTCTCATGTCTATTCGCTACAATTTCGATATCACATTTTCTTTTTGCAGTCAAAGTGCGTGTACTTCCTACAACACGTAATTTAAAACTTCTTCCAAGATCAACAGTAAGTCTTGTTCGTATTTCTACAAATTACTAAGTTTATTTACCGTAATTTAAACAAAGACTTTAATACTGTGACTAAAAACTTTATATTGTAAATATATATTAAAAGATCTTCCAGCATTTCATACGTTGATAAGTATTATTTGAAATAATTTATTCGTTTTAATAGGAAGAATTCAAAAATTGTCTTCAGTGTTACATAGAATTTTCTAATGATTTAACATGAATCTATAGTTTAATTTCAGAATTAAGGTATGTTGGATCAAAAATAAGGTTTATATTTTTCGTTTCAAGAAAAACGGACCCGACATGGCCAAGCGTGTTAAGGCGTTCGACTTGTAATCCGAGGGTCGCGGGTTCGACCCAATATGCTCGCCCTTTCAGCCGTGGTGACGTTATAATGTTCCATCAATCCCACTATTCGTTGGTAAAAGAGTAGTCCAAGAGTTGGCGGTAAGTGGTGATGACTAGCTGCCTTCCCTCTAGTCTTATACTGCTAAATTAGGGACGGCTAGTGCAAATAGCCCTCGAGTAGCTTTGCGCGAAATTAAAAAACAACAACAAAACAATAAGAAAAACAATGAACAGAGGGAAGGCAGCTAGTCATCACCACTCGCCGCCAACTCGTGGGCTACTCTTTATCCAACGAATAGCGGGATTGACCGTACATTATAACGTCCCCACGGCTGAAAGGGCGAGATGTTTAGCGCGACGGGGATGCAAACCCGCAACCCTTGGATTACGAGTCGGACGCCTTAACCCACCTGGCCATGCCGGGCCAACAATGAATAGACACGTTGTCATTCATTCTTTTAGGTTATGGAAATAAGTAAGTTTTTTGTGATTTTTTTCACTGTCAGAGTTTGTAATTAAAATGTAGTAAAATTATTTCTAGTAAACGCTTACAGTTTCAAGAATACTTTTTACATAGGAACTATAAAGTATTTTAATGTTTGATACTGAAAATATTAAATGCTCCCTGAAAAGGATGTTTCACTGTCATTTACATAATTAACATTTCTTGTGCCGGTAATAATGTTTAAAAGATCTTTCATTTAAATTTTGATTGTTCTGACATGGATATTTCTCTATAAACATTTTGTCTTGTAAGTTGATGGTTAATATCTGAACAAAAAACAATAAGTTAAAAGCTGAGACTCGTATTTATTAATATGAAAAACTACTACATGGCACTGAAATACTTCATGTATTAAAAGTGGTTAACTTGTCACTAGATGCTCTGTTACAATTTTGTTTGTAATGCACTCCATTTGATGTTGTAATTGGTCACTCAGGGGTACATTTGTATGTCTGCTGGTGGTGGTCGGAGCACAGATGGCTCACTGTGTAGCTTTGTGCTCAGCTGTGAAATAAACATGACACTGTAATTCCTACAACAAGACAATGCAAGGAGATTTGGGACATAAATTAACACTTTTTAAATAACCATATTCTATTTCAAAATATATTTTGTCGGTTTTACAGTAGTCACCGTCCATCATATTTTGATGGTTAGGATCTGCTTGTATCTAGTGTGTGCATAGAAATAACAAATAGGATACTCTAAAGTAACAAGTGAATGCTCTGAGGATATACCTAAATAGACGTATCTTAAAATGATTGTTTTTTATGCAACTGGTATTACACTTTTGCACAAACAAAAATAGAACTTTTGGTATTTTGTATTTTAATTATTTTAAGTGTAATTAGCTTTGTTTCATAGAACTACGTTGATAATATGACGATAATGATATTTTGTTTTCAAATTAATGACTCATGAAGATTGGACATTTCCAAATTGAAAACCCTGATGGAATAGTTCTGGGGATTTGGCCAACGTTGTCTTTTGTTGAAGGTAGGTTGTACCTTAAATTTTTGGCTATTTCAGAACATTTTGGGTCTTATTTATTTGTTTACCTTAAAATACTAGTTCATGTGGTGTATTTAATATTATTTTATTTTGATTTTGAAATGTTTTGGTTTTATTTTTATCTGCAAGTGCAAAACAATTACAAGATCTGATCTTATCAGATCTTTTGAGTTTCATTGTATATTGTTGTTTGTAAGTTGAGTATTCTTTGAGTGTCTTCTTATGTACATTCTGCTAACATTTGAAGGTGATGGCAGCCATTAGATCAACACTATATAGGTGGTATATAACTAAAATATCCAAGTTTTCACCTATCCACAGAAATAGCTAAATTACCACAGTATTAAACTCTACTGTTTTTTCTTCTCTCTGTCATCTTCTGGTTGTTTAGTGATTTCAATGAACACTCCTCATGATTTAATATTAAGAAAATCCATAACATAAGCATTCAAAGTCAACTTATAAAATTTACAAACATAATTTAAAACTTTAAATAAAATAAATACATTAAAACATATTTAAAAATTTTAATCTAAGCTAATAACTATTGTAAAAGTATACTTTTAGTTTTACTTTATTCCTTTACCATTCGTGTTCTGATTAAAATGTTAGCTAATTACACTTTCTCCTGCCATTGTACTAAAGCAGTTTATTTCCATGACCATTTATAATATAATACAGAAATATTTGTCTTATTTCCTCAATTTTTTTTGTAAGTCTTAATACTAGGTTTTACTGTTGCACTATTCTAGTTCACCATTAACAATTTAATATATAAATATTTCTCTTATTTCTCTAAACTCTTTAGACTTATTACATATAATATAAATCCATTATATGCCTGTATAACAAAATTTCGTTTTTTGTTTTTAAGGATAAGATGCAAATGCTTCTATAAAAGCAGGTGACAGAGAACAGGTTATTAATTATTCGAAAATTTCGTTGTTAGTGTAGATAAATGTTGAAGTATTATCAGTGAAAGAAGTATCTAATTTTGTTTTGATAAATTTTTGACAGGAATTGTACAGTTTGAGTTAGAATTACCTGATGAACCCACCTATGGATTTTGGCACATCAAAGGGAACATTGATAATGTTAAAATTTCTAGGGCTTTTGAAGTTAAGGAATATGGTAGGTTCTTTTTCCTTTCATGTTGTAATTTGAGTGAATTGAAGAGATTTTAGGATTGTTTTTAAACAATATGAGTAATTTTTGGAAACTTAAATTCTCTCTTGTTGAATAAAATAACTAAATGAGAAATTAACATTTTTGTAACAGGAACATTGAACAGGAAACATGACAGAAATTTGGTTTTTATAATAGTCTTTATGAACTATTTTTCACTATTGTCAACAGACTAATTTATTTTCTTTTTTTAATTTTGTTTAAAAAAGAATTTTTTTTTACATAACACTTGACACTGTATAGTGTGTAAGAATTCTTGCTTCTCTTAGCCAACATAAGAAAAATAGCTTCTATATGCTTAATTTTGAATTGCTTAAATACTTCCTTATCAGTAGTATTTTTCCCAAATGTATAATTAATTTAGAATTCGATATCATGGTTCCTTTTGTATCTCTGACATACTGGCCACTTCTGTATGTTTAGTGCTAAGCACATTATGATGTCTCACAATGAAAGCGTCATGTTTTGATTACCATCTAACTTAAGATCTCATTGGTTGGATTACTTTTAAATTTATGTTTAATTATAGGGTTGAAATTTAGCAATCATCTGTAATTGGATACATACATACACCACGTTAATTTTTAAAACATGTCATAATCAACAATTAAAAGTAGCTCTGGACATTAATTTCTAATAATTACAATTAGCAAATTAAAATATAATTTTTGTGCAGAAGAGAACACGGATTAATTTGTTTTAATTACATCCAAGTTAAAAGCTAGTTTAAGTTACTGTTATAGTAAGTTACTTTTTGCATTTACTGTGAAAGAACTAGCCCTTGAAGATTTTCTTTTTTAACTGTGTATTATCACTCTTTGTTAATTACAACTTAATAACATAATGTGTTTGTTGAATAACATGACATTTTATGTTCCTTTGCTTAGTTTACATTCATTTAATCCGTTGATTTTTGATGTTTATAATCAGATCATTGATACTGAATTGTGTAAAAGTCCTTGCATCAGCCATTGGAATTTATTTCTTTATTATTTTGTTGGAGCATAATAAATGATTAGGGGATATTTTATTTTATAACATGCATTATAATACTGTGTATACTACACATTATTTATGTGTATGATTTTTTTCACACTGTTTTATTGCACTCAGGAAATTGAAGTGAAAATTAAAATTGATGTCTTTTGATAAAATAAATTAATGTTTATTATATTTAAAATGTACTTTTACAGGTAGTGTAATTACAATCTGCAACTATTGTATGTTTCACATGTGAAATATTTTTCAGTATCAGTTTATCTTTTCACAATAAAAGCTGTTGCTTCTAATATTTACGTTGTGATATATTTCAGTAGCTTATACTAATAAAAATATGCATATGACTTCATACACACCTGTGTGAACATATGATGTGTCAGGTTTCTACTTTATGTTCATGTTTTACACAGTTGCATCTACCTAGTTGTTTACAGTTGGAATAACAACTAATTTCACCCTTCCATATCTAATAAAGAACATATATTTAATTAGTTATATTTTGGTAAATCTTTATATATTTTCACACATAGTTTTGTATGCAGTTGATTTGAATTTTCAAACTTAAACTAACTCTTTAGGCTATAAAAACAGTTGATTAATGGTGTGATAAGGCTTAAACTTGACCCAGTTTTGTTTCTGTATTTGGAAATGAGGCCATATTCATGTCAAGGGGTGAAACAGATTCTTGTACAAATTGGTACAAGCTGCGCATGCACTTCCCTTGGATATATATGTGTATACAATGGGAATTAACAATGATGTAAGTAATTGTGAAATATCACACTAGGAACTTTTGTCTTAATATATAGTGTGATACATCCTACTTTTGGTTCTGGTTTTTGTCTTGTGTGGGCGTTTGGTAGTTCCAGCAGTCGGAGATTTAAAACAAGTTTAGCAAAAACCACAGACATTGTTTTTTTCATTGCTGCTTTTATTAATTTTGTTTTGCTTAAAATTTGTGGTAATTTTATGTTTGAAACTATATTGTGAAACAGCTGAATTACATTCTGTTCAGTATGTAAGTCTGCTTGTTTATTTACTAGGGTTGATGACAGTGTCTACTATCACACGCAAAATTAGTTTCTGATCAACTCGTGATCTTCAGATACCTAACAAAATGTGTATAGTAGATAAAAGCATAATTAATATAATTCATGTAGGCCTACTTCATTTTAGGCCTATTTTGCAACACATCATTTTTATATACTTAAATTATTCTCTCATGATGTCATCAAACTGAACTTCATTTCATAACTTTACACAACTCAAGATTAATGTGTGATGTTCTTTCGCTCGTTTTTAAATATTCTACTAAATATTTTATTTATCACAAAATATCTTTAAACTTAAAATGGATATTAACACAAGAATATTGGCATCTTTTTATGTAAAGTGTGTCAAAATAAAAATCTTGGATATTTCAATTTTACGCATTTCAGTATTACCAAAGTTTGAAGTCAAAATAACACCTCCTCCATATTTGTTGTCTGATGCTGAGTTTATCACATGGAAAATATGTGCTCAGTGAGTAATTTTTTTCTGATAATTTGAACACAATGTGTATGTAACATTTTAAATATTATTTAAATATGAAAAATATGTTATTGGAGGTGGAAGACTCTTGCATGTTTGTGATGCACATTTTTTACACATATTTATAATAATTGTTAATGATGACTTGTGTATGTTTAAAATATTTTCAAATAAAATTGAGAAAAAAATTAGTTTTTCAACACACTATTTTTGATTATTAAATAAAATGAACATCTGTATGGGTAGAAAAAGTAAAAAAAATTGGAAAAAAATGTCAGTGAAAACATGAATAAAAGAGTTTTTAAGTTTTAAAGCATTTACAAAGAATCGGCTTCATTTGAAAACTGTAATTAGGTTTAATAAGATAACCAAAATATGTTACATAAGCTATTTATTTATCTGGAAATAATTCTAAAAAATAGAAAGAGTAAGTAACAATGTTGACTATTATTTAGTTCAAAACACTTGTCTTATGTGAGGCATGCTTTTCGTAACTGAGTAAAGCTTTTATATTATATAAAGTTTTTTCCAAATTTCAGTTATACCTATGGTCAGCCAGTAGAGGGTACGATTGTAATTGAGACAAGTGTTGTTAAATACAACTGGGAAAAGAAACCTGTACCAGTCGTATATCATAATGGACCAGTAAGTGGACCATTTTAAACATTAGTACTCAAAAGCTTAAATAAAGGACATAGAGTAAAATAAGAAAGCGATTAATAACAGAGATATGCTATTTTAAGCAGTTTAAGGTCTGCCAGAGAAACATTAAAAATCATTTTAAAGCACACGATAAATAAAGTTTAAATCCATAAGTTAAAATTATTACATGATGTACATTTTGACACAATATAATGCTTTCCTCAGTTAAATAATTTTAACATCTGTCTTCATTCGTCTGGTATTTTTCCTTAAGATGTTTATTGGAAAAATTGTTTGTTTGTAGTTAAGCACAAAGCTACACAATTGGCTATGTGCACCCTGGTCACCATGGGTTTCGAAACTTGGTTTCTAGCATTATAAGTCCACAGGAAAATATTTGCTAAAATGCACTTGCCGTGTTCTTATGCAAATAATAGTGTATTTGTTTTCACATAACATGCAAATTTATTTCAAACACAGACTGTTTTGTGTTGTTGTTCTTTTTCTCCATAATTCTATGAAATATTTATTTGAAAATATGGAACTTAATATTTGTCTCAGTGTAAACTAGAAACATTAAATATGGAATGTGATTTCAATTTTGAAATTTGAGATAAGGTTTATGGAAATTGCTTCTTTCAGATTGTTGGCTGTTTTACATTCACTGTTAACTCTTCTGCTATCGGCTTCAATGAAACAAGGCTTAGCTATCGGCCTGTGACCATAACTGCAGAAGTCACAGAAAGAGGAACAGGTGATAAAGATTCGATATAGCTAATAAATTTTCCTAATTTTTCGTGATGATGAGAAACCAACTTGAAATAAAAATATATCTCAGAATGGCTTGTATGGATGTTAACACTTTTATCGATAAGCATCTTTCTAGGTCATCTTCAAGGTAACCAGTTTCTTAATCATCTTCTTCACGTTTCCAAATTTTTGTTTGAACTTTTAATTTACCAGAAAGTCTGATTTTTTTTTAATATTTATGTGTGAAGTAAAGAAAATTATTATTTAAAATAGTTTGCTAAGGTGATAAAAGGAATTGGGTAATCATTACATTTATTGTTCTGTAACACAATGTGGTTTTGGTTTAAAAAATTCTGATACTGTGAAAATATGTTTATTGTCAAAAATTCCGTGTGTAAATATAATGCAGTATGGTGCAGTAGAATTATACTATCGAATACTAAATATTCTTTATATTTTGATAAGAAAATGAATAAATTATTAATTGAAATCAATATATAAATACTGTACCATTTATGTGATTTTTTTTAATTTGTACATATTTCTTTACATCAATAAGATATTAAGCTTAGATGTAAATTTGTAAGGTATTAATTTGTATTTGATGAAAATTTGAATTAGAAGGGCAAATTTGCATTTTATAGAACAAACATAACATTTCACATGAAAGTTGTGTAGATATCTAAAATATTTATATCATTACTAATGTATGTATCTATGTGGTGTTTATTGTAACGTTTTTTTGAGATAAAAATGTTTTTTTATGCAGGGATAATTGGTCACTTTCATTAAAACATGTTTGTGGTTTGGTGAAGTTTTTTTCTTTTTTGCATACTTTAAAAATGAGTAATAAGAAAAATACTTGTGAAGTCTTGAAGAGATAGAGTCTGATATGTCTTCAACACATCTTTCAGTTGTCTGCAATTTAAGTTTTGGTGGTTAATTGTCATATTATAACTGAGAGTTTATTGAAATAATAAAACACAAAACATTCAAGAAGTTTTGAAAATATAACAGAAGGTTACAGTGTTAAAAAATTCAGAGTGTTTAAGAAACGTTTTGAGAATGTATTTGTAATTTTTTAGATTTTTGTATCAATCACAGTTGTAAAGGTACATGTGTGTGCATAAAGTTGTGAGGTTAGGTTTTGGAATTAATATTTACAATGTGTTTTTTATCAGCTTAACATTTGTTTTACATAAATTTTTTCATAAATATTATTGATGTTTACCAATTGGTACGAAGCTAGCAATGAGACTATAAATGCTATAATAGAATTCTGCTTGTTTGTGTGATATAAAGATAAGATGAAAGTTACTTTCTTGATGTGAATAAAATTTAAACATGAGCGAATGAAGAGCTCAGATGTAATTAAATAAAAATATACTGCTGTTTAGTGAATGAGATTCTTTTCAACTATAATTTTTTTTTCTCAGGCATTAAGATGAATGCCTCGCACTCAATCTCTCGAATATTTTATCCTTTCACCATTAAATATATTCAGCCACCTACAACAACAAAAAGTTACTTAAAGCCTGGCCTTCCATTTTATGGAGAGGTATGCCTCGTACCTTTTTCTTTTCATTTTAATGACTCATTCCTGTGATGTATGTGAAACCTATCTAATTTTTAAATGCCTTACAACATTTGTTAGTCTTATATGTAAGAAATATTACAAGAAAATCAGTCTAGCTCTATGTTTCTGTGAAATAAGTGTTTAATGTGTGATTTCTAATCACAGATTTTTACTTTAACAGTAGAAATAAATGCTACTTTGAAAAATTAAATCTAGGTATTGTAGGAAATATCTACTGTTTCCTTTTAATTTGAAATAGTTTCATTTTCATACTGATATTTTTATTAATTGGTCACACCCAATATAAAATTGTTAGCAAATTTCTAATGTTTAGGCCATAGCTGCTGACGAGCTGTGCGTAACTGTCAACTGGTATTGTCTTGTTTAATAACATATTCATATTCTGTAGGATGTGTAGTAAAGCTCAAACAAATCTATACAGCAGAATTGGTGATGTAATATTTTTGTTTCCTTAACTTTGATGAAAATTAACAGGACTGCAGTTACGTTCATTTGGAGGAAGATTATTTCTTTACGTCAAAATAAATCACAGTATTTCATTAATAATGTTTAAATACTGATACAAAAGTTAATAGTTAATGGATTTAATAAAAAAAATTTAATAAAATTATTAAATCATTCTGTAATAAATACAAAAAATGTGAAATCGGAGAAACTTTACTGATAATTATTTTTAGTTGAAAATAAAGTCATTTAAGAACTTGGCACTATTTTATGTGAATGTATACCTTAAGCCATGTATAAAAGCATGACAGTCACGATAAACTTAGTGTACTGATAAGGTTTAGTGTCATGTTAATTAGTGCCTTCACCATGTTGGGGGCAGGAATGCTAACTTCAAAAAGTAAGTTTCGTCTTTCTTACCCCCAAATTTTCTTTAGTTTTTATTTTATTTTCATCTTTTTATGTTTATCTTTTTCTTATTTATATTTTAACTTAGGAGAGCAGTCACCTTTCCACAGCTGTTTGTATGCAGTGAAGGGTGATATAGACGTGAGATGTTGTAGCCTTGAGAACCCACATCTTGCTCTCCTGATTTCTAATATTCTTATGTGAGGCTAGCAAATTGGAGGTTAAGACTAGTAGATGGTGTATCTCCACCACAATGTGGATCCCATTTCCATAGTCATCTCCAAAACCTAGGATACATTTTATTATCCCACATTGTAGCTTGTACACTAGGATCTTCAACAAAAAATGCAGCAAATCTTGTTTAATTCTAATGTGTTTTGTTTTGGCTTAAAAAATTATGATTATAACATGGTCAATCAGAGTTTGGGATTTCATGTTTTTAAAGCAGTTCTTGTGATTTTGTTCACTTATTTAATTTATATATATAAAACACTACTCATATATTTATATATAAAGAGGGGTTTTGTTTAAACAACTTTATTTTATAAATTGAATAATTCCAATCTGGTAATAATGGCAGTGTTATTGTTTGTACATTGTGTGTAAAAACTGACTGGCTTATCTCTTTATTCAGCTGAAAGTCCAGAAACCTGATGGATCTCCCGCACCACATGAACCAATTGAAATATGCATGTATACTAGAAGAGAAATGTGGAATATTGAACGTTTGTTGCTAGAAAAAATTAAAACTTGTAAACCATTTACTAGTGATGAAGCAGGAATTATCCAATTTACTGTACCTCCTCAAACTCCTGATGTCATATCGCTAAGATTCAAGGTAGTCAACTTTCCTGGTCTTTTGTTGTTTGTGCATTTAGTGAATTCTTTTCTCAGCATATAGTTAATTCTTGTGTTACATGATTTTAATAAAAGCTTTTCAGATTAATGCTTCTAAGTTTGTCTGCATGAATTTACTTTGTGTGAAAAAGCGACATACTGAATCCTGTGGTCAACATCTACGTTATAAAATGATCACAGTTATTTTTTACCATTTAAATATAATATAGATACATTATGCACATTTGTGTGAAATTATTTATTTTCAAAGTAAAATGTAAACCTTTTTTTTTTGTATCTAAGGCTAGGTCCATAAGATATGAACAAAAGAAACCAGGAGACAATGATAACAAACTAAATCAGCCTGAATATTCCTTCATCGTGTCATCTTGGTATTCCCCTTCTGGTAGCCATCTTCAACTGGAACCTGTGACAGAGAAAATTGAATGTGGAAAATATTTAGGTATTAAAATAAAATATACAACACGAGGAGAGAAGAAACGAATCTTCTATTATAAGGTAATTGTGCTTAGAATATGGATTTTTTTACAGATAAGTTTCTTTTTTCCATATGCCAGAAATAGGAATAACAACAACAATGAGATAATTCACATTATTTTGTATTTGTTAATTTGAATGTTTTTGTAAATACAACAAATTCAAACGTTTTAGGTAAAGAATCTTTTAATTACAGTGTCATACAAAACTTTAAATCCTGTGTTCATTTATTTGAAATTTGATTGTTAACAAAATCGACATGTTTGGATTGTTCAGTAATTCAGCATATGCTGTAATAAAGTACACTACAAGTGTATAAATAACTGTACAAAGAAATCAAGCAACAAATGTAACATCTTTAAGGTAAAAATTTGCATGTTTCTGCCAAAAGGTACATAAGTTTGTTATTTCAGTTTACTCTATATAATTCTAAAGACTTTCAGAGGTAAAATGATAAAGTTGTTAAACTGAAGTTTATTATTTTCTTTTCAGATAATGGCACGGAATAACATTGTTGATGCAGGCTCTTTTGAACATAAATTCTTGAAGAAAGATGATAAATCAGGAGAAACTGATGAGACTTACTTTCCTTATGATCCTAGTGTCCTACCTTTACATCTACCAAATGAACCTGAGTGGGAAAATTATGTAAATATTCCTCCCTTCATTGGTGAAATCACTTTGAAATTCATGCCAAGTTTTAAGATGAACCCTGTTGCGAGAATTATTGTATTCTACGTCCGAGAAGACGGAGAAACTGTAGCTGATTCAACAATAATTGGAATAAGAAAGTGTCTGCCTAACAAAGTAGGTCACGAAATTCGTGATTCAATTGTACTGGATGATACATTCTTTTCTAAACGTGTACTTTCTTCTTTTATTATTTTGTATGTATCTGATTCTTTGTAAACTGTAATGTGATTAATATTGTTAAATTAGCAACCTGGTCTTTTACTCAGTGTAATGTATGAAATAAATATCTCTAATTTAGTAGTAATGCATGATATCTTAAAAGTAAAATATTTAATGTTTTTAGCATTAAATTTGTGTTGCCTCTTTGAAACAAAAAGGCTCTTTTTTACATTAAGTAAAATTGACGTTTTCATCAACTTTTTAACTACTAAATTTATTAATATTATTTTTAACAAGTAAAAATAAACAGCTGTATTTCTTCTTTATTTTGAATTTGGTTTGACTCAGTATGACAAATTAATTTATCAGAGTTCAAAGGTTTTTTCAGTGAAAATTACAAGTATTGTAAAGACATTGTGGAATGTTGAGGTGTTTCAGGTGGCTTATAGGCTTACCATTGTTGTTAAGACAGTCTGAAATTAATAGCCCTGTCTTAAGATTTTAGAACTAACAATTTAAATCAAAATTGTTTTAACTTTTTGAAAGTAACAAAGAAAAGTTTATTGATTTAATTCACGGTAAGTTACAGTGAATTATTATAACTTGTATTCCAGTCTGTCACATTGTAATAAAACGATAAGTTGAAACTTAAATACAAATTTATAGGTTAGAACTTTAAATATGCAGAGCGTACATGCTGTTTGTAATTTTTCTTTGCAGATTTTTTAACACATTATTATATTTTTGTTCTTATAATTTTTTTTAAATGTGTCACATTTTTTCTATAAATATAAAATTCTTTATATTTTTGAACAGGTTGACCTTAAATTTAAAGAAGAAAAAATAACTCCAGGTGCTACTGCTACACTACAGCTAACAGCAAGTCCTTATTCTGTCTGTGGAATTGGAGCTGTTGACAAAAGTGTTTACATATTAAGTTCAGATAATCGAATAACTGAAGAAGAGGTATATGTTTCTATATGAAAATCAACAAACTACAAATGTTTACATTGGTTTATTTTAGTATTAGATGAAAAATTTGTTGCACATTTACACATTAATAAAATATTTTGTAAGTTGTGTATAAGTGTTAAGGGTGCTGCTCTATTATATACTTTCAAAATAACAGCACACTTAAATTATGTAGTGAACATGTTGGGAAGTTTTTTACATAAAAAAAACCTTCTTCAGAAAATAAAAATTTTTATTGCAATGTTTAAAGACCTCGTAGAAGATACTGGTTATGTGGCAAAAAACATGATGGAACTGTAGTTGAAGTTGTGACAAATGTTGAAATATGTGAAAAAGCTACTAACGAATAGATGCAAAGGAAAGATTTAGGGTCTGGCATGGTGTGGTGTTTAGGGTGGTCGACTCCCAATCTGCAGATTATGGATTCATATTCCTTCATCGCTGTTTCGGCTGTGACGGTGTTATAGCTATGATGACCAGCCCCATTTTTCATTGTTAAAGGCATAACCCGAGAGTTTACAGTGGGAGGTGTTCACTAGTTATCTTCATTCTCGAACATCGTTTCTAAATTAGGAGTGGCTAGCACAGATAATCCTCAAGGCTTTGTGTAAAATTTTTAAGATAAAGATACAAATGAGAGATTTGATAGGAAAAAGTGTCTTAAATTTGAGGAAAGAGAATTTTTAAAAGTGCACATCCTGGGAAAAAGTGTGTCTGTTTAAAGAAGGCTTCCTTTGTGCCCTAAGAAGAACTTCCGCATCCTCTGGAATGCTGTGTAAGAATTTAACAGCATTGAGTCAAAATATGAAATACTTGAATACTGACTTAGGCAAAGAACTGGTATTTTTGTATTACTATCATATTGGTGGTCATTAACATGTAGATTTTAATCTGCTGACTGATGACTGATAAGATTAACCATCCAGTAACTGAATTTAACTTATCCAGTGTTCATGAATTGTGTTGTGTAACTTGTAATGAATAAGTAGTTGAGCTAGTTTAGGCTGCTATCAATGATTTAATCATTCTTGGTGCAAGGTCAGCTTATATCACTTATATCAACCAACTAACAACTCGCATGACTGTAGCAACGTGAATTTAAAGCATCTATTTTTCTAGTGTGGGATACCATTTGGATGTTATACCCTACATTCTGTTTGAACTAATAATACTTTGAAATGACAATTATTACCAAGCAAGATAGGTTTCAAAATTTCTGAAACCGAAAACATTAAACTATTCACTTTCTCTGAGTACATTTTGGGTCATTTTTTTAAATGTTTTCATCTGCCTACTAGATCCTCTCATTAAGAATCACTAAATTTACCACCTTCTACAGTGAAGAAGTAATTATTTGAAATTTTTGGTTGTCTCTTAAAGATTGGATTGGTGTTAGAGTTGGTAGATCAAGTCAATAGTAAAATATTGACTCTGTCCTCATAATTTGTGTTGATGTCTAAGATTAATGTATGGTCTTTCTTTGTCATTTCTATAGAACTTTTCTCAACATTGTTTTTAATACTACATTTAAAAATGTCACATGAAACAGTTTTTAGGTACAGTTAAATAAGGTAACACTTCATTCATTTATTTTATGATACCTTAGGTTTTCAGGAAACTTGGAGGCCATATGAGCTATTATTGGCCACCACAGGCAACACCAGACTATGAGTATTGTAAAAAATATGTACCCAAACACAGTAAGTATATTTAAATAGTTTCAAAACATTTATTATAATGTATTTACTATGATTATTTCAGAGTAAATAAAACATTTTGTAAATTCAAAAAGCTAAAGAAAAATATTTTCTTTACAAAAGTAACCTCTTCTGGTGTGGCCAGTGGTTAGGATGCTTGAATTGCAGTTTCTGAGTCCTGAGTTTGAATCCCCGTTCCACCAAACATGCCTGCCATTTCAGCCATGTGGGTGTTATAATGTGATGGTTAATTCCAATATTTATTGGTAAAAATAGTAATCCAAGATTTGGCAGTGGGTGGTCATAATTAGTTGCCTTTCTCTCTTGCCTATAACTGTTAAATTAGAGATGGCTAATGCAGACAGCTTTGTGTGAAATTGAAAACAAATGAACAAAAGTACCCTAATCAATGATATTATATATGTTTTTTCTCCATATGTTAATCAATATAATCTTTGGTTTGGGGGAAGGATTGATGTTATTTTGCAAACATTTATTGTTTAGGCTTAAGTTTGGTGTTTTTTTTAATGCTTAATATATTTATGTTATTTTTTAAAAGAGAAAAAAAATATGTTTACAGGCCATGGAAATATTGTCACAAGGAAATATTAATTTTTTGGGCTTACAGACATGTGTTTTTTACAATTTTATGATATTAATATTCCTAACTTGTTTAACGTTTCATTTCTTTAGTTGAAAGTGAAGAAAAGATGATCTACCCACCAGTGTTTTCATCTATTGGATATTTGGACACCATCTATGCTTTTGACGTAAGTTATAACGTTACAAATGTTTCCTCTTGCAATTTCTATAATTAAAATGATTTTAGAGATTTTAGGTTAAGAATAAAAATACATAATTTTCTTAAATGTAATCAATTTCTTATGTCTTTGAGTAGCCCAAGAGTTGGCAGTGGGTGGTGATGACTAGCTGCTAAATTAGGGATGGCTAGCACAGATAGCCCTCGAGTAGTTTTGCATGAAATTTAGAAAACAAGCAAACCTTATCTCTTTGAACATACTTCTTAAATCTTTTCAGATTGCTGTTAAACATTATTGTCTACCTTTTGCAATAAGTTAAGACTGTTAGGTACAACAATTAAAAGTATACATTAAAGCAGTTGTTTTCAACCATTTTTATGCTACATACCCATAGTCAAACTTTTGAGCCAGTGGATTACCCCTAATGTAAGTAATTTGTTAAAGAAAATTATGAGTTACTGTAGTAATGTAAAAGTAAATGAAACGAAATAATTCAACAGTTGGTGTAAATACCACAAGTTTGGTAATGAGTAAAGAAGTAATGAGACATATGTTTTGTACTTTATAAATTTTTTTTAAGACTTGTGTTGCTGGAATGGGCTTGATGTTTATCTTAGACAGTGAAGCAGTTATTCAAAATAATAATAATAAAAAAATCTGTAACCCAAATGCTTTTGAAAGTACATAGTCTCCAGGGTTTTCTTTTTATCATTTTATATGAAACTTACGAAGTTTACATGTTTTTTGACATCACGTAGTTATAATAAGTCAGGCCTAGCTGGAACCCAGGCATTTTTGTATGTAATACAGAAATTTTTGTGGTATTCTCTATAAATTGTTGATTAGGTAAATTAAAAATATTGATTAGGTAATCAATAAATGAAATAAAGATTTGACAAATAACAGAGCAATAATCCCTCTAAAAACTTCTAATGATGTTTGGCTTCACACAGTAGCAGACTGAACTCTTGAAAATCTTACTGGAGAAAAACCTAAGAGTCCCACAAATTTGTCATAAAAATTAAAAAAATACTACATACTTTTTCAAGGAGGCCCATCAAGATTTTTCTCAGTGTTTTGTTTAGCCAGTCTGTGCCTAGCTCGATATTATTATTTTTAAAATATAGTTCAAACACTTTTGATTTTCTAGAATTATGTCATTGATTTTGTGTTTTTACAACCTTGTTATTAAAATGAAAGTAAGTTATTTATTTCTTACTCGAAATGATAGACTTTTCTTAAAATTCTGCAAATAAATCAGAATAAAATATTTTCACGTGTGGTGTTCCTGGTTTGTGGAAATAGTGGCTTCAAGGTATAGTAGCCCTACATAACAAGAGTTTCAAGGATTTAGCTGGACAGAATATCAGTTTGAGAACAACTAGAGAAAAGAATAAAACAAGTTTTACGATACAGTGTGTTTATTTCATATTTTCTGTACAAAACTGTTATATGACATTCACGGGAAAAACAAAAAGTAGTGTAAAATAAATAGAAACTTTGAGAAGTAAACTTATGTGAATGCACGTTCTTTCTACAGGTGACCAATCAGAAAAAAAAAGGCACAAAAACATGAAAATATTTCTATTTATTCAACCACAAAACCAAGCACGGCATATGCAACATTTTCTTGACCAATCCAAGCTGTTAAAAGTAGCACATGAGACTGTAATTTTCACATGATTTTAATTAACAAGACTTAGTACTCCCAGAAACAAGACGTTTATTAATATTAAATGTAAAATATGGGTGAATGTGTGTGTGATATTTACATACTATACATGTGATTTTAAAAGCTTTGCTATTTTCAAAAACGTTTATCAATAACATGACCAGTGTTTTAAGAATAAAATGTATTGATTTCTTTCCCTTTTTTATTCATAAGGAAGCTGGTCTTCTTGTGATTAGCGACATGGAATTGGAAACTCGTCCTTGTAAACCATTGGATTTTGAAGATATTCATAGACCTTGCCCCTATGATGGTGTGATTTTAAAAATTTGATTTGATTTTTGATAAATATTTTAAATTTGAGTTTTTACACATTTTTTCTTATTTTTTAAAGCACCACTTTAATTTTTTTTTATTAGAATTTAGAGAAAAAGTTGGAAACTTTGATATACGAATTTGTTTAAAATAACTTGGTGAGAACTCAAACTGTAAAGAAATCATGAGATGGGGACTTTGAAGGAATAAGAAAAATCATAGTGAGTCATTCAAATAGTTCAGCATTTAGAATATCCATAATACACAGAATTAAGAGTACAAGCCTGTCTGTGGAAAATCTTTTTCAGCAGTGTTGTCACTGTAATATTATTGGTCAAGATAAAGAAACGTTTGAACTGAAACACCTGGACAGCACATATACAAACATACTTGGCCTAGTTGATGAAGTGACAACCTGATCTATGGCCAGTGCGTATCAGTGAAATTAACTTTATGCCCGACATGGCCGAGCGCGTTAAGGCGTGCGACTCGTAACCTGAGGGTCGTGGGTTCACATCTGCGTCGCGCTAAATATGCTCACCCTCCCAGCCGTGGGAGTGTTATAATGTGATGGTCAATCCCACTATTCATTGGTGAAAGAGTAGCCTAAGAGTTGGCGGTGGGTGGTGATGACTAGCTGCCTTCCCTCTAGTCTTACACTGCTAAATTAGGGATGGCTAGCACAGATAGCCCTCGAGTAGCTTTGTGCGAAATTCCAAAAAAACAAACAAAACAAAACAAATTAACTTTTACAAAATGTGATGCTGTCATCAATGAATGCTGTTTAACTGTTCTAACCATGCTCACAATTACCTCAGTAGATGGGACATAATAAAATCAAAATGGTATTACAATGTAATATAAATACCATTCATAAAAAATTGTTTTCTTCCCTGTAATAATATTTCAGCAAAAAGTAAGAGGATTAAAATTATCTCAATTTTTTTTCCCGAATTTATTAACTTAATGTAACTGAAGTAATGTTTTCATATCAGAGTTACACATTTTTTAGTTAGCTGCATTTAGCAATATGTGATTTGGTATTAAGTAAAGTAGAGGCACAAACATACATAAAAGTGATTCATTTTGATATAAAATTTAAATCCATATGAATACAAGTTTCAACACTAACTTTCGTGTGTCTTGTTCAGTCCAGTATTTGTTTGTGAAGGAGACACAGTGTTATGTGTTCACCTACAATTAGTTATTTAATTTAGTTTATCTAAGATATTTTAACAGATGAATTTTAATGTGTAAAATACGCTTACTACACTCCAGATGTGAAGTATTTTATTGAAAAGGATGGTGTTAGAGGACCACTACCACAACCTGCAAGTCCTCCTATTCCAGAAGAGCCAGTAGTAGCAGTGAGGACTGATTTTCGAGAAACGTGGCTTTGGGAGCTTCAACATACTGGGTGAATATATTAAAGTTATTCACGTGTGGTGTAATTTGATTAAATTTATTATCGTTGTTATAAAACATTTTCTTAAACATTATGTTTGTCACCTGATAAGACAACATGTTAGGTTTACAGACTTACAACACTAAAATCTGGGATTGAATTCGGGAAATAGCAGATAACCCAATGTGGCTTTGCTCTAAAAGTAAACAACATTTTTTTTTCCAAAACATACCATCTGTTATGACTATTTCTTGATCTTCATCTTTGTCTGTCTAAGCACTGATCATGCTTGCTCTAATCTTTTCTACTTACTCCACTTGGATACCCTTGACAAAATCTAATTAGCAAAATTCTCCACCAACTTCACTGAGACTTTTATTTCAGCACTGTATATATGAACCTCATTCAGATGATGTAATTCAGTGATTATCCTGTGTGTGGGAGCATGATTACATGATTATTTGGACATCTAGAATTCTTTCACTGTGGTATTTTGCACAAGTTTATATTCAGGAGTGTTGTGATTGTTAACATTTTGAGTTGTGACTTTAAATGCTGTTTGTATTTTTACAGTTATATTTTATTTTAAATTCATTAACTGAGATGGAGAAAATTTCTGGGCATGAATTACCAAGTTAATGTTTCTTCTGTGAAGGCCAATTAGACCTCATCTGTTCCACCTCTGTTGGTGGCATTTGTAAACAGTCAAAGGAGGATCCACTCAGTTGAGACTTTTAAATGATGTGATCTGTTGTGAGATGGAGATGATGGAGATGTATGTGGATCAGAGATGTTTCTTTGGAAGGTTAGGAGATGGCTTTTACAAATGACCCAGGATTAGTTAAGGAGAATTTAGACTTGTTTGTTCCAGCTCTTTCCTTCACTAGGTTGGTTTCCACAGGGAACTATTTCAATCAGATGCCATCAGCTCTTTTCTTTCATTTGGTCAATGTGGTTCCTTCCTTATTAATAAAAAGGATGACAAGTGGCAACTTCTTTCTTCCTCTTTCCCCTGATATTGATGTTCGTACTGGTAGTTTCACCATTAAGTTACACGACAGGAGAGCTATGCTTTGTTCTCCACAATTATCTGAACAAAATATCTTGGCTTATAACCATCAGTGACTGAACCCCCTGTTGAATCTATGATCACTTTAAAGAGATCATAGTTTTCTTGTATTCGTCTTACTCTCCTGACAGTCCTGAGTATTCTTCTACAGCTTAACCTTTTTCTCAAGCTTACTAACGTTCCCCTCAACAATTTGAGGAGGTGGGGATTTTGCTGATATCTGCCTCTGTAAGATTGTCGTCTTTAGTTCTTTTCTTGGCTTCCTATTGGGTTTTTTTTTGTATTTATTGGGTAGAGATGTCTTGTTGGAAAGTGTTTATTTGCCATCTGCTGCTCTCAGGGAGTTATGGTTGTTGTTGTTGTTTTGAATTAAGCACAAAGCTACACAAAGGGCTATCTGTGCTCTGCCCACCACGGGTATCGAAACCCGGATTTTAGCGTGTAAGCCCGCAGACATACCGCTGAGTCACTGGGGGGCAGGGAGTTATGGAAGTTCCTTTTCTCCGCCCCATGTTTTCTAGAGTTCCATAGATATTGGAATCAGAGATAGATACCACCCGTTTACATTCTTCATTACCATTGTTGACCTCTAGCCTTTCTTCAGTTCCTGTTTGTAATAAGGGAGCATCTGTCTTGAACTCCAACTTTGTCTCTTGACTTATTGGTTTCAACAGTAGAGTCTGTACTTATTCTACTATGACAGATAGGTGACAACAGCTTTAGTGATAATCCTGTGTGTGTGGATTACATCATTTTCTGGACATCTAGAGTTCTTTTACCATGGATACTCCATGTTCTGCCATAAGGGTTGGTCATTAGGTTTACATCACATCCTATATTATCTTCTCAGCCTGATACTTTTCACCTCCAACAGATCCATGGTGAGGGGAGCTTCATCCTCAGGCTACAAGTGATGTTGTTAGCCAAAAGGGTGGAAGAGACAGTTGATTCCATTCTTCTGAGATATTCATCTTGTTTATTTGTTGCACCTGAGAAGACAGGAGTTTGGTATCCACTCATATTTTGGATCCTTCTTGCTTTACAATGGAATCTTTTTTTTAACCCACAAGGCACGTTGCACCAGGGCTTTGGATGGCCAGGCTCAATGTTACCAATGCTTATATTCACATTCCTACTACAGCCCCATAGTAGAATCATCCCAAAGATTTCTATGATTTATGCAAAAACAGTGGTCAGGTACTGCATTTCAGGGCTCTGTTTTTTTGTCCTCATCTCAGCACCTGATGTTTTCTGTGGAGTTTTTCAAGCCTTTTCTTGTCATTTGTATTGCTTTGGCCCTTCTAGTGTACACATTATTATGTGGATTAATGGCTCCTTCTGGCATCACCTGTTCAATTGGCAAAACATACACACCCATATTTTCCTTTCAGAAGCCAAAAAGATGGGCTTCCTTATCAAAGTGGAGAAATCCATTCAGTCATCAGCTCAGTATCTTGTCTAGTTGGGTGTGTTTTTCAACATATGCTTAAGTTGGATTCAACTGACTCCCATCAGGCTATGGAAAAATCAGTTAGGCTTTTACTTACATCTTCTTCTCATACTAATTGGGTGACTATCTCTCTTTTGGGGAAGTTGGCACTCTTTGTATCTCTTGTTCTTTTGAGATAAACAATGGACTATGCTCTCTAATCCTTTGTATCATCCATTCTCTGTACTCAGGAGAAACATTGTGGATTGAAAATGGTTGCTAGATCAGAACAACACTGCATTAGGGGTACCAGTTCCACCATCTTGTCCTGAAATACATCTGTTCACAGACATATCTCTCTAGGGATGAAGGGCATATCTTCAAGCTCAAGAGATCCAGTGTATTTGGAACGAAAGACAAGCCTATTTTACACATTGGTGTTTTCAAACTCCTTGCTGTACAGTGGGTGATGGTTAAAGGTCTGTCTCTTTTGAAGGGAAAATTTGTCATAATACATTCTGACAGTTCCATAGTGGTATCTCATATTTCTTGTCATGGGGTCACACATTTTAAAGATCTTTATTTTTGCTGTTCTCACTTCCTTTTTACCAGTCTTTAAGGATGCCATGACAAATATAATTGAAGATCATTTGTCTTAAACCAGTTGAATACTTCTGACAGTATGGATGCTACATCTTAAGATTTTTCAGTGGATTTGATATCAGTTTGGATGTCAAATGATTGATACTTTTGCAACTCATTGAACTTCACAACTGCAGCCATTTTGGTTTCCTATACCTCATCTTCAGGTGATGGCAATAGATGCATTCAGTCAGGACTGAATGATTTTACAACTGTGTGCTCTTCTCTGGTTTGTGTGTTGCCTATAGTTCTGACTGTGGTTCATTCCATTCCTTGTTGAGTGGGCTAAATAAAATCACATTGACTATCTCAAACGTGGTTTCATTTTATTCTGTATCAGCAGGAATGTCCACCTGTACCATTTTATTTTTGGTCATCTTTATTGAGACACTCTTGATCAGATGTTCGCACACAGATAATAAGAAACTAATATTCATGCTTGAAATTTTACAGTCTTTTCCCTGACATCAGGGTATAACTTCTAAGGTTTCACTGTATTTAACTAAATCTATCCGTAGATCAGCTTTGGCCCTTTTTTCAATAAAAATGGCATACTTTATGTGGGTGGTATTTTAAAAAAATTAAACTCTCGTTATCCTAAAGTATTTATCATATCCTTTTTTGTTACTTGGATTTTTGAAAGATGTTTTGTCTACCTATATAAGGTATTCTTATCATTATAGTTTGGTATTCCAAATACAGGAAAGTTTTTTCACTCCCCAGTAATACCTAGTTTACTTAAATCTTTTTGCATTCTTCAGAATAAATTACCTATTTATAATAATTTATAATTATTATAATATTTATAAATGACCATTTACTGAACTAGGATTTTAATGTTGTTTTTTATGTGATGTCTCCTCATCCCTTTGAGCGTTTAACTTCATGTTCTTTGTATTACTTTTCACCTAAATTATAATTTTAATTGTGTTGGTATGTGGAAGTCATTGGTCAGAGTTGTTTGCAATACATGTGCATCAGACTCTTTATCCCACTTATGTCCTGCTTTACCCCAACAGGTCTTTTCTTCCAAAAGCACTGACAGCTAGAGAAGGGGAAAGGTTGTTCTAACCAATTTAGTTGTCAGCCATTTTTATCCTTTGTGATTGATCAGACCCTGATCAGTTGTTATGTTCTGTCAGGGTCCTCAGGTGTTGTGGGTCATACTAATTTATGTAGAGATACTATGAATCTGTTGTTTACTCATTGGGATCCTTTGATTTTTCACAGTTTACCTCCTATTATTTCAATTAAATGGATCTGTAAATTGATTCACAATACCTATAATGATTTTTCATTGCAGAAGAGGAATCTTCTACAAGTCACATTTTACCAGTTTCTTCATATTTCAGTGTCATTAGCCACCTGGTTGAATTGCTTTCTGGTTAACATTATATGGGCTAGGATGTGGAATAATAATACTTTCCTCTCTCATTACTTACATGATAAGATAGTTTCCTCTTTTGAGGGTTTCTGACTACACCGTATTCTTATTTTGACCACTTCCACCAGATTTTAACCAGGGCTGAGTAACTTTCTCCATCATCTGATATCTTCTATTTCCATGGTCCCTTTACTTTTCACTGGATCCCACACTGTGGAGAATGTTACCCAAGTATGTTTTATTATTTTATTTCTGCTCTAGCAAACACTTTCATTATAATTACTGTATGTTGCAACAAGCTCCACGAAAGTGGAGTGTTCCATAAGCTCATCCAGACATCTACTGCAAGAGTATTTTATGGACCAACACTCACAGAGATTACCATGAGTAAATTTAAAGGGAATTTGTCCATCCCTGCTTATCATCGGATTGAATAAGTTGGTGTTAGTTTAAAATGCTTTTGAAAATTTTGGGAACTTGGTGCACTTTTTCTCAGGGCTCCCAAACACACACACAGATTCTACTAATGGAGGTATGGAGTCCTTACCACATCCAGCTTTCAGTCACTGGAATTGTGGGAAGATGCTTTTCCTCCGGACTACCAGAGTGTCTTCCTCAACTCTTGGAGAAGAAGATGAATTTGAGGGCTCTCCTACTCAGTTTTCTGAATTTGTTTTTTTCCAGATGTCAAAAAAAGATGCACCAGCTTCCATGGAAGTCTACTCGTAATACTAGTTCAAATTCAAAATTATGTTATCTGGTTGGGGTATGCATGGCCCATCTGTTTGATCAACGTTGTTTTAATATATTGTTCAAAGAAGGAAGTTCACTATCTTCTTATAATTCCAAACACAAAGTGGTCATATCCTTAGTTGTGCACAGTGTTCCACATCCTCTTCTTAAATCCAAAGGTAAATGGAATACTTCTTGCCATCTCAGATGGGGAATGAGGATGAATGTTCATAATTCCAAACCAGAGGAACTCTGTCCATTTGTTTGAGTATAGCATACACAGTTCTGTCATTCAGAGTCTGGAGTGTTGCCTTTTGGGTTTCTTCAGGTGGAGGTGATAGTTTATCCACTTCGGTGTTGCTTACTTCCTCATTGTGATTCTAGTGGTTCAGAACACATCATCTATGGCTACAGATTGGGATCCAATCAAAAGTCCAGTTACCCTATCCACTAACGTGGGGTATAGGGACCAAGACCCTATAATTCCAACATTAAGTTATGGAACCTCAGCTATTTGGTTGCGGCTGGCTTTTACTGATGATCACTCACATTCTCTTCCACCTTTGGTTCAGGAAATAAGTTCTGTGGGAAGGGCACACCTATTCTAAATGTAATTCAGCACTTTCACTTTTGCACCACTTTGATCTTGGTGCACTCCTTTTTGTGTGGACATTGGCTGCTTCAACCCCTTCACCTTCTCAGTATGGGATTCTAGCTATAGTGTGAGCAGGTGGTGTGCAATTTTTGAAAATTAACATTTTCTTAAAGTTAAAATGTATTTCCAGTAACACTTAGAGCTGCTGTATATGTAAGAAAATTTTGACTTTGTTGTACGAAAACACCATATGTGGTATAATTATGTTAAACTGGTTATGAAGAATAAACAGTCAATACATTTGGTGTTAAACTGGTTATGAAGAATAAACAGTCAATACATTTGGTGTTAAACTGGTTATGAAGAATAAACAGTCTATACATTTGTTGTTAAACTGAAAATAAAATTTTCTGTCAGCACTGGAAACCATAACTTCCACTTTTGATTTTCATTGTGCATCTGTTGGCATCAAAATATTCTTTTTAATATAGTTGTTTTTACTTTAAAAGTGTTTACATCAATAACATAAATTGATTTCAATACAAAATTTTAGCTGTATAAAGTATCATGCAGAACTGTAGTAATATGTACGACTCAGTGTGGACTTTAGTTAGAAACATACACTGCCTTAATTTTCAATTTATTAGAACCACTGGAGTACTAACGTTGGAGCGTAATATTCCACACACGATCACAGAATGGGTTGGCAGCGCCATCTGTATCAGTGGAGAGACAGGCCTAGGAGTTTCGGAGGCAGCAACTGTTAAAGGATTCCAGCCGTTCTTTGTCAGCTTTACACTTCCATACTCTGTGATACGAGGAGAGAAAGTTCCTGTCATTGTGACAGTCTTCAATTATCTCAATGAATCATTGGGTGTAAGGATCTAGATTTTGTAACTGTAAATAATAACGTTTATTTTCTATAGATGATCATATATAGAATCAATGTATGTGTTGAGTACAATCAGTTTCTGCTCTTTTTGTCTCTAGAATACGCTGTGAATATTTTTAGTTATTACATTAAACTAAAAAAATATCTTGTTTATCTTCTTTCACAAAAAAAAAATTATTTCTGAGAAAAAGTTAGGGTTGAGAGGCAAGTCTTAATTGAAGGTACATAGTAAATTAAGAGTTTCTTTCGTACGACATGAAATTTACTTTTTAAAAAACATAATTTACTTTTTTTATTACACAATAAAATTTTTATATAAATTCTATTGAAAATATTTAATTTTAAAAATAAATTGTTATAAGGGTTATTTATTCCTCACCTATGATAGTTCTTCCATATGAACTAATTTCACTGCATTGAAAATCAAAAAAGTGTACCTGTGATCAATTATAAGAAAATTCACAGATAAACTTTCCAAATGACAAAACAGTTTTATCTTTTGTATTTAGTCTGAAAAGAATTATTTGTTTACATTACCAAATTTGAATAACTCAGTATTTCTTTATGCAGATTTCTAATTTTTACATGAATCTTTTCTGAATATATTTTTTTATATTTCTACAGTAAATAATGGATCACGTACTAATAAATTTATAACTAATAGAATATAAATTATTGGGAAACCACCCTCCAGTGGGACCCGGCATGGCCAGATGGTTAAGACACTAAACTCGTAATCTGAAGGCAGTGAATTTGAATTCCTTGTCACACCAAACATGCTCGTCCTTTCACCCATGGGGAATTATAATGTGACTGTCAATTCCACTTTTCGTTGGTAAAAGAGTAGCCCAAGAGTTGGCAGTAGGTGGTGATAACTAGCTGCCTCATCTCTAGTCTTACACTGCTAAATTAGGGATGGTTAGTGTAGATGGCCCTCATGTAGCTTTGTGAGAAATTCAAAACAAATAAATGAACATTAGGAACACAATTTCGTACAGAAAAAATGTAATTATCATTCTTGAGATTCCAGAAATAATTACTGACTGTTATTTTGAACAATATATCCAGTTAATTTAAAGTGAAGAAATCTGCAATTGTACTTTCATCTGGAAATTTCTAGAAATTTTATTTTATTTTAACTATATTATTTTCTCTTCAATGTAGGTTGAGCTGTCATTAGAGCAGAGTGAAGATTTTGAACTGGAAAATTCTACCAGAACATACACCAGCTGTGTGTTAGGAGGAAGAGGTGACACGACTCGCTGGATTATTAGACCAAAGTCTCTTGGCCAAGTTAATCTGACAGTCTATGCTACTTCACTGCCTTACAGTAAAAGTTGTGGTGGTCATTATTATTCTACAATTACAGTACGTGATGCAGTAACAAGACAGTTGTTGGTTGAGGTAATGTTTTTTCATCTTAGTAAACTTATTTGTTGGTTTGGAGTAATTTATAAAGCTGCTTAAATGTTATCAATAAAGTATGACCAGTAAAAGATGAGAAGCCAGATGAGCAAATACAATTTTGTTTATGTAAAGCAGAACGTTTTCACAATTCAAAATAAAAATTGTTCCAAGTATCTCTCTAACCTCTGACTACAGAAAATTAAAGGTCATGACCTTCTTATTTGTGCTACTCCATGACCATCTACCAGATGCTCACCAGAAGTAACAAGGGAGTTAAACAGCTTGTTAGTGGCAAGAACCCAAGCACAAATTGGCCCATTTCAAAATCTCACAAGAGCTGAGCAGGAAAGGATGTTTTGAAAGTTGTGGCTACCATATATCAAAAAATATAGTGTTTTCATACTGGATTAAACATGTCTATGCACATTCCTAGAAATGTCTGAGTGATTTATAATAATTCTGTCAGTTGGGAATGTTGCATTGTTAAAGTAACAATGTCTTCTATTTTGAGGAGACTTATGAACTAAAGCTAGCTGTACCCCAAAATTCCTCCCATTACTTCAGTGAAAAACTCGTCAGTCCTCAAAATCTACTTCTCATTGTTAACGAAATTACTTTTCCAAAACAACTAATAAATAACTTTCTTGCTGATGTGATACAATAACGAACTATTCAGATCTGTGAATAAAAAAAGTTTGAGTAAATGTTTGTACTGAAAAAATTAAATTGTGTGAGTATGACAAATACCACAATGTAGTTGATGGATAGATATACAATACATATCTACAAAATAGATGTATATGTCTGTTTGTTGGTTATGTTAGTACTTTAACAATTTTATCTATCCTATGTATCTATCTATATATAGTTTATTCCGGGTAGTTCTGTATGACATGTGTTAAACTTTGCACATTTACTGCTGAACATCCAAAGTTTGTAAAGGCGAAACCCACGCTCACTAGTTGACGTTTAACTCACTCAACGTCAATAACGAGTATGCCCCCCGTGAACATCAATAACTGCTTGGTGTCTCCTGCCCATGGAAGCGATGAGATGACGAATCACATCCTGTGGAATGGCTGTCCACTCAGCCTGCAAAGCTGCTGCAAGCCAAGGTAGAGTCTGCGGTTGAGGTTGTCGCTGTCGCAGACGTCGGTCCAACTCGTCCCAAAGATGTTCGATGGGGTTAAAATCTGGTGATCTGGAGGGCCAGGGAAGAACGTTGATGTTTTGGTATCAAGAAGACAATGGTGAGTCGGGCTGTGTGAGGATGAGCGTTGTCATGTTGAAAAACTTCGTTGACGTTCACCATGATGGGTTGCACATGGGGCCTAAGAATCTCGAAGACGGTTGCGTACGGTCTGATCGAAAATCCTACGCAACCCTGGTATGTTTGAGGCAGTAGACGTCGCAGTGGTGGTCCTATCCCGAAGGTGACATAATTGGATGTAGCGATCTTGTGCGGGCGCGGTCGCACGAGGTCTGTCAGATTGTGGACAGCCACAAGTTGATCCATGTTGTTGGTGACGATTCCATAGCCCTGTGATGGTGCTTGGGTGGATATTCACAGCTCTGGCAACATCTGACTGAGATTTGCCTGCTTCCAATCAACCAATGGCGTTGTTGCGTTGTGCTTCAGTCAGTCTTGGCGTAACTGTATTGCGTGTCAGTGGCTTAACACTGAGCTATGGAAACCGAGAACCCGTCATTTTTTTTAGGGATTTTGCACATGTTGCACTTGCAGAACATGCAGATTTCTCAAACAAATTTATTGGACACGAATGCATTTTGGAGAAAAAATCTGATGTTTACCTCCGTTTTCAAAGTGCACAACTTTTATTGTCATTTTGGTCTGACAATCAGTGCCTTAATACGTGTAACATCACATACTCAGAGCTTGTAACGTTATTTCATATATTTCTCTTTAAAATAACAAAAATATCCCTTTTGCATTTCTTTTTTGAAAAGTATGTATATATAAAAGCAACATTGTATGTTTGTCTGAAAACAAATTCTTCCCACACCATTTAACCGCCTACCACCATACTCTGCAGCGTGGCTTTCCCTACAGTCCCCCAGAAGAAATATAAATACCACCACGTTATTAAAAACAGAGCAGACAGAGTTAAACCACAAAATAACATGCATTACACATTCAACAAAAACAACATTGTTGGCCTAACAAAAATATTCTGATAGTTTTACAACTAAGCAACAATGCATTACCATAAAAAGGGCATAAATTACTTATCATATTAAAGGAACTGATTACTTCTCTTGAGGGAGCTGTTTTAAAAGAAGACTAAATGAATCACAGGAACAAAGAAAAGTAAGGCTGAAAGCTGAAATACTTGCATGAGAATCTGACAAGTTAAGAAATGAAAGACCTGAAGGAGTGAGATGTGTGAGAGGAAGATGAAAGAGAAGAAAACAAGGATTACATCTGGCAGTTCAATGCTGTAATCATCAATTCAGTTATGAATCTCACTAGTCTATGATATTTGTGGCATGATCACAGTTTGTGAACACTGTAAGGGAAAGAAATGGTCTGGTGAAACTCCTTCAATGTCTTGTTCTGGTGAAAAAGTTTACTTGTCTTCTCTTAAGGGCCCCCCAGTGGCACAGTGGTATGTCTGCGGACTTACACACTAAAAACCGGGTTTCGATACCCGTGGTGGGCAGAGCACAGATAGCCCATTGAGTAGCTTTGTGCTTAATTCTAAACAAACAAAAATTCTCTTGAGGTCCTACCTGAATCATTAAAATTGTTGTTACAAAAAGACAGTGAAGAAATCTCGACAGCTTTCAGCCATAATTAGAAAGTATAACATTTTTTTTTCCAAAATTCTTCCTTTGGGGCTACAAAAAAGTAATGAACAAGGCTACATGTTCATATTCAAAGTACGAGGCCAACCAAGTGTATTGGAGTATTGGTTCATTACAATCTTTTCCAAGTAAATCACACAAATCTATTTTATTGCAAGATTGGCTTTAATTTAAATTGTGTAATTTTAGCTTTGAAAATCAAAGATAAAAGATGCTATGAAAATTGAATTTTTTTTAAATAAATGTTCTTAAAAGAGATTTCATTATGTTTTTAAATACCTATTTCTTATAATTTGGACACCTGTCCAGGAATGGTTAATTTAGTCAGCACATCGTATGTCAGTTTCTTTCAACTAACATGAGCTATTCTCTTATACATAACTTTTATTTTTTTTGTTTTGTTTTAATAACTCCTTGTGTGTTACAAGGTGGAAAAATGTATGCTTCTGCAGAGCTGTGTGTATTCAAATGATAATAGTTTACAATTTGTATTATCTAAGAAATAACTGAATTGTTTCAAAAAACTTCTCATTGGATGTGCAGAGTGAAACTTTTATTTTGTATTGTCAAATTTTACCGGGTTTATTGGGCATCGTCAGGTGTGAAAGAGATTTAATATATACAGAAATTAATTTAGAATAACAATTCACATGTGTATGCCATAACAACAGTATCCTACAATGTAGGTAATTCAGCAATTGTGTAATTAATAAACAAACCGTCAGATACTTAAATACAAAAGTAAAACTTTAATATCTGAGCCTAAATGTGGAAAATTGTTTTAAGTGAATCTGTATAACTGCTCTGATATTAACTTACTTTTATTTGAACAAATTACACCTGTATTTAAATAGCTCTGCTTAACATGACCTCCATTAACTGTTAGTATTGTCTTAGATCTGCAATCAGTATTGACCTAAAAATGGAACCACTTTGAAGATGTTTTTCCATGATTTAATACTGGTGTTATGACCTAATATGATGTTAACAGAAAGGTCACCCAGTTTATGAAACAGTGCCTTCTTATATTTATAATTCAGACCATAAGAAAAGCATATTTCATACTAAATGGTTATGCTTATTAACATATTGAGTACTTGTAGCTTGCTCTGATTGAAGGTTCATATTAATAATTTTCTACTGTTGTTCTGATGAGCATAATTTGAATGTTTGTCATCTTTTTTTTTTCTTTTAGCCTGAAGGATTTCCTAAAGAAGAAACTTGGAGTGCCTTTTTCTGTTCAGAAGGTAATGTTTCAGTATTTATTTAATTCTATCAGAGAATAATGAAATATATTACTAAGACAAACATCCCCTGTTAGGTCAGCTCTAAGTTTCTAACATGTGATCGTAAAATAAGGGTGATTCTTTGCAGCGGACAGAATTCAGGTAGTCTACCATGTGCCTCTGTGCTGAAAGAATAGCAAACACAACCAAGAATAACTGTGATTATGGTGAGAACATATAAGAGAATGAAAGAATAGCAAACACAACCAAGAATAACTGTGATTATGGTGAGAACAGATAAGAGAACATTGGTTAAAACTGATGATAATTTGTGATCTCTATTATGTTCTAATTTCAAATTCACTTCAAGTCTCACAAGAAGCTCTATAAATGGTTTCTAGAATTGAGTCGGTTTTATTGTAATTGTATTTTTTTATATTATTGAGGTGCTTTGTGACTTTTTACGTTTCTTACAGTTCTACCAAATAATAACAATTTTGTCTCATCTTCGGTGTTCTGAGGCAGAACTCCTAATGAAATAAAAGCTTAAAATGAAGAGAACAAAGATTTCTACCGACTCCATCAGATTAGTTCAACAAGAATCATTGTGACGCTATTTTTGAAGTTCACTTCTAACTGAGAGAGTTTGCTTTAGCATTTGTGTATTTCTCTGACACATACACACACACACACACACTCACAAAAGAAACCTTGTCTTAATCAGGTAAAATTGAAAACTAAAAATGTGGATAAAGTTATGTGAATTACTTATTCCATGTCGTGAGATATAACTTTGTTTTTTATGATAGTTTGGATGTAAGTGGATGCATCATTAAGTTTTTATTATTTTTTTATCCTCACCAGCTGATGGGAATACTGCCACTTCAGAACTTGTATCGCCCAGCGATTTAGTTGAAGGTTCTCTCAGAGGATATGTATCCGTAACAGGTAAGAAAATTAAAGTGAAGTTATGTGTGTGTGTCGACTTTTGTCAACCTCTCTAACAATGTTACTAAGTTAAATTTGGTTTATTATATATTATTTTAGTGCGATTGTTTCACCAGTTTTCTCGTATTTTGTGAAACTTGCCAAATTATTTTTTATACAGTACACTCTGACAATGGAGATACACATTCTAAAGAATGGTTAATATCAGTTGGTACACATCTACAAACAGAGAATGCCAGATGTTGTCACCTTGATCACAGACTCTTAACTAGTTCAAGTGATAGAACTGAAAACCGCTACTCAGTATGAGTTAAATGAACCAGTTATAAATACCAAATGCACAAAAAATCAAACACTAACCATCCTATAAGCACTTGTGAACTATTTCTCACATAAAAATTAAATGGCAGTCAGATAAATATTAAAATGTTAAAACCGAAAAATAAAAGTAGAAACTAAAGTAGTAAGTTAAATAAAAAGTTATGCTTACAAAATTATTATTATGTACCTATATTATTTAATTGTTTAACCTTTTGTATCTAAGTTTGAAGGAGTGATTTACATTTTTAATTCCAAAATTAATGTTTATGTCCCAGAATATTTTACAGATAGTCCGTTATGTAGCCTTGTGCTTAATTACAAACAAACAAGCTGAGAAGAATATAAGTCACTTAGTTTTATCTGTCTAACTTCCATGTCATTTAAACAATGATGTAATTTGTCCTGAGTGTCATATTTTTTAATGTTAATTTGTAATTGGCTTTAAATCAGTGACAGTTTGTTTTCTCGTTGCTTAAACTCTTAATTTACTGTTTTTACATAATTTGTTCGTGTTTCATATTAAAACAGCATAATTTTATATCTGTGTAATCTAATTCGTAACATTTAATTGAAATATTTCATATGAATGTGACTGTTAACAATAGGGGGTAATTACATGGGTTTGACAATTAACAAAAGTTAAATATGAGTTGGTCCATCCAATCACATACTGAGTTACAGATTGACGAACTCCAATAAAATAATTATTTAAATGAAAATATAAATACTTTGCTAAAAACATGGCATGAATAAAACAGATTTCTTTTATTAAAGGAGGAGTATTAAAGAAATCAATATTGTATGGATTAATTGTGTGAATGTGTGTTGGTACACATGATATAATATGTTATTAATGTGATTGACTGATTGATTTGGTGTTTTATGGCACAAAACAGCTAGGCTATCTGGGCCAAATGTCCAGTTAAAAGGTAAAAATAAATTATATGTAGTAAAATACATAAAAGGGAATGAAAAACAGAAAAAGTATAAAACCAATGTTGACGCCTAGTTTACAATATTAAGAGAGAAAGCAGAGTAAGAGAAGTTGTAAAGGGCTTTCTGTAGCAAAATGGTAATGTTCATAACCCATCAGGAAGACAAACAGGTAAGTTCAAGAACCAACGTCAATCACCTGAAGTTGGCCTTTCCAGTCCTGGTTCCGAGTTGTGTCATTATGGCTAGTATTAAAAGGTAAAGCAATGAAAGTGTTAAGAGACGTGCAGCAAAATTGTAATAACAACTCGCCAGGATGACTAACGGATAGTTCAAACAGCAGCGTTAGTCACCTGAAGTTGGCCTTTCCAATCCTGGTGTCAAGTGATTTCTGGCCATTTTCCAATTTCAAATTGAACTAGAGAGATTGAGACTGAAAATGGAACCACAATTAAAAATGTGTAATGAATAAATATCCAATACTTGATTCGAGGAACCAAACAAAACGAGCATTAACCAACCTCTCCTAGGTCTTACAGAGACAGCTTGTCAAAGCAATTGGACGGTAGTGTGAAGGAATTTTGGGATGTTTCCCAGGTTTAGAGAAAGCTAAGATAATAGCCTTACGGCAGGCATCAGGAAAATATTATCCTGCCAGATCCAGTTAAAAACAATTAGAAGAATATAAAGAGAAGCAGGAGAGAGATAGCACAGCATGTCATAGTGTACATCATCAGGTCCAACAGATATACTGCTAGTGTGATGAAGGGCCAGTTTCAGTTCCACCAGAGTAAAGGGACAATTAAAGTCAAAGAAACAGTCAGTTCGAAAGGAAAGAGGTGATCGCTCTGCCTGAGTCTTGATGACCAAGAAGGTGGAGGAACAAGCAGAAGGTCTAGATACCCAGCAAAGGATTTCACCTAGAGTATCGACAATGCTCCGGACATCAGCTACCTCTTGGCCATCAGAGAGTAAGATGGAGAGGGGGACAGAATTGTAGTGCCAACTGACCTTTCGAATCATGTCCCATATGACCTTGGAACTGGTGGTAGAAGATATGCTAGTTGTGAACTTAATCCAAGATTCCTTCTGGTTTTGACGTCTTACCCACCTTGCATATGCACGGACCCGTTGGAAAGTGATGCAGTTCGAAAGTGTGGGATATCTACGGAAAGTATCCCAGGCCTGTTTTTGAGCCTTCAGTGACGAGAATATCGTGGGAAACGTGTCGAGGTTTTAGGAATACACTGAGCAGCTGCTTGTATAATTCAGCCAGTTACCGCTGCCACACAATCATCTACTGATGGCTGATTTATGATGGCAGGATTTAGTTTTGTTAGATAAGCTGCCTTGATGGTGGCAGGTGCACATGGTGATGTAAATGTCAAAACAAGGATATTTGTCGGCAGTGTAACTCGATCTTTGCGAGTGGAGATGCACCTCACTGCAGAAACTCCTTGAGTGGAGAGACCAGCGACAATCTCTGACTCGGGGATGTTCTTGAAGTCCCTCTCAACTTTTGTACCCATTGATCGTGATGAATTCAAGGTAGCATGAGGGGTAACCCCAATAGGTACATCCCCAATTGCCTTTGAATACAAGAAGAGTTCACAATGTTGGTATGTGGATGTTTTAACCAATATGTCTCCAGATCGAAGCTTCTTTACTTACTTTGGAGAGCCAACAAGCCCCTCTAGTCCCTTCTGAATAAAAAAGGGGGACATTTGCCCTAAAGGTTTTTCTGAAAGAGAATGTAATATAAGAAAATGAGGTACGTGTGTTACAGAATGTAATACAAGAAAATGAGGTACGTGTGGTACAGAATGTAATACAAGAAAATGAGGTACGTGTGTTACAGAATGTAATACAAGAAAATGAGGTACGTGTGTTACAGAATGTAATACAAGAAAATGAGGTACGTGTGGTACAGATGCTGAATATTGATGTTCAGAGTCTTCAAGACGTGGTTGTTTACCTATCGACTGTTTTCACTATTTTATTTAAATTTTTTATTGGAGGATCCATAGGAAAAAAAGGTAAATTTCAGTACCCACTCACCCCACCCACCATGGAACCCTACAAGGGGACGCACTACCAATGTCGTGCAAGGACACTGCAGCACCGCCAGGGTTTCGTGAGCACTATACCCGAACACCAGCATCAGACACAATGTCCACAACACCCGTTGAGAACTTCCAACCCTGGTACTATGTTGACTCTAGCCCAAGTGGACCAGCCGACTGACCCATGGGAGGCCACCTAAAGGTGGCCCATCTAAAGGAATTCAAGGCCAAAGTGGTGTGTTAGGATTGGATTTCTCAACCACCAGAATCCTCTCCTTCCCTTCACGGGTCGCCACGCAAACACATGGGTGGATGTTTAGATCCCAGAGAAGGTAACCAGACAGAACAGAACCTTCCATGGGAGGTCTCCTCACCACGTATAGGAATCCACAACGAGGGGCGTTATTAATAGTGTGAATATATGTACACGTGATATAATATGTTATTAATAGTGTGAATGTGTGTACACGTGATATAATATGTTATTAATAGTGTGAATGTATGTACACGTGATATAATGTTGTATTAATTGTGTTGAATGTGTGTACGTACACGTGATATAATGTTGTATTAATAGTGTTGAAGGTGTGTACATACACGTGATATAATGTTGTATTAATAGTGTTGAAGGTGTGTATCTTTATTAGGAGACCTCATGGGGCCATCCATCAAAAATCTAGATCATCTTGTGCGATTGCCAACTGGTTGTGGTGAACAAAACATGGTGAAGTTTGTTCCTAACATATTTGTGTTAGACTACCTAACAGCAACTGGAAATGTAACTTATTCAATACAAAAAAATGCCCTGAACAACATGAGGAGAGGTGAGAATTATTTAATGGTGGATATTTTGAAATATTAATTATTTTCAATTGTGAAGTTGTGTGTATTTCTGTGTGTAATTTTTTGTAATTTACGAAATTAAAATAATTTACAGAAATAATTATAATAAACTAGTTATTATACGCAGTGATAAAATATGGTAAGTGTAATCAGTAGGTGATTCAAACTACAAACTGTGTAAATTTTCTGTCAAATTTACAAGTGTATTAAACTGCTAAAAGTAAATGGAAATAATTCTTGTAACCCAAAATATTTACATGTTTTATGAGCAGGGTTGTGATATTTTACTGTGTCAAATCTCTGTAGGATATGCTGGTCAACTTAAGTATCGCCATCCAGATGGATCTTACAGCGCATTTGGAAAACGTGACAAAGAGGGCTCCACGTTTCTGACAGCCTTTGTGTACCGCTCATTTTTCCAAGCTCAGCGTTTCATCCTGATTAAAAAATACGACCTCACCTTAACAGAAAAATGGATTCTGAGCAAACAGCGACCTAATGGTTGCTTCATTAATGTTGGAAAAACTTTGCAAAGCGCTTTAATGGTACTGCTGGATGTCATATAACTAACTTTATGTTATTATCTCTCTTGACAAAGAAATCGTGTTTATATTTACCAATTCAAGAAAATTACAACAACCACTGTATTTATTAACACAGTTTTTGTTAGAAATCATTTCCAATAATTAGTTAAATATGAATTAATATATTAATTAATTTCATTTCAGGAAAAATAAAATTTTAAATGCCATTTCACTGTTTATTAATATTTTTATTTCAAGGGTGGACTAACCTCCAATGATGAAACTCCAGCACCTCTAACTGCCTATGTATTAATTTCCCTTTTGGAAGCGGGTTACAAAAACTCCACTGTTATTGATCAAGGCATAAGATGTCTCAATGCATTGTCTAATCCAAGTACCTATTCCCTTGCCCTATTTGCATATGCAACTTCACTTGCAGACCATCCATCAGCAAAGGATTACCTACTGTTACTAGAAGAGAGAGCGACTACCGAAGGTTAGTATTGTACTTGTGAGGCTTACAATATTGCATGTACTTCTGTTTTTAATCTCTTTGTCATAAGTGTTTCCTTATCTTTGTGTTAGGTGGTAAAACCTTCTGGGAATCTCCAACTCGTGGTCCTTATTCTTGGGGAAGATCTGTTAGTGTGGAAATAGCTGGTTATGCTGTTCTAACCCTTTTACAGAGTAGAAGTGCTTCTGACATGGCTAAAGTTACTCCTATTATTCGTTGGTTGGCTCAGCAACAAAACTACCGAGGTGGCTTTTATTCAACTCAGGTTAGCTCAACTAACTTGTAAAATATTATTCTGTGATTACATGATGTTCTGATATTTATTTAACTAATGAAAATATGCTGCTTTGTACATGCATTTCAGCAACATAATTTATTTTTATCCTTGTGGCTGGCAGAACAAAGATAGTTCATTGTATAGCTATGTGCTTAAAAACAGCCCAAATTAAATTATTAAGTGTTAATTTTTGTACCTGAGAGATGACTAGATGTTAGTCTCTTAAGACTATCACACTAATATTATTGAATATAAAATGTTTTATTCTCATTCAAATTAACTTTAATTAATTTTTCAATATGGAAATTTAATTTATCTTGTATGTTTAGTTAGTACATTTTAAATAATGGCTTCAAAACAGTTCTTGGTTTATTCTTCAGTAAAACATGCTGTAATATTTGGTTAAAGTTGTTTCAAAACTCATCTCAGGAAGGTAATTGTTTTCTTTGTGATACATTTTACACGTTCTACAGTAGTTTCATGGTAATTCTCACAGCTTACAACTCTATCATTTGAGTTTTGACATCTGTGGTGGGCAGAGCACAGATAGCACATGATGTAGCTTTTTGTTTAGTAACAAACAAAGCAGTATCTTTTGAGCTGCTCCCAAATTGTTACAAATGTGGGTCCTACACAGTAGCAAACAACAAGGGTTTCCAAATTTTTATAAAGGTTTTTGTCTATTGAATTGCAGGACACTGTTGTGGCTTTGCAAGCTATGGCCAAGTTTGCTACCATTGCTTACCGGCACGATTTAAATTTGAGAGTAGAAATAGAAAGTATTGAATTTGAAAAGGAGATCACTCTTAACAAAGATAATAGCATCTTGATGCAGACTTTCCGTCTTCCGACTGTCCCCAGTCATGTGGAATTTGAAGCTACGGGGAGAGGTTGTTATCTTGTACAGGTGAGAGTATTTTATGGAAAATAAAAATGTGTCAACTTTGTTTTTGTTTATTTATTCATTTTCTCCAATTTGCTTGAAAATGCTTATTTGTCTTTTTAATTGCAAATTATCTGGTAGTCTTTTTAATTGTAAATTATCTTACAATTTTTTCATATTAATTGAAGGTAGCTGTTTAAACAATTTCCAAGTCTGAAGACTATAAAATTTAGCTCAGGGAAGAAAATGAAAGAATGATTTTTCTGGAAATACCTTATTGTTTGACAATGTTTTATTAATAATAAAAACTTTGTGTTTTCACATCATATTGATATGTATGTTATAATTTTAATTATTTCTAGACATCTCTTCGTTACAATGTTTACACTCCACCTCCAAGAAAAGGATTTCATCTGGACGTTACTGTAAAAACAGATGTGTACCAAGATTATGATAATGCCTACATTACCATTTGTGTGAGGTATATTGTTTTTATATGTACAGAACTATTATATAATAATTTAAATTACTGCTTGGATAAGCAGAGAATTTTTTTGAAAGAACAAGTTTAACAATGAATATACATAGCTTTATCCTTTTGTGTAAGTAATCCTTTCTCCCCCAATATACTGACAGTATACTAACACTAGTATCTTTACTCCTATGTGGGCTTTTGTAGTACACCTGAAGAAAGTGTTGTCTTTATATTAAATTTGGTATGAAGAAGAAAAGGTGTGGTTTATTAAAGTGCCTGTGTGGTATGCAGAAATATTATATCTGTTTGCTTCTCCTTACTCAATATAAGTGTATTTAGTTTTAGCATAGATGCAGCAGAATAAAGTCACTAAATTCCTTTTGCCCTAGCTACCTATTGTTTTGGGTCACTTATCTAAGAAAGAGGTTCTCAAGCATTTTTCTGGGTTCCTTTTCAAAAATATTTCAAATTGTGATGAACCCCCCTTGTTATGTATTAGAATTTGAAATAGCCTGCAACTGAGTTAAAAAATAATTTAAATTTATAAATTAATTAAATGCCAATATCTATGAGTTTTATGATATTTGTCAACAATATTCTTACACACAGTTTTCTTTCTTAATACAAGTGTATATTAATATATAAACAAAAATATAATTTATAATAAAGGTTATTATAAATAATGATTTATATACTAAAGTTTTACAAGCAATATTGAGTCTGATCTGGAACTTCCTTGATGTCTAATTGAGGGTTCATGATGAGTGAATTAATTTCAAGTTGGTATCATTATGACTCACTTAAAATGGAACTATCTAGCTCTCCACTGATTGTTTACTGGTTACATGTTGAGTTTTTCACCAATGAAGGTATGTAATATTTACATAAAGCATTGAGGGGGGCCATTGATTGATAAAGAAAAAAAATGTCTCTTTCTGGAGGACAGTGATTGTGGACATGAAATTCATTTTTGAATTTGAAAAATCCTGAAATAGAATGAATGGTGAAGTATATGCCCATGAAATGTGGAATTTCTGAAGCATCTACTCGTATAATAACTTTTAAAAGAAGGTATGTGTGGAATATTACCTGAGAATTCTGTTGAAACAGTAATAGCGCAGATATTTAAGTCTCGTCCATTGATAAAAAGCATATTGGCACTTGGGCTAAAGGAATGAATTTGTTACACTATAAATCTTATATCAGACAGACCTAATGAGAACAAACAAACTGTATGAGTGTAAAACTTGTATTGAAGGCTTAAAAGACAAAACGTGGTTCTGTAGGTAATATAATAAACTGGAATCTCAGAGAAGCTAAATTGGTAAATGTGATCATCTTAGATGGAAGATATTCCAGTCTAAAACTTCCAATAAAATTCTCTGTTATTCCTGTGGATAATCTAACTAATACATTTAGGCAGAATAAGAATTAGTCATTGAGGGTTGAGAAAAAACAACAACTTGAATCCAAGTTTCAGATAAAGGACAATGATTATGAGACATGCATTTGACTGAGGGTATTACACAGGTGCTTCCATCTTAATAATCTTGAATCACATGGTGAAATAGACCACTGTGATTTTTGAGGATGCTTAAGATATTTCTGGCATCATTTAGAGTAAATATTAATCTGTACCTATACAGGTTCTAACACATTATATTAAAATAATTCTGAATATTCGAATCAACAAGACATGCAACGTCTGCCGTAAATCTGTAGTACTTAGCATTTTGTGATGCCATTAAAAATTATTCACTTTTGGGAAGTCTATGTTACAATCTTTTCCCGTGCCAAAATATCTATACATTCAGATTATAAATATGTAATCAAATTCCAGGACGTGACTTCCAGCTGTTCTTCCTATTCAACCTGAAACAACTGAAGAATGAAATATATATGCTATTATACACAAATACATACCAGTCAAATCACCAGAGGCAATACCAGTGGATTTCTGTGCCATCGTTGTTGAATTGAGCACTAAAGAACTGTTGTCCTTGTACAGTGGGTGATTATTAAAATTCTGCAAGTGTGAGTGATGCTCTTTGGACATGATTTCCTTTTACAGTGGAAATTGCATGATTGTTAAATAGAGCATGAAGACACAGGGCAGCATGAACTGTCATGACATATGTAACATAACATACTCAAATCTTTATATTTACATGGATAACTACATTAATATTTTACAGATACTGTTGTATCAAGGCTATATTACATAAATAGTTTTTCTTCTAATATGCTTCAATATTTCTTAACACAGATAAGTGTAAAATCTTTATTTTGCTTGAGATGTTTTAAAGATATATTACATCTATAATAAAATTCCTATTACATAAACAATTACATAAAAAATAAGTAATCAGTAGAGTTGGAAAAATTAATTACATAACAGTAGCTGAAGTAGAAATGGGTTACTGTTACACTGATAAATTTTAATAAATGATAATGTGTTAACCCATAACACCACTTCTTTCAGTTATGATGGCAAAACTGGTGTATCTAACATGGCTGTACTGGAGATGAAGATGGTTTCTGGATGGATACCTGATGAAACAAGCATTGAAAATGTGAGGCGTGTTTAATGTGTGACATTGTGGACTTCAAAATAAATAATTTATATACCAGCAAGTTTCTACAACTTCACATATTAAAATCTGTGTTCACTCATAAATTTTTCTCAATAATTTCTCCAAAACAATAGTTTCTTTAAAAATTTATTGTTGCATTGTATTTTAATGTATTTTGTTCTCTTACTTTATTATAAGAGTGTGTTACTTCGAGTTTATAAAGTTACACACAGTTTGTTGATAAATGTCACGAATATTCTTGTTATTTTCTCCCACAGCTTTTGACTGACGAACGGCTAAATATTAGTTATTATGAGGTGGAAGAAAATCAACTAAACTTGTACTTTTCAGAGGTAAACTTGTGTTAAATTAACACAAAGTGTTATCAGTTGATGATTTGCTAATTGGAATTATTTCATGATACTGAAAATTTTTCTCCTTCAAAATGTCTTTGCATGACTATTCAAAACTTGTATTCCAGAAATCTACTGGTTTTATGTCAAATACAGATCTGGTGCCAAAATGAGGAACCTTTCACACTGTACATTTTGAAAGCATTTTAATAAGGTTTAAGCTGATTATTAAACATACAAGACTGTTTCTGTATAAGTATGTCGCATGAATGTCAGAATTTTGTGTGTGTTGTGAATTGGCATTTGTTATATTGTTACATCATGTTACTAAAACCTTGTGATGACAAAAACCCACTTCAAGTAAAAATGTATTCTGAAGATGACTGAAGGTCAAAACGTTGTTTTACACTGTATTTTAATTAAAATACTGATACCCTTACCAGCCATCTTGAGAATACATTTTCACCAGAACGTTATAAGTTTTTCTAGTCTTAATTAAGTATTATTCCATCATGGTATCTTGTAGCATGCAGAAAAGTTCTACAAGATTATAAAAAGGTATTTGGATTTTGACTGAGTGATTCCAAGTGCAGCCATAATTAAAGCATATATTTGCAATTTTTAAACTGAAATTATCACAAACTGTAATGTGATAACAGAGCAGGAAAAATAATTTGTCTTATGAAATTGTGTTCTAAAGTAACAGGCCCCCAAGTATTGCAGTGGTATGTTTGTGGACTTCTAGAAACTGGATTTTGATGCTCAGGGTGGGCAGAACATAGATAGCCTTTCGTGTAGCTTTGTGCTTAATAACAAATAAGAATAACAATGTAGAGTAAGTAACTAAGCTATTGTGTGGACTTTGATGTAAAAGAGACAATTATTTAAAGCTCTGAATACAACTGTGGTAGTCAACAGGGTAATGAACATTTGTTTCTATGATTAGTGATGTCGAGAAACCCCACTTCTAGACAAATATATATGCAAAAACGGCTCGTTTAGGTTGAGAAAATATTCTACGTAGAAGAGCGAACAACGTTTCGACCTTCTTCGGTCATCGTCAGGTTCACAAAGAAAGAAAGAGGTAACTGACCGGAAGCTGACCACATGTTTGGAAGGGGGTTGTGTAACTGAGTGTCGGAATGTAGAGGGTGGTGTTAGATGTTTGAATATATAATTTTATATTATTTATTTCATTATATTTAATATATGTATAACGGCGTTCCTTTAAATTGGTTTATTTTGGGTTTAAGTTGTTGTATAAGTAAGGCTTCTTTAATTTTGCGTTTGTTTATGTTTTGTTTATTTACTATTTGAGTGTCTTCTATGGTTATGTTGTGTTTATTTGACTTGCAGTGTTCGAAACGTGTGTGAAGGTAACTTTTTATGCTCTTTGAATCTTTTTTATACTTGTTTCTCCAATATAGAAGTCGTGGCAGTTATCACATTGTATTTTATAAATAATGTTGGTGTGGTGTTTGTCAGTGTAGTTCTTACATAGTATAGACCTCAGTTTTGTGCCTGGTTTTTGAATAAATTTAGTATTAACTGGATTGTCATATTTTGTTACTAGTTTTGCCAAATGTTGGTTATTTGTTTGCTGTTGTCGGGAATATACGGTATACAGCAGTATATGGTTTCGTGATTTTTTAATTCTTGAGATGTATTTACTTTTGTTGGTTGATTTTGCTTTCTGTCTAGGTGTGTGCGTATAATGTTTTCTATGGTTTGTGTAAGAAACTTATTGATGTTGATGAAGTATTGTTTTATTTTGTCTAATTCATCGTCAATTTTATCCGGTGAGCATAGTTTTATGGTTGTGTTTATCTGGTTTCTTAGTATGTTGAGTTTTTGTTTTGTTTCATGTGCTGAGTCCCAAGGAATGTATAGTCCAGTATGGGTGATTTTTCGGTGGATTTCGGTTTTGAATTGTGTGTCGGTTCTTATAATTTTGAGGTTAAGAAATGATATTTGATTGTTTTCTTCCTGTTCACATGTGAAGTTAATGTTGGGATGTGAAGAGTGAATGTGATTGAAAAAATTAAGTATGTGTTCTGTAGATTTGAATCCCGCAACCGGGTCATCTACATATCTGTACCAGTATAGCGGTGGATGTAATGCTGTGTTAATTGCTTGTGTTTCAATTTGTGTCATAAAAATATTGGCTAAAACTGGTGATACTGGGTTGCCCATGCTTAGGCCATTTGTTTGTATATAGTTTTGGTTGTTGAACATGAAGTTTGTCTTCATCGTGATGAATTCTATGAGGGTTGCTAACTGGTTACTGGGAATGTCTATAGTTGGGTTAGAGTTTCGGATATAGAGTTCTAAAACTATCTTGCAGGCTTCTGTTGTTGGAACTTCTGTGAAGAGGGATATAACATCGAAACTAGCCATTAAGGCTTTGTGATTAAGTTGATTTAGATTAGACTTGAAATTAAAAGAGTCTTTGATGAATGAGCTGGCTGATGTTACATATTTGGAGAATGCTCCTGCTATGTATTTACCAAGATTGTAATTAAACGATTCATATGTGGACATTATTGGTCTTAATGGACAATCTGGTTTATGAGATTTGGGGGTGCCGTATATTTGCGGTGTGCGTGGGTCGGTTTTACGTAGGTAGGAATAAAGTGTTTGTGAAATTGTGTTGGCTTTTTTCATTTGTAGTAGTAATTTGTTTAGTTTGTCTCGTGTGTTTTTGTTGGATTTGTGTGTATTGATTTAAATTTGTTCGTGTCTGATAGGATGTTATTCATTTTTTTGGATGTATTCATTATGACTATAGCGTTTTCTCTATCTGCTCTTAGAATTTTTATGTTTTTGTCTTGTTTTAGGTTTTTAATGGAAATAATGTCTGTTTTTGTAAGATTGTTTTTAGCTTTGCGTTTTGTGAAATTATGTTGATGTTTTGTGAGAAAATTCTTTGAAAAAATTAAGATGTTTTTAGGTGTTTCTGGAAAATGCAAATTTTTAATTTTACTTGGGAAGTTTGGCTGTTGGATGTCAATAAAATTATCTAAGTTGTCTTTTTTTGTTTGTTGTTTTTGGTTGTTTTCTTGTTTTTGTTTTCTGTAGAAAGTATCACAAGTCTCCTGACTAGATCTTCTAAACATGTTTTGATTTCTATGGTTAAAATGTACCCAGGTGCTATTGCAAAGATTCAAAGAACATAAAAGTCACCTTCACACGTACTTGAACACTGCAAGTCAAATAAACACAACATTACCATAGAAAACACTCAAATACTAAATAAAGAAACAAAACATAAACAAACGCAAAATTAAAGAAGCCTTACTTATACAACAACTTAAACCCAAAATAAACCAATATAAAGGAACGCCTTTATACCTATATTAAATACAATGAAATAAATAATATAAAATTATATATTCAAACATCTAACACCGCCCTCTACATTCCGACACTCAGTTACACAACCCCCTTCCAAACATGTGGTCAGCTTCCGGTCAGTTACCTCTTTATTTGTTTGTGAACCTGACGATGACCGAATAAGGTCGAAATGTTGTTCGCTCTTCTTTGTAAAATATTTTCTCAACCCAAACGAGCCGTTTTTGCACATATATTTGTTTCTGTGTTTGACGTGTTTTGATATATTATTTTAAGACACTCCAGCTATGTGCCACTTGTTTGTTACTGAAGTTTGTTACTAAAAGTCACATCTACTCTAATATTCATGCTCTTCCATTCATATCAAAACCTGACACTAAACCAATAGACAACACTGGGTGCGAGGTTAATATTTTTTCGATTTTGATCGGAACACTCTTTGTATTTAAACGACACCTGTAGATAATAAATCTTGAATAGAAACCTTAATCTTGAATGTAAAAAATAAGCTTTCCTATTGAATAAATTTCTGGACTGAAGGTAGGAAAGTAAGCAAGAATGTTAAGTAATATTGTAGTTTCACATCAGCTTAATGTCTACTCATACCTTAGTTTCATGTTTCACATCAGTTTAATGTGCACTCATATCTTAGTTTCATGTCTCACATCAGCTTAATGTGTACTCGTAACTTAGTTTCATTACATTCTAGTAACATTAATTTAATCCAGTAAGAATTTCAGAAATTTAAAATTTGTTGCATGGTACAATGTTAAAAAAATTTCTGAAGTAATTAAAAATTACAAGTTACGTGCAATAAGCTCGTGTTAATTAATATAAAAATACATTTAATCACTGACAGTTGTCTTTTTAAAAAAGGTTCCAATTGGTTTGAATGCAAACTAAGTATTTTTTCATAACTAATAAATTTAAATTATATATGTATACTTCGATGGTTGGTGTTTTCATGAAGATATCCTAAAGTGTTAAACTTGAGGTTATTTTTCTGTGTGTTTAATTTGTGATGTATTGGAGCCACAGTTATGATAATTCAGCGATTTATCATCTAACTCGTTTGTCTTTTCTTACAGCTAACACAAGAACAGAATTGCTTCACTTTCTATCTTAACCAAGAAACCGATGTTCAAGAAACAAAGCCAGCTTACGTTTCGCTATATGATTATTATGAGCTAGGTATGAAAATTATATGAACTAAAGCCATATTGATATTCATATAGATTTGACGAAATTCTGAAGAACTCCCATAAACTTTTCTTTACATTTGTTTATATCATTGATAAAAGTGCAGAACGTTACATTTAATTGCTAAGCCTAACTTCTTTTTTTAATCGATTGTAAAAGTGCAATGCATTTAAAATTAACCACGGTTATATGATAAGAGTGCAGAACGTTACATTTAATTGCTAAGCCTAACCTCTTTTTTTAATCGATTGTAAAAGTGCAATGCATTTAAAATTAACCACGGTTATATGATAAGAGTGCAGAACGTTACATTTAATTGCTAAGCCTAACTTCTTTTTTTTAATCGATTGTAAAAGTGCGCAATGCATTTAAAATTAACCACGGTTATGAAAGATTAATTTGTTAAACGATTTAAAAGCGATAATAACGTTTAACTTGCCAAAGAAACGACTTTCAAACAAGTTTTGAGTCTCGTTTGAAAAACCATTCATTAAAATGATTTTGTGAATTTTTCAGAGCAAAAAATTGTAACCACGTACACCATTGGTGAGAACTTTGAGAATCTGCGACAACTTCCTTACCATCGAATCTGATTATACGTCAGAAAAGTTGACTGAGAACTGTTTGTTTGTTTGTTTATTTTTTTCACACCAGATCTTAAATTGACATTTATTTTAATTGATCAATATGTATCGATCTTGTGTTTAAAATAAAAAACAGTTACAATTTGTAGTGTTAAATCTCGTCCAAGGCCAGTTTTTGTTTCACATAATACTACCTTAGGTTCCTTGTATGTTAGAGTGAAATGAAATATAGACTAACCTTGGAAAGTACAAACACGAGGTTAATGGAGCACGTGGTTCGTGGTATGCTAGTTTTTGTAAAACAACTTTGGATCGTTGGTCAACATCGTTGTATTTCACCATAAATAATTCACTATCACAAATAGCCCCAATATGTTCCAACAATAACTCTTTGAAAACAAAAGTAGGAACTATGTAAATAGCAGAATTAATGTGTTTTCTAAGTATCTCATAATTACAAACTTTAAGGCGTTTGTTTTTTTTTATTTCGTGCAAAACTACACGAGGGCTATCTGCGCCAGTCGCTCCCAATTTAGCAATGTACAACTAGAAAGAAGGCATCACCACCCAGTGCCAACTCTTGGGCTACTCTCTTACCAACGAATAGTGGGATTGACCGTAACATTATAACACCCCCACGGCTGGGAGGGCTAGCATGTTTGGCGCGACGGGGAACTTTACGACGTAATAATAGGGCCTGGCATGGCCTATCGCGTTACGGCGTACGCTTCGTAATCTAAGGGTCGCGGGTTCGCGTCAAACATGCTCGCCCTCCCAGCCGTGGAAGCATATAATATTACGGTCAATCCCACTATTCGTTGGTAAGAGAGTAGCCCAAGAGTTGTCGATGGGTGATGATGACTAGCTGCCTTCCCTCTAGTCTTACACTGCTAAATTAGGGACGGCTAGCACAGATAGCCCTCGAGTAGCTTTGTGCAAAATTCAAAAACAAACAAACAAAAAGAAATATGTTTCACATTTTCCCCCGCGGACGTTCATGTACTCTCGTTACACGGAGCAGGCACTACTGTGACTTTAAGATAAAAATAACAAAAAAGATGACGTCATGGAAGGAATTTTGTGTGGAAGCCACGGACGGACAGGCATAATTTCTTCGATTTCGCTCTCTGTGTGATGTTGAAATGCTTATAATTAATTCAAAGTAAGACAATCGTGTACTCACTCCACACTGTCTCTGTATTCAAGCCACACATTTGATTATGAACGCTCTGCCCACAGCCAGTATCAAACTCCCAATTTTCATGCTCTTAAACCCTTTATCTCCCAACTGAGTTACTGGAGGAAAACTCCAAATACCGAGCGATGGAGTTGAAGCCACATGGCTCGCTCCCAACATTCTGAGGCTGAGGGTATATTTCACTATTTGCAGGGGGCTAGCCCCCTTACTTCCTGTCTTTGAATTTAAAATGAGAGAAATCCGAATGCTGTACCCCTGATAATAACATTTTAAGAAGATTAACTTCAATAAATGACTGCCCCTTAATCAAGTAATTAAAAAACAAAGGTAACACACTTTTCTTATTAATGTCACACATTAAATTCAATGGTCCGCCCTTATTACATTCCAGTAAACAATATTTAATGTACTTGTATGTAAAACTGGATGTATATGTACGCTAAAACCAATTTTAGTTACAACAAGTAGGAAGGTCTGCGCATCCATTTGATTAATTTTATGGTTAACTGAAGGAAGGGTATAATGATGTGAGCTGAGATTATATTTAAAAGCTAAGATGTTGACAGAGAAATGGAGATTTTCTTCTCTGTAATGTCCAGAGGAATTAGTCTATGTGATCATTAGGGGATAAAGTCATATGTCCACTTCCATTGCATCCTTGTTTGGTTTTTTTTAGTTCAATATCAAAGTCTCCATAGGTTTTAAAATTTTATTTAGTGATAAGTTTTTGTACTTGTATATATTAGGTGTTCCTTTCATAGGTGGCCCTGCTATGTGAAAATGAGCTTGATTTTAGTTTTTAAGAATATTCTGGTTACATTATGGGCCATATCAAATGTTCAATGTGATTTTCATTTATTTAAAGAAATTCCAAACAGAATATGATCTGACGTATATTACGTAATGTTGGACATGATTTATTACTTGGGGATTAACATTTGATATCTTGCTAACTGATGAATGGGCTGTGATACCAAATACACTTTCAAATGTCACATGATAAGCAAACGCTGGAGTTTTGAAGGTTACCATAGAACGCCAGCTAATATATTTCAATTGTAAAAATATTACATATGTGGCTTTATTCATTAATGGTTCTCTGGGTAAATAAAATCGTCTGCTAAGTGAGAACTAAAATATTTTGTAGGTTCCACTGAAAATTGTGTTTTGAAACCACACGAGTGTTAAAACAACAAAAATTACTTAATATTTTTTGTAGACACATAAATTTATTTTCTGAGACAGTGTAACGTTTGTTAAGGTCACGCTATATGCAACACATCACGTACACATTGTGGTCAACAAAAGTATTCGCACACAATAGTTAGGGCCTACCATATTGCAAAGCAGCATGTCACGTGACGACCTCAAACTAATAAAATGGTGGTGGAACGGGTGTACAAGAACTACGATTGGACATTGTTTGGTTCTGTGAAACCACCGAAAACAGACCTCTTTATGACAATTTATCTTCCGACTTTGGCTCCTGATCTTTCGTAATCAGTTCAGCCTTAGTCCATACATTTTCAATATGATTGGCATCAGATGATAGGCCTGGCCATTCCATAACATGAATTCTCTCACGTCTAAGATATATTTTAACGACTCTACAATTGTAGAGTAACTTGTTTGGTCATTGTGTAAACTAATTGAAATAAGATCTAACAAACTACGGCAGGTGCACGATACCTTTAATGAGAAAATGTAATTAAAATCATGATAAGTTAAGGTATTTTCAAACCAACTAAGCCCGGCATGGCCAGTTGGTTAAGACACTCCACTCGTGATTTGAGGGTCTCAGGTTCGAATCTCCGTCGCATCCAATATACTACCCCTTTCAGCCGTGGGGACATTGTAAATTACGGTCAATCCCATTAATCGTTGGTAAAAGAGTAACTCAAGAGTGGGCGGTGGGTGGTATTGACTAGCTGCCTTCCCTCTAGTTTTACACTGCCAAATTAGGGATGGCTAGTGTAAAAGCTCTCGTGTAGCTTTGCGCAATATTCAAAAGAAACTTGTCAGTCTTGTTGAAATTATTAAATGTACTAGCTGTAACACAACTTATATTTAATATTTAGCATTTTTTTCAACACTTTAAATTAAAGTATGCCCGAATTTACAAATTGATCTGGGCAGAGATTACTGAATATTATCTTCATATGTTGGTTTTAACTGCGTATTATGTGTGAGCTACCATGTGATTTTAGTTCCATTTAACATTGTTGAGGCTTCCGTGTTGCATATTGTGTTGTTTAATAATATAGAAATAACAAAAAAAAAGGATGAAACCTCTCATTTTCTGTGTATAATCGATAGAGGACCCACGTATTAATTGTTGAAATCAAATGCAATTTTGATAGTTTTTTGTTTCTTATTGTACATTTTTGTGTGTCTCCGGTTACTGAGGTTATATATTTTATAAAGCTAATGTTCGTTACGTAAAGTATATTACGTTATTAAAATATTGTCGCTTTCTTTAATACTACTGTTTAGTATTTATTTAACTGAAGTTAAGCACAAAGTTACACAAGGGGCTATCTGTTCTATGTCCGCCGTGAGTATGAAAACCCGGTTTCTAGCTTTGTAAGTCCCAAGACATGCCGCTGTTTAGTGCATTTAATATCATCAGTTTTAAATACTTCTTTTCATCGTAAATAACGTTTTACAAAATTAACGTGTATTTTATTCAAACAAAAATCTCCTAAGCTGAAATATTATTTGTATTATGGCGGAAAATATCGCTAACAGTGAGGGTACCCAAGTGACGTCTCTTGAGAAGATTGTATTTCATTAGTTAGGCCTATATCTAATTTTACTTCAAGTGAATAGCCTATTTTTATCGTAAGTAGTATAAATTAAGAATTCTGCAGTCGCGTATCATAATTCCACTGGTTTATAAAAAAAACATCAAAATATCTTTCTTTAAAAAAAAGCAGATGAGAACTCTATCGTTACTTTTGGAAATTAGCATCGGTTTGAATGCAAAATCGAATCGTAAGATTCCTGCTAAACTCCAAACATTACAGGCCTGGCATGGCCGAGCGCGTTAAGGCGTGCACTCGTAATCCGAGGGTCGCGGGTTCACGCCCGCGTCGCGCTAAACATGCTCGCCCTCCAAGCCGTGGGGGTGTATAATGTGACGGTCAATCCCACTATTCGTTGGTAAAAGAGTAGCCCAAGAGTTGGCGGTGGGTGGTGATGACTAGCTGCCTTCCCTCTAGTCTTACACTGCTAAATTAGGGACGGCTAGCACAGATAGCCCTCGAGTAGCTTTGTGCGAAATTTCAAAAAAAACAAACAAACCAAACATTACAGAATACACTAAGTACATCAGGATACAGAGTACTTAAAACCACTTCATCAAAGTTCATGCATAATTACTCAAACACACAAACAATACCAGATAGACTTCTACATTGTACAATAAAAAATATTTTATTTTATCAAAATAGATAAAAATTGGCAATAAAATGAGTTGTTATGCGAACTAGACAGGCATTGCATATATGATGAAGAGAGACCTAAACACCTCTCTCCGCTAAATTTCTACATTAGATCATTTAGATAAAATCATTTAAAATTATAACAATAATGGCAGTAATAGAATAGAGCTAAAATAAAACAGGCCACCTACGTTCTAGACTTATTAAAATAAATAAAATCAAAGAACAACATAAATGGATAATGTCCTGAAAAGGACCAGATTAAACTTATGATATTACTTCAACCATTCAGTTTTCAATCGAAATATATTAATCTGGCCACTCCAACAAAGTTATGGAAAGAGGAAGAGGTCTGTCTAGCTTATACAAATATATATATCCAAATACCAGAGAGAGAGAGATCACTGCTATGTTTGATTCACAAGGTCGCGTGGTGATGGACAGCTAACCTTGTACTGCTTGGCTTCCTCAAGGTCAGCTAATCACGTTAATCTAACAGACATAAGCCACCAGGCGAAGGAGCTTTCATGTTCACCGGCGCTCGTTAAAGGATACCAAACAATGTTGAAAGGTTTTACAAACCATTAAATTGGTTGCTACGCTAGCACGTGGGAGTTGCTGTTACTAAGCGACATTTCAGTGCAGCAGCTTATGATATAAAAAAAGGTTAGTCGCGTAATCATGTCAACTGGTGATATAGAAAACTCTTTCAAATATGTGGAAAATAAGTCCAAGCACATCGATTGTTACGAGAAATTTCAATTACATTATTTAAAAACAACGTTACGTCACGATTAACGTGAGATCACCAGGCGCTGTAACGACAATAAATACACCTAACTCGTAACCTGGTCTTCCTGTTTCATTTATTATAGATTTATATTCGTTTATTAAAATAGCTTCTTTTATTTTATGTTCGTCAATATAAGGTCCTTTACAAATAATTTTAACAGTCTTACTTTTATTACTCCGTTTTGTGTCTTTAAAACGTGTACATGTTAAACTGTTCCAGCACTTACAATTCTATCAGCCCCCACCACACAGAGATTATTATATTCCATATATTCTCTCCCATTGCAGTAGTTTTCTAAAATTGTGTAGAAGGTGTGCGTTTTCTTATTGCAAAAGACACATCGGGATATCTGCTGAGTCCACCGAGGGGGATCGAACTCTTTATTTTAGCGTTGTAAATCCCTAGACTTACCGCTGTACTTTTGGGGAATTTTAGAATGTTATCCACGACCAACATTTATAAAACTAACACTTTTGAAGAACAGTGTTCTGACATTGTTAAAAGCCAAGTGTTCTGATTGGTATTATTTCGAACCAATTGTTCTGACAATGTTTCAACTGACATTGTTGAAAACCAAACGGTATGTTTCAGTGATATACGCTTGACTCATTCTTCTTTTCGTGACAATTAAAATGGTATCTCTCGTTGTGCGACCCTGTGTTCCAGATAACTTCCTTATTAAATGTCTTCACTTGGTAACATTAATTAACACTACTTACTTACATTATCAACAACCATGACCATAACTAGCTATGACGTTGTGTTCTCGTGTTTTCCTTATATAAGTTATAACTTGAAAACTAACAATGACCTCGGTAGAACATAGCCTCTGGTTTGATGCTCGTCACGATGGCGAAGCGCTTACGTCTGTTAAGGCTGAAAAGCAGCTAGTTAACAGTACTCACCGCCAACTCTTGGACTGTTACTGTTTGGCCAAAGAGTGGGATTTGACTGTTACTCTTATAACGCATTCACGGTCTTAGAGCGCAATCCCCCCATTTTTGCATCAGTTAGCTGCAAATCACAAGCCTTCAGATTTGCAGTCCGAACACGCTAACCGTTAGGGCACATGAAGCTCAAATTTAATTTGTTCGTGATGTCATTAACAAGCCAATAATCTTCTAAACGTTGTTTTTCATAAAGCTACACACACAATAGGCTAACTGCTCTCTGCTCAATAAAGGTTATCGAATCCCTTATTTTAGCGCTGTAAATCCATAAACTGTCAGAGTCATAATTTAGTTTTGATAAGGTTAATAGTGTTAAGATCTTTGTCGCAATAGTTTGATAATGGTGTTTTTTTTTAATTCTTGTGACAATAGTTTTAATGAGGTTACTATTGTTAAAATCCTCTTCGCAACAGTTCAATTTTATTTCTTACCTTTGGTGTTATCTTATGAAACTACACTGTCCCAAAAAGGTAAAAATTCGTCACTAAAAAGTATGCTATAGAGATAATAATTCCTTATCACTTGTTTCATTTGAATACAGTCTGTGGGCAACCCTGGATTAAGGCATGGACTTACTAGGTAGGCTAAAGCCCAGAGCCTCACACTGACAAACACTGTCACACACGCTTGTGTAATTAAATGTGTAATATCTTACACATGCAACTCATGTTGGCCTAAAAACTAATGCTTTGTCTACGAAGTGTTCTTTATCACAAGGCTTATAACAGGAAGTAACACATACGTGAAAATAGTCCTAAGTGTTGAAATATCAATAGAGAGAAATATAAAATTTTATAAATATGTGCAGAAGATTTTTTAAAAAATGCAAATTAAATTAGTAGTTAAGATGTTGAAAATAACGTGTGTGTGTTTTTTTTCTTATAGTGGTAAGATTAGTATATTATAATGCAAAAATCCGGGGTTCGATTCCCAATGGATCGAAAATTTTGCAACTTAATTGGATTGAATGTTTTTCATTTTATAATTACACGGTTTCTACAAAGTATGGAAAAATGTGTGTTTTGCGGTGAGCAGTTCACTTTGTTTAGCCCATGTTTCGATTCCGTATGTGAAATGAAATATTATACGTTTACGACATTCCTTAGGGCTTGTATAACTATCTATTTACTGGGATAGCCTAAAATAAGTTAGGTAACGTAGACGTTTTATCATAGTTTGTATGTTTTAGTGCAAAATTACGTTGAATTATCTCTTGTGTCCACAACGGAAAATCGAACCCCATATTTTAGAGTCGTAAGTCCGTAGGATTACCACTAACCCACAGCGGGTCTTTACTCTGATGATGTGTGTGCTTTTCTCCTTTTTTGTTCGTTTGCTTAGCAACCAAAGTACACATTTGTGTCGTCACGAGTATCGAAACCCAGTTTTTAGAGTTATAAACCTTCAGGTTTACCGCTGAGTCTTGGCATCGCCAGGTGGTTAGGGCGATCGACTCGCAACCTGCGTGTTTTGATTCCCGTCCCACCAAACATACTCGTCTTGACACCCATATAGGCATTATAATGTGTCACTCAATTCCACTATTCGTTGGCTGTGGATAGTGATGAATAGCTGTCTTCCATCTACACTGCTAAATTATGGACGGCTATCGCATATAGCCCTCGTGTCGCTTTGCTCGAAATTCAAAACGAACATGCTAAACATAGCTCTGAGCCACTTTTCTTCTTTCTACCTAATCCTGAAAAAGAAAACTATATTGTAATGTACGTTTCATTCAGAATGTTAATTAATAACCAGTGTTAAAGAGCACGTTGTGTCAAATAATATGTGTGATTTTATCCTTGTTAAAGAGTTCAATCAGGTGTTTTTACGAGGGTTTTTCTCTTCGTCATTTAAGGGTTTTATTTATGTCTCTAATGAATGTATCTGTGTTTTGAATTGTCCCGTTAAGCCTTAGCATGTGGTCTTTTCAAGCAAAATTGACTTCCCAAAATGATAGCTCAGGCAGATCTTCTATATAACGGAGGTTGATACACTGTGACATTACACTGGCCAAGTTCAGTTAAACCTAATTTAGTCTGTGTTGAGAAATATATAGACTGGACATAAGTGAGGCACAGAGAAACAGCTTTTATTTGCCCCCCCCCCAGTGGCTCAGCGGTATGTCTGCGGACTACCACGCTAAATCCGGGTTTCGATACCCGTGGTGGGCAGAGCACAGATATCCCATTGTGTAGCTTTGTGCTTAATTAAAAAAAAGCTTTTATTTTGATGAAAACGATGCGTATTTACGAATAACTTGAATAAAGCGGATAAAAATTATACTTAACTAATTTAATGTAATTCTTAGCATATTGTCCATGTAATTTGATTATATAGATAACATCTTTATCTCTGCTGTGGCTGTTGACAAACATATCCAGAGTGACTAGCGATAACCACGTGACTGATATAATTGTCAGTCCAATTCAATTCAATTGGAATTATCAATTCCAATAATAATTTATTGGTATATAAGACATGTTTTAACCTCCAATAATCAAACAACCTTCCAAGAAAGGACATTTCTGTTGATTTATTTCGATAAAATACAACTTTACAGCGAAATCTCTTCTGGACAGACCAGATCTTTCCTGAAGAAAATGAACAAACATAACTAGAATAGAAACATTCTTGACGAAGCATTACATGTAACTTCACACATCTAGAATAAATAAACAAAAAGTTTAGTTTTTTTAGTAGAAGTTCCTACGTTTAAATAAATCATAGAAGTGCATGGTATGCCTGCATAACACACGTGCGTATAATTTCCTCATTTCTATATTTGATTCTGTACAAAAAAAAATGTAACATTTTAAGTTTGCAATTGAAGTTAAAAAAAAGGTTTGACTGTTTGTTTATCATTCAAATAAATAACCACGGTAGATATTTTGAAAATGTTAGACTGATAATGTCAAACCCTGGTGGCCCAATAGTTTAATCACCTTTAGCTCTATAAATTTAGAATAAAAGTGAGAATATTTTCGCATGTACTTGAAACCATAATTTTTTTTTCACACCAGCATAATTTTTATAGTTATTAGTGGCCAAAATTAAAAACTTTTAATAACTTTTAAAACATTTTGACAATTTTAATGGAAATCAAGTCTTGCAACATCCTTTTAATTTTAAATGCGACCAACTCTATAAGACGTGAACACTCTCTAACAGGTCTTATTTCATTTTAACATTGGAGTACTTCTTTTAACAGATGTTGGACCTGTATATAGCAAACTTAAAGTTACACCTACTAAGATGTAATATTAACAGTCACCTTTGCAGTAGGATTATCTTCATTATTCCTGTTAACGGTTTTTGTTTTGAATTTTCCTGTTACGAGGAAGATCAATTGTGGTTATTTTTCATATCTTTATTATTTTTGTTCTACTCAATAACGAAAGTGTTTGATTTTTATTTTGAGTTTATTACTGTGTCTTGTCTCTTTCATTTCATCTACAACAAATCATTACGATAGTCCATTTGAAAATTAAATTAAAGGAAATAGTGGTAAGTTCCCGTGTTTGACTTCTCAAAATTATTTTTATCACTAAATGATAAATTGCTCAAGAGGTAGCGCTGCATTCTTAAAATAACTTTGATGGAGGTCATCCAGATTGATCTGAGAGTGAGAACAACGGAACCCTGATTAATTTAAAGAAATCCTCACAATGAAGATTTTCTTTTCATCCTCCAATATTTTTTGTTTTTTTCTTTTACTTACGTTCAGTAACGTTAGGTATAACACTAATTAAAAACAGACGATCTCCTTGAAACCTTAATATATCTCGTCTGGCCTCGACCACAACTCGGTTCTGGATTTTCTTGTTTCTAGTTGGAGATGAAAGAGATCTTCGTTCCAGAAATCACTGACTGCAATTAGATTAAACTAAAAATATGAATAGCTGATGATGATGATGGCATTTTTAGCTAAAACTTTGGCAATTCTGATCATTGAATAAAATCTGTGTTTATTGTGCCTACTGCTACAAAACCTTAAAACAATAAGCTAGTAGCCCTCGAGTAGCTATGATCGAAATTAAAAAAGCAAAAAAAAAATAAACCTTAATGATTACCAAACTCATTACACCAGACAATGAACGTACGGGGTTGAGGCCCACAGATAAATTTTAGGGGCATGATGTGTCCAATACATAAAACATATAGACGTTGTTGTTGTTTTTGAATTAAGCACAAAGCTACACAATGGGCTATCTGTGCTCTGCCCACCACGGGTATCGAAACCCGGATTTTAGCATGTAAGTCCGCAGACATACCGCTGAGCCACTGGGGGGCAACATATAGACATTATTGTTTTTAAAATAACTTTAAATTAATTCTTTAAAACATGTTGTTTGTAATGAAAGTAGTGGGGTTGGAGACTCACTCGTCATACGGAATGTTCGAATGCTCAGAACGTGTGTACACATTCTATATGTGAAGACATGTTTCATCTGGCAAATCCATGACTGGAGGAGTCAGAAAATATAACTAATAATACATCCTTCCACATTCTCCCCAGTGGCAAAACAGTTGGTCTGTGGACTAACATCTCTAGAAACCGGGTATCGATACCCGTGGTGGGCAGAGCACAGATAGCCCATTGTATAGCTGTGTGCTTAATTCAAAACAAACCCTTCTATACACATAACTGTTGATCTTTACTCCAACATTGAAAGTTAGTTAAAGTCGAACTCACATTTCCACTGTGATATTAATGTCTTTGTACATAAGTTTTATTGTCTCAAATGTTTAACTATGGAGTAAGTAAGTCTGTCAGTCTGCTTTATTTGTAGTCATTCTATTACGTTCTCTGTAAACTCTATGTTGCGAGTGTGACCTTAGCAGTTGTAGCACAACCTAACTATGTTCATCACGTTTTGGATCGTATAAAAACGAAACAACAACGACAAAAGATGTCTTGTAATTGTTATGATTACGGCTGTTTTACGAACGCTGTAAATCAAGAAACGTTGGTGTTCTTAAAGGAGAGACATGGAAACGTTTGTGTTTTAAAGGAGAAACATGGAAACGTTTGGGTTTTTAAAGGAGAAACATGGAAACGTTTGTGTTTTTTAAAGGAGAGACATGTTGCTGTGGGTTAAAAGGTGGTAAACAGATTTTACGTTCTATTAAGAGATGTTGATGTATTTTGATACTGATGGGTCAGCTGTGTTGATAGAGGTCAGTGGATATTTCCACATATACCCAAATATTCCCACAAGGAACCAATTTCCTAGAACTCTATACTAAACTCAAGAGTTTGCGAGTAAAATTGACAGCACGTGTTAGGTCCACCCACCCACTTGCTTTTCGTCATGTGAAAGTCACGTGGTACCAAATCCACTATATATTGTAGTAGCGCGTGTCAATTGTTTCACTTGGAAGTACTTGATATCGCGAGGTAATAAAACAATACGACCAGTCCTACAAACTATGGAAGTTAAATGGCGGAAGACATTTCCACTTCTCTTTGTCTTCTTCGTCTTCACCCAAGTTGTTTATAGTAAAAGGTGAGCTAGTTATATTGGCAGATTTGGTAAATTTAATAAGCTGAATTATTTCTCTAAAATCAGCTTGTATGTTTCATAAGATTATGCTATAAGTGAAGTCTAGTGTAACATTGTGTTCCACATAATTTATGTGTATAATAATTATATAAAGGTTTTAATAAAACAATTTTTGTTTTAAATGTGAGTGGCTTGTATACAATGTCGTTTTACTTGCGCTTCACAAACAACCTATTAGTGAATCGCGAGACTACCTATTATTTCAGTTTATATTCTTGTTTTGTTTTTTTGGAATTTCACACAAAGCTACTCAAGGGCTATCTGTGCTAGCCGTCCCTAATTTTGCAGTGTAAGACTAGAGGGAAGGCAGCTAGTCATCATCACCCACCGCCAACTCTTGGGCTACTCTTTTACTAACGAATAGTGGGATTGACCGTCACATTATAAAGACCCCACGGCTGTAAGGGCGAGCATGTTTGGCATAATGGGGATGCGAACTTGCGACACTCAGATTACGAGTCGCACGCTTTAACACGCTTTACTATTTGATTCTTGAAGGCCTGGGATGGCCGAGCGCGTTAAGGCGTGCACTCGTAATCCGAGGGTCGCGGGTTCGCGCCCGCGTCGCGCTAAACATGCTCGCCCTCCCAGCCGTGGGGGTGTATAATGTGATGGTCAATCCCACTATTCGTTGGTAAAATAGTAGCCCAAGAGTTGGCTGTGGGTGGTGATGACTAGCTGCCTTCCGTCTCGTCTTACACTGCAAAATTAGGGACGGCTAGCACAGATAGCCCTCGAGTAGCTTTGTGCGAAATTACAAAACAAACAAACAAACAAATGATTCTTGAAAGTGGATATACTCGCACTTTAAAAGTTTCTAACTTCTGCGCTACCTACATGATCTTTTTGAAACCCTTCAAACATCGTAGAAATGTAGAAGCCACTTGGACAGAGTTATACCAGTTGGAAATGCTTCGTTTCATTTCGATTAAACATTTACAACGTCTCCAGCCTTATTATTATTGAGAAAACGGCTACGAATATGTTATTGAAACCTGGACCCTAGGAATGAATGCAGTACTGAATCTGTCGCAGAGTTGTTTAAAATTTATTTCAAGCACCTTCTTTGGTTTCTCGCCCTGGAGAATTGATTTAAGTCCCTCACTTTCCGCCCCCAATGGCTCAGCGGTATGTCTGCGGACTTACATGCTAAAATCCGGGTTTCGATACCCGTGGTGGGCAGAGCACACATAGCCCATGGTGTAGCTTTGTGCTTAATTCAAAACAACATCTATTAGTATTTTATTATTATTCATATTTTTGTTTTACAAGCCTACAGTAAAATTGGCTGAGTATTGTGCGCTAAAATTATATGAACTACTTTAAATGTCATGACCTATTTTTCATTGACTATAAATACAAAATATATGCGATGCTGATTTCTTTATATTAGACGCTTGTTGAATGTGTGTTCATGCGAAACCTTAAGCACAAATTTACCTGGCTCAGTAAATAATGATTGGATGAAAATAAAAATAATGCAACAGTAAACTGTTGGAAAACATTATAATTCTTAACATTTTAAAGGCAAATTAGAATTATTATGAGACATTTTCATCATCGTAAACAAAATCATGACCTGTATCTCCAGAATACAACTTTAGCTTTGTTGTTGTTTTAAATTAAGCACAAAGCTACACAATGGGCTATCTGTGCTCTGCCCACCACGGGTATCGAAACCCGGATTTTAGCGTGTAAGTCCGCAGACATACCGCTGAGCCACTGGGGGGCGCAACTTTAGCAGCTCAGTATTTTGCTATTACAAGTTCATTAATCCTGTTAAACTTGTAGATTATCGATAGTTTTTGACGAATCTGCAATAGCGAAATAATGAGCTGATAAAGTTACATTGTTGAGTTATAGGTCGTGATTTTATTTATATTTTTAGAAATGTTTAAGAAAATGTAACATTCGGCTAAACGCATATGCAGCTTAAAATTATTTTCCATAACGAAAATTTTTAATAAACAAGATGAATAAATATTGTTAATTTGAAAATGGAAATATGGTACGTCACCAAAGAATAGAAACAAAGTTGAATCAAAATGTTTGTTTGTTTTTAATTTTGCCCAAAGCTACGCGAGGGCTATCTGCGCTAGTCGTCCTTAATTTAGCAGTATAAGACTAAAGGGAAGGCAGCTATTCATTACCACTTGGGCTATTGTTTTACCATAATTGAAGTGTGGGATTGACTGAAACATTATAACGCCCCCACGTTTGAAAGGGCGAGCATATTTGGTGTGACATGGATTCGAACTCATGACCCTCAGATAAGGAGTTGAACGCTCAAACCACTTGACCATGCTGGGCCAAACCAAAATTCAAAGATTATACTTTAAAACTAATGACTAGAAAGTTAGAAAACCAGATTGAAAACAGTGTCAACATTATTTTCTCAAGCAAAAAATTCTTATTTTGATTTCATTAAATTTGATAATTGCTATAGACAGAGTCTCTAAGTGTTGTTTAAGAACAAGTCTGCATTTTAAGATTGGTTCCGGCCGTATTTTCCATTAGAAATTTTGTAAGTTCCCTTAACAGTCCATATCATGAACTACCATTGTGACTTATTTTTCCTTGTTATTATCGGTCAGCAAAACCGATAACGCCAGCAATGCGTTTGTAACTTTTGTTTTGTACAATGTTGCGTTTTTGGTTTTGCTCACTTGTAAGGTGGTGAAAATGTTTTGCAGGGGTAAAAGTTACACCAGTTTATTCACCAATAAGCATTTAAAAAAACAAATAAAATCTCATCTTATTTTTAAATAATCACCATTAAAATAGTTCTATTTCCTGCAAATTAGTTTTATTTGTAGACTTAACCAGGTTCTAAAGCTTAAACTACACAATGGGCTTTATGTGCTCTCAGGGTATCGAAATGTGATCTTTAGCGTCATAAATTCTCAGAGTCAGAGTTGATCCACCAGCGAGATAGTTGTTGTTGTTTTGAATTAAGCACAAAGCTACACAATGGGTCATCTGTGCTCTGCCCACCACAGTTATCAAAACCTGGTTTTTAGTGTTGTAAGTCTGCAGACATACCACTGAGCCACTGGGGGCCCAGCGAGATGGGGGCTGGTGTTCAGAGTGAAATACACTGAAATCAATATTCTTTGCTGGTAAGGACATTCTGTTACATGATAACTTTTAAGAAGCCAATTAAAGTGATATTTTATTATCATTTATGTGACCATAGCTGCAATTTACGCAGGGAATGTTTCCTCCAACCTTTAATTGTCGAGGAAATGCTCCCTCATGATACATCTGTAACATATTTGTCAGTAATCTACTTGTATAATCACTGGTAATTACAGTACCCTAACATTTTTTACTTCAGATAAAATACCTTATTCTCTACTTCAATGTTTTGAAACTAAAATTATACAATTACTTAGTACTATACATCATCCAAAGTTTCTGTAATGAAGTAACTTGACATGAACATTTCTGTATCATTTCTATTTGAAAGTTCCATAAAAAACTTTTATCTTAAATTAAATTTTGTTTTTCTTTATCCCCTCCAGCGGCTTCATTCTCACAGCTCCGAAGAATTTAATTTCAGGGAAGAACAATATCCTCAACTTGCATCTGTTTGATATAAATACCAATGGCTTTTTGAGAATAGGTGTAAAAGACCAAAATGATGGTAACGTTGTAGCAGAGACTGAAGTGTCATTCAGTAAAGGTTGGTTAACACCTTTTACATAAAGATCTTAAATAGTTTGACTTTCTCTTGATGTCTACTTGCTAGCAGCTTGTTACTCATATTTCTAAGGAATCAAATTAAAGTTGTTATAAAAGTGTTAATTTCATTTAGCTCATTTCTTACAATCTTTCCATTAAGATAAACTACTACAACCTGTCTGTGACACTTAAATTAAAAATTCTCTGAGCCACAAAGAATATTTTTTGCATTTCTTGTTTTCATAATACTATAGAAACTATAAAAAGGTTTTTAGGAATTTTAATTTCTGTGTCTTACAGATGACATTGTAGGGTAACTTGACTAATTTTTTTGTTTTAAATTTATTTAGATAATCCTAGCAGTTCTATTCAGTTAACTATTCCATCTGGAACTGAAGTTAAGCAACCAAAGTTGTTCGTCAATGGTTCCCACATTAGTCCAAACTCCATTGATTTTTTTTTCGAAAAGGACATCAATGTCAATAAAGACAACCTTCTTGTTTTTGTCCAGACTGATAAACCACTCTACAAACCAGGACAAACAGGTAGGTTGTAAGACTACACTTAATACAGCATTGAATTATTAACCGATTATATAAAATATTTAATCTGTTTGAATGCATCACAGGAATCGTTTTTGACAAATCTGGTTCGTTAAATATTAGGTTAAAATCATATAATGAACACATTAACAGGTCTTAATAACTGTTCACTTTATTTCTTTAGTAAAAATTAAGTAGAGCTTTGTAAGCTATATTTTCCATGGTTTAATTTAGTGTATGGGACTGCCAAATAATCACAATATTAGTGTTTAAAATTTCATAAAAGTAGCCCTATGATAAATGGAATGTTTGTAGATTTCATAATAAAGAGAATTCACAAAAATCTTGGAGCAATGCTATATTATAAATATGAGAATCAGTGAAACAGTCAGTCAGTTTCAATTTGTTCATTGACTGAAAAGTTAATGAATTCCACATATTTTGATTATTGTTAGTTATTGTGTATATTCAGTTTCTCGACTGATTCGTCATTAAATTGTACACATACGTTTATTTATATGCTATTCATAGTGCTAATAGCAAAATTTACTGTTCAAAGTACAAACGTTATTTGTAAATTGGGGTCAAGAGGTACAACTGATAGTAGCCTGTTGCTAAGGTTACAAAAGAAGCTAATATTTTATTGTCATGGTGACTAGACTGTCTTCATCAAATAAGTTAAAAGAACCAGCTTAACAGCTTATGACAGTGTGTATGTCAGAAGTGGAATTATTTTAGTGAAAACAAAATGAACGAACAAACAATTATGTAATTTCAATATGACACCAGAGCCAGAAGCAACAGTGAGCAAAAGAAGAAGAACATGAGAATAAAATAAAATATCTGGCTTCATTTGTTTAGAATTTTGCACAAACCTACATGAAGGGTATGAGTTAGTCATTCTTAATTTAACAGTGACTAAAGAGAATGCATCTAATCATCACTATCCACCACCAATTCATGGACCACTATTTTACCAATGAATATGGGGGACTGACGATCATGTTATAACACTCCCATGACTGAAAGGGAAATTAGATCTTAGACACATATTACCATCACTGAATGCATTACTACTAAAAAATCCTTTTGATTAATTACTACATCCATATCACTACCAAATACATTTCCATAACATAACTGACCCATTGATCAACATTTTCTGATTGAGAAACTGATGGATTGCATTGGCTAGATACCATGAAAGACATATTGAGCTCAGTTTGAAATAACTGCAGAAAAAGGCTTGTGGAAACTTAAAACTCTTCTCAAAAGACACCAGAATGAGAGAAACTTTACAAATATTGGGAACTTAGCCACAACAGCCAAGACAGAAATCAATAGTGGTTCATACACCAAGGAATACAAGACTCTGGGGATGACTTTTTTGAGCCCAATGAGATCAAAAGGTTAACCAGTCACCTCCGTATGGAGAATTATTTGGACCAGTAGGACAAAAGGAAGCTGAGAGTGAAAACATCTCAGCTACGTTGAATGAGATAAGAAGTTTATTATTTAAAGAAACCAATCCATGGATTTATTGACTGGAGGCTTTGTTCTCTATTGATTAACATTCTCTCTATTTGATGTAGCACTGAGAGATGATAAATTGCATCAAACAATGATGAAAGATGGATTTATGTAAACAACAGACACAAAGTTACAGTAAAAGGACAGTTGGAAGACACCATTAATGGTATTATTGTATGAAAGTTTTCAATGACTCAAAGGGTTATAGAAAGTGACAAGGTCTGAGTAAATTTTAGGTATTAAAACTTGCTTATTTTATTAATTCAATACGTTATGTTATGTGTATGCAGTTAAAATGACTCAAGATTCAATTTCATAGCATTACATTTTCAAATAAATTCTGTCAGTAATTCAATATTTTATAGGTTTTAATGCTGAAAAAAAATGAATATATGCATGTAGAAAGCAGAAACAATTGTAAGTTGTCTCTTAAAATATTGATTTTCTAAATGAAAATTTTATTCGGAGCAGAATTTTCTTCCTTTCTATGATCTCTACAAATTCTGTCAGTAATTTAATATATTATATATATTAATACTGAGAAATCTGAGTGAGTGAATATAGGAAGTCAGAACTACTATTAGTTGACTAATCAGTTATTATTGAATTCTATCATGTATTTAATGTTCACAATTTGAATAATAAGTTTTGTATATTCTGTTTTCAGTGAAAGTTCGAGTACTTCCAACAACATCTGATTTAAAGCTTGTTCCCAAACAGACTGTAAGTTTTTACTTTTACCTCTAGAAATTATGAAATTTTGTTACAGATCACTAAAGTTAACTTAAATTAAGATACTGACATCAGTAAATTATTTTTCATCACGTTTTATAATTAGACAAATGTCAGTAATACAAAGTTTTCGATAAATTAAATTTCCATTATTTTTCTTTCAGATGAAGGCATCTGTTATTTCATAAACATTACATGTATCATCATACCATTATACAGTTTGAGACTTCAGTAATACTTTATCAGAAAATAATACATGATTGTTTATCGAGTAGGGTGAATTCTTCCTTCCCTAGTTATGATGTAAACAATGTTTTTTTTTATATTTGACTTAATGAACATTTCAGTTTTTGCATCTTATGATACAGCATTTAATGAAAAATTTAGAAATCCAATTATTTTTTATTTTACCATTACATGAGTAAGTAAAGAATCAAATAAAGAAAGTCACATTTGACATCTGTTTGAAAACACATTTATTTTGTATGCTTGAGTTTTATTCAACTTGGAGAGAGGTTAAGCACATATGTCACTTTAGTCAAGGCATTATTCTAAAGGGTTCATATGGTTAATGATTCAGTATTAAAAAACAGTAGAACTTGTTTGCAAATAAAATGAATTAAAACAAATACTAGTGTCACTAGGAGATCGATTATTGTTTTAAATACTCCTCCCTTGCCAAAACAAACTTTATATATATATATATATATATATCACATTCCTTGCTAGTACAGTAGTAAGACTTCAGATTTACAATGCTAAAATCAGAGGTTTGATTCCCCTTGGTGGGCTCAGCAGATAGCCCAATGTGGCTTTGCGTTTTAGAAAACATACACACACAAAACTAACCGAGGTTTGCTTATCGCCCACCAGTGGTACAGTGGTATGTCTGCAGACTTACACACTAAAAACCAGGTTTTGATACACATGATGGGCAGAGCACAGATAGCCCATTGTGTAGCTTTGTGCTTACTTCTAAACAAATAAATAATTTAAACATAATTATAGTGTGGAGTAGAATACTTTAAAACTTTCTCAAATATTTCAGGATGCTATTCAAATTGACAATAAAGATTTTATGAACAAATGTGTATTATTCTAGCTTTTGTATTAATATTAATGTTTTTTTAGCAAAAACAAATATTGGTAATACCAAATGAATGGAATAATGGTGTATCTAAACGAATTAACTCATAATGTTGGTATAGGCCCAACATGGCCAGGTGGTAAAACATTCAACTCGTAATCTGAGGATAGCAAGTTTGAATCTCTTTCACACCAAATATGCCCACCCTGCCAGTTATGGGGGCATTATAATGTGATGGTCAATTCCACTATTTGTTGGTAAAAGAGTAGCCCAAGAGTTGGCAGGGGTGGTGATGACTAGCTGCCTTTCTTCTTGTCTTACACTGCTAAATTAGCGATGGCTAATGCAGATAGCACTCGTGTATCTTCGTGTGAAATTCAAAAACAAACAAGCAATGTTCATATTTCTTTGGCAAAATTTGTCAGATTACTTGCAAGTGAAACACAGCATTTTAGTATCTGTAATGTTTGGTTTTGAAATTTTATTTTGTATTTTTTTAATGTAAGTAGTTTTTGTCTTGTAGAACTAAATAGACAATATAATATGTTTTTTTTTCTATTTTTAAACCATAAAGGTTGGAAGTCTTCAAATTGAAAACCCTCATGGAATAGTTCTGGGGTATTGGCCAATGCTGTCTTTTGCTAAAGGTAGGCTGTTTCTCTGATTTGTTCAATTTTCTATTTCATGATATAAATAAATAAATGCTTGCTCTTACAACTATTACTTTCTTCATACTGTAAATTGTGACGAAAAATGCAGATGATGCATTTGTTTAGTTGTCCTATCAATCTTCACTGAAATTTGGGGTTTTCTGAATTATTGCTTGTATTACATTATATTTTAAAGGTGCTACATGCTGTTGAGGGTAAAAGATAATTAGAAAAGTTTTTCAGTCTTTGAATTATGTTACATGCTATTATATTTTTATTATCATAATAATTATATTTTCATTTAATGTACCAGAAACAGTTCTAAGGTGTCATTTGGGAGAGTCAAGCGATACAACGTTGTTTTAAACAATGTGTTTCTCTTGTTATTTAGTGAAAAACTTGGCAGGGACATACAACCTCATTTTTCACTACTTACTTTTCATTGAGCAGAATTTGTGGGTTTTTGACAACTGTATAGGGGAATGCAATTTTAAAAGTTTTATCAATAAAGATTATTGCTTAATATTTAATTTGTTGAATTTCTCTTTAGGTATTGCACAGTTTGAACTGGCATTACCTGATGAACCAACCTATGGAATGTGGCGAATCAAAGGGAACATTGAAAATACTGAAATTTATGAGAATTTTGAAGTTAAAGAATATGGTAAGGTTTTTTATCTCTTTGATTTAATGAAAATTTTTAATATCTCTTAAACTTATTTTGATTATTGGAAAGTAAAGTATTTAAATATCGAAGTTAAATTCAATTTTCAATTAAATCATTTTAATAACTTGAAAATAATTAAGTTATTTTAAAATGGTCTAACAGTAACAAAGGTTATTAAGATTGTCCATTGCAGGGCTTTGTTTGTGTACTACTTGTGACTGAGGTCAAAGTTACATTGTTTGTTTTTCTCATCTCTACATATGTTTGTGAATAAGAAAAAATGATAAGTCAGTTCTACTTGAAACTAACGTAAACTTTTTTATTTATATCAGTAGAATATATTTTTGGAATTATTTTTTGTGTTTCTTTTTTGATGTGAAGAATTTTTAACTTGAATCCAAGACTTGTCACATGCCAGGCAAGTGGTTTGTCAACCCTGTAGCACTTGTTTGTAAGTCTCTCTGTAGTTTGTAACAACTCAAACTACTGTACTTTTAACACTATCCTTAGCAAACCGTTTTCAAGTTTTCTTTTTCTTTGCTTAATAATTTCAACATTTCCATTTATTCATTAACAGTAAAATTGTGAATGTGTCCATTTTTTATCAAAATAAAAGGTTTGTAAATTATTAGCAGTTTAACTCTTCATCAAATGAACAAACTGTCTGTGTCTTACTCACCACTAGTGGACATCATTTTAACTCATTGCAACTTGTTACTTTTAAACAATTTGTAGAAATTTCCAAAAAATTGAGTTGTACTAATTTATCTCCTTTGTGAAAATACATTAACTCTAGCAGTGATTACTGGGATTCATTGTAAAAATTAAGGTTTTTCTTGTGACTTGAGTGTTAAAGAGATCCTGTGAATAAAAACATCATGGTTTTATTGATTTTAAAAATAGGTAGGATCTATGTAAAAGCTATTTTCTACTTTTAGAATAAATGTTTTCTGTTTAATAATTAATTAAGAAATGCTTAATTACAGATTTATCTGTTTGTGATGCCATAGTATTTTAAATGTACTCTTATGAAACTATTTTTCAGAGATTATGCCAACTATAAGACTTTGATTATTCTATTTTTATTTGTTATAATTTAGTAATTTTATTGGTGGTGAACAGAATCATTTATATATACGAGTTTAATAATTTATAACGTTTTGAACACTGAAGGTAAAAGCTAAGTTTTGTAAAATGTAATTGATAAAGCAAAATTAATAATATTAATGTAGTAAATATCATGTGCTTGTAGTCAGCAGTAAGTTATTACCAGATGTAAAGTTTCTGAAAGTATCTTAAATGTTTATACGATTGTTTAATAAAACTAACTTTCTACTATTTAGAACAAAATAACAATAAAACATTTTACAAAATATGTTGAAATAATTGAAAACTTCGTTTTTCTAAATTTGTTTCACAGTCTTGCCAAAGTTTGAAGTCAAAATAACCCCTCCTTCCTACTTGCTGTCTAATGCTGACTCGATCATGTGGAAAGTATGTGCCCAGTAAGTGGAATTGTGTCTGTTTACTTTCAAAATTTTGAATATAATGCTTACATAATTTCTTCAGAAAATGTGTGTAAAATTTTGAATGCTACTGAAAAGTCTGTGAAGACAAAAACAAACAAGCTTAAAAAATAAATGTTTGTTATGTGTGGTTTCTACAAATTTGTAATTATGGCTTTTCAGGTACACCTATGGTCAGCCAGTAGAGGGAACATTTGTAGCTCAGACAAATGTTGTTAGATATAAGTGGGAAAAAGAAACTTCGCCAGCCATTCATAAGGAAGGACTTGTAAGTTTTAAAGTTAATTTTGTCATTAATTATTAAATATAAAAATAAGAACTAAAGTAATTAAAGTTGGTAGAATGTGTTTTTAAAACATAACATTTTTTTTTTCTGTAAATGATAACATTTATCGAACAATTTCAAAAGAAGTTTCTAAATGTTTATTAGAGTGGATATTTGAATTATACAAGTCTCCAAAAGATTCAGATAGGCAGATGAAGTATATACAGGTTTTATTGGTGAAATCAAAGTTGTCGAAATATGAAAATTGGCAATACATCTGTACAATTTCTTTCAGATCGATGGGTGTATTGATGTCACTATTAATTCATCTGCTATTGGTTTCAATGAACAAAGGCTAAGACATCGAGCTGTAACCATGTTTGCAGAAGTTACAGAAAAAGGAACAGGTGAAAAAACTTTCAAAAGTCAATGTACCTCGCTAATCCAGACACACTGTTTGTAGTTTTAAATTAAGAGTATTTTCAAGTATGGTTTTTTTGTAAATATTTTTGTGGAATTTTAACTGGAGATTAATAACCATTAAATTTGTTATTCTTTTGCTTTGTATTATTTTATTTTATCATGTGGTTCGTTTAGTTTGTTTATTTGTAATTAAGCACATAGCTACACATTTGGCTATCTGTGTTTTGCTAACCACAGATACTGAAACACTGTTTCTAGGTTTTTAAGTCCATGGACACACTGTTTAAACAATCCAAATCTCTTGATGTATTGTTGATTAAATTTGTTTATGTTGATGTAATGAAACTTCCATAAATATACTTTTAATATTTTCAAGCATGTATTCTATATAATGAAAACTTATGTGTAAGAAAATACATTCATTATAGAAACTTAAATATAATATGAGTTTTATGAAGCTGAAATCTGTATTGAATGTGTATTTGGTGAGGCAATATTAACCAAATTTGAGCTGTATGTAAATTTAAGTGTATATTACATTTTTAATTCCAAAGTATACACACATAAATTTCCAATATGTGCATCTTGAATGAAAGCTTTCTGGGGTGTCTTTTGTGAAATTTCTGAATGGGTAGATAATTGGTTATTTGAGATTAAAATTAGATATTGTTTTGATCTTTATTGATTTGCAATTGTCATAAATTTGAACATTTGGAAACATATATTGCAACTACAATCACTTTGTGTATGCATGTGTAACAATCTATTTTTAACATTTTATGAATAATGAAAATAATGTTATAAAGAAAATCTAGAATAAATATAACTGACATGATTTATCACTGTTATACGCTTTTAGCATGATTCTCATTTGTTAATAATTTCATTTATATAATTTTTGCATTATAACTCTAAAGAAAATAATCCAAGAAAACATTGGTAAAAGTATCAATTAAAAAAACAAGAGGATATTTATGAAATCAAACCATTAAGTACAGTTTAACGATTTTTATTGTTACTTAATTCAGATGTGTGTGTATTTGTTTTGAAGTACTAAGGTGAGTTATTTAAACAAAATCATTAGTGGTTAGCTCCTTGAAGAGGTTTTGCTAGATACTGTCACATGGAGCATGTGCTTTTATTCTTTTTGAAAGTGAACTGAATCTCTGGGTGGTTTCTTAAAATAAGAATATAAAAACCATGATCAATATTGTACTGAAACTCAGAAAATAGATGGACCTGTGGGCCAAAGTTCCACATCTTTCGAGCACCTAGCAACACCTTAACTTACTTCCATGGATTAGAATGCCTAGACTGTGTTATAATAATAATGCTATATAATATTTTTATGTTTCTTTCATAATGAAGAATATTTGTCAACATTTTCCTTAAGATATTTACTTGGTTAATGCTTAATTACTTCACCAGGTGATCTTTGTAATTACACAAAGTAATATAAAAGACTTGTTAGTATTGTTAAAAAATTGGAAGTTTCGTTGAAATGACAAAGAAAAATATAATAATTATGTTTATATAAATCCAAATGAATATTAGATGAATATGTATTTATACTGATATTACACTTACAAATATTTTGTCACAGGAGTTAAGATGAATGCTAGTCATTCAATCTATCGAACATCCAACCCATTCACTATTACATATCTTGAGCCAACAAGTAGAGAAGGATACCTGAAACCTGGTCTTCCCTTTTATGGAAAGGTATTTCATATCTAATTATTGTTTATTTCTAAATAAAATTTGAAGTATTATGATATCCTAATTGAACTTGTCACAAATGCAAAACCTATGACAAGCAAAAGAAATTGGAAGTTAATGTCTCACCAGCAAAATTGCAAACAGTTTAGAAGTTGTTCTAAAAATTCTGTTCTACACGATTATTACTTAGCTGTGTTCTAATCTTCCATTAATAAATGGTTTCTGTTTTAGATGTTATGTAATTTCCCTGAAACTGTTAAAACATTTTTTCAGATTCTCAACTTCACATAATAAAATACTGATTACAATAGTAACACGTGTTGTAAAGCATATAATATAAATCAAATTTATGACAATGTGATAGATATGTACAAAAAGAGAAAAGAATAACAACTGAAGTTTATTTATGGAACAGTTACAAGCTATATGCATTTAGTAATTTTAACATGCGTTAAAACATTAGCTTGTGTGCATGTTAATGTTTTTGATAAACAGACATTATTAAAAAAACATCATTAAAATAATTTACATTTAGTTACTTTTAAAGATTATTCATAATCGACTAGTTTTGAAATAAACTGTCATTAAAACAGTTGTTGTTTGTAAACTGTAATGTGTCAAAACTGTCTCACGTAATGTTTCATTTAGCTGAAACTTGAAAAACCTGATGGAACTCCAGCACCAGGAGAACGTATTAAAATCTGTAGGTTTGCCGATAGAGAAAGATGGAACAGGAAGCGTTGGTTGGAAGAAAAAATACGAGCATGTAAAGAATTCACCAGTGATGAAACTGGGATAGTTAAATTCACTGTACCTCCTCAGACGCCTGACATCACTTCATTAAGATTTAACGTAATCAAATTTCCTGGTCTTTACTTGTATATTGATATCATGAAAACTTCATGGGTTTTTTTCTTTCTCTCAGAGTGAAAAGTCGCCAGTTGTAGTGATCTGTTTTTAATTCTATTTAATTAAATGTATCTGTGGCTAATTCTTCAAAGTTTGTTTCAATGAGTGTTAAAGACAAGAACAAATTATTTGCAAGGAACATTTTTTAACGTCTAATTTGATAATTACATTTTCTAAACATAAAGAACTGTATGAAAGTAAGACATTTTACCAAAATTGGTGCTTCATTCAATCTCCAAATTTCTGATTTGTTTTTATATACATCATTTGCTACTGCTATTGTATCGTATTAAATTTTCACATTTTTACATTATTTTTGTATAGAATTGGCTCAAATAGTTGTAACTATTCTTTTCTTTTTATTTCTGTTCCAAATGTTTGCTGGTCAAATAGTAGTAAGTTTATGGACTTACATTACTAAAAACTGATATTTGATTGTTTGCAACAGATAGCCCAATGTAGCTTTGCTTTAATACAAATTTAACTTTGTGTAAAATAGTTATGAAAACCTGTCAGTGATTAATTACAACATTTATATGTCACTTTTCCTTTAAAAAAAATGTCATGGGATAATTCTATATTATTCTCGTCAATGAATAAGTTATATTTATGTGTGTAAAATGAATGTTGTTTAAAATAGAATATAACTTTTGTTCTTATTGTCTTTATTCAAGGCTAAGTCATTAAGATCTGAAAAAAAGAATGGAAAAGATAGTGATAACAAACTAAACCAACCTCGACATTCCTTCACCATATCATCTTGGTATTCTCCTTCTGGAAGCCATCTTCAACTGGAACCTATTACAGAGAAAATTGAATGTGGAAAACCTCTTACTATCAAATTCAAATATACAATAGGAGAAGAGAAGAAGACAAAGTTCTATTACCAGGTTGTTATAATGTTCTCAAAATATGAATTTTTAGTGTAGAGCAATTTTTCAGTTTCTAAATTGAATGAAAGTAAAATAAGCATTTAATTTACTGATATTTTATTTCCATATTAATGTTATATTATATTATTAATGCATCACTAATGCAGGCTTTTATTAATTTGTTATTTGAAAACACAGCAAATCAGTTTCATGCTAATTCCATTTAATAATCTTGGATGTAACTTGTGACAAATAAAGAGGCTGAAGAAATTGGTTTCCTTTGGTACTTTCAGGTTTGTCAGATGAAAACGGTTTGAAATATAAAATCTATGAAGGTGAATAGTTTATTTTTATTTTTCAGATCATGGCAAGGAATTTCATTGTTGATACGGGTTCTTTTGAACACAACTTTCTCTTATCAGAAGATAAATCAGGGTTAACTGATGACACTTACTTGCCTAATGATGTTAGTGCTCTATCCCTAAATCCACCTAATGAACCTGAATGGGAAAACAATGTCATTGTACCTTCTCACATCGGTGAAGCATCATTGACATTCATTCCAAACTTTGAGATGACTCCTTCTGCTAAAATTCTTGTGTTCTATGTCCGAGAAGATGGAGAAACCGTGGCTGATTCAAGTAAAATCACCGTAAAGAAATGTCTGCATAACAAAGTAGGTTACTGATTTTGTGTTGTAATATTTTTCTTCAAAAACAGATCCCATTATTCATGTATGTCCAATGTTTTATTGATGTTAGTAAGTCTAATGTGATATTTTAAAGAGTAGCTTTTAGTGTTAATATCAACTTTAAACTTTATAGAAATGTATAAAATTTGTCTCAACAAGTAAAAGTTTATAGCATTAACACTCCTACGAAAATTGGGGCCTAATAGGCCCCAGAGCAACTTGAAAGGTTATTAATATTAGGCTAATAATTTTGTATTCAAATGAAATTGCCATTAACTGGCCCTATCTCTTTATATTTTAAGGAGCAATAATATTTTGACTTTTCAGACATTTGCGAAATAATATTTAAATATTTTTTTTAAAACATCCACTAAGGGTATTTTGGGGACTATTAGGCCCCAGATCCAAAAACATAAAAATGACTTTATTGATTTCCTGAATAATTCTAGAACAGGCCTGGGCAACCGAAAAAAGCAAATTATAATAAAAATATATCAATTTTACAACTTTTTTTTCAAAAGATGGATATTTAGGATAATAATTGTACTTCAACAATAATTTTAGACGGTCCTGATTATTGCCTAGTTTGCCCACGCCTGTTCTAGAACATTCTAGAAACTTTACAGAAGTATTCAGAATAATCTAGAATATTCTTGAAGCTTCGAGAATATTCTAGAAGAATCCACAAATCCTATATATATAGGAGCTGAAATCTTCAAACCGTGTCAAAAATGATATTTCTTGATGAAGCTGTACATTCACTGACAAAACCATCCGACGATGAAAGTGAACATGATAATGTCGAAGACTACTCAGAAAGTTGTGATGATGATCCTTCTGAAGCCGAAAATGATGAACAAATCGCACCGTACCCTTCTGAAAGTGAAGAAGGTAATCAAGAAGATCTTACTACGATGCCAGTGTACAAACTTTTGTCCAAGGATAAGAATTTTAGTCATTCAACAACACCTTCAAGGATCAACAGGAGAACCGCAACTCTCAATATATTCAATGGGAACCCAGGCATTACAAGGCAAGCTGCTCCAAGAGTCTCTACACCATTCGAAACATTCAAAATTTTCATTTCTGATAATATGATGGAACAGATCATTCACTCAACAAACACCGTCATGAAAGAACTAATTTTTAAAGAAGTCCTCTGGAAATGGATCGCAGCTAATCTTTTCCTTGGAATAAGCAAATTCAAAAATGCATCGATAGACGAAATGTTTTCAACCGAATTCGGTTTGCTATTTTTGCGAAAACTGATTACACAAGACAAATTCAAAATAATGTGCTCAAAAATCAGATTTGACATCCACTCTCAAAGAAATAGAGAAATCAAAGATGCCGCCATCTCTGGAGTCTGGAATTTTTTCATTGAAAATTGCAAAAACAGTTACAACCCAAGCGAATACCTGACAGTGGATGAACAACTATGTAACTTCAAAGGAAGAGTTGGCTTCAGAACATACATTCCGACAAAGCCAGGCAAATACGGAATAAAGATTTGGTGCCTAACAGATGCAAAGACAAGTTACCTCCTCAACACTCAAATTTATACTGGAAAGGTTGGAAATACGACAGAAACAAATTAAGGAGAAAGAATAATCAGAGAACTGAGTCAGCCATTTATTGGAAAAGGAAGGACAATAACGACAGATAATTTCTTCACAACAATAACACTTGCCACCGACGAACAAAAAGAACAGAACTTGTTGGAACCATACGGAAATCAAGAACCTTCCTGCCTCCTGAAATAAATGTAAAATCTAGAGAGTTATCACCAAAGTTTTTTACCATGACGACATCACTCTTCTCAGGCACTCAGACAAACCAGGAAAATATGTATTACTACTGAATTCTCAGCATCAGTCAGCATCAAGTAGAAGAGAATGGAAAGCCCGAAATCGTCAATGTTTACAATGCAACGAAGGCAGGTGTCGACACTCTCGATCAACTGGTGAGGTATTATACAACAAAGAGGCGATCAAAGCGGTGGTCAGTTTGCATATTCTATAACATTCTAGATTTGCTACACACAATGCTTTCGTTCTATACTCGACAAAACATCCAGAATTTCTTCGTCAACATAAATCAAGAGCCAGAAGAGAATTTATACGGCAATTGGTGCTTGAAATCAAAGAAATTTACTGCAATGATAATGACAAAACAACCTCACGTGAACCGCCTGCAAAGAGGACGATGCCATTTGTGCGGCAGATCGAAAGATAGATAGTCGAAAATTGTTTGCTCAAATTGTAAAAAAAAATGTTTGTCAGAGCCATTCTAAGGTTGTTTGTAATGAATGTTGCTAAATCACTGTGTTTCTATTGGAAAAATATATGAGGCCCCAAAATCACTTTAGTGGATGTAAATATTTTGTTCGTAGGAGTGTTAAACCTGCTGAATATTTTGAAAGCTGTGAAAGTAATTTGATGTGAAAATAAGTAAGTGAAAAATAAGATACTTCAAAAATTGAATGTAATAGAGAACTGTGTATTTAATTTATTATTTGCTTTTATAATTAGAATCATTAATTTCACATTTATTCTGGATCACGTGTTGGAAGCTTATTAGTTTCAAAAGGTTAAAAAATATAGTTAATGGTACCTATTTTATGAGATTCCTTTTGAGACTTAAAATTATTTGGAAAGAGAAAAACTTTAAAAAAATAAGTTACTACATTTCAAATATTTGTTTGATAAAGTAAAAAAATTGTATTATCTTGTGTTATTACTTTAAATTTTCAAAATTGACATCAGTTTTGGTAAAATTATCAGATTTTTATGGAAGATGGGTTCTGTTTCTGGCAATGAATTTTAGTAGTAAACATATAGCATACAATCCACTTGTTTTTAAATTACATATTCCAAACAGGTCAAATGTGTGTATAAAATATTATTACACTGTTAATTTGTTTTCACAGATGTATCAAGAAATTTAAATATTTATTTTTGTCCAAGTCCATGCAAGCTGGTTTAGTTACTTCAAAATACACTTTGATAAAAGAAATTATTGTTCTCTGTTTCTGCTATCTCAAAACAAGTTGTATTCACCACAGGCTCTGCACAGTTAAACTGATATTCATGTAATTCTTTCTTTCACTAATTTATGTGTTACTGTGATTTTGTTGTTGTGTGTGGTCGATGACATTTTATAAGCTATGAGATACTAAGATGTATCAATACTCGCTTTAAGCAATGAGAGAAGTTTGGAAGGATTTTGTGACATGATGAAATATTGCAACAACTTCTGATTTGCAACAGATGAACTACACAACAAATCACGTGTAAACAGTTATGTAAGCAACAAACCTGGAGTACCAGTTGTTCTTAAAAATAACTTACTTAACATTAATGCTCTGGAAAAATCCAAATGATAATGTTCTCAGTAAACTTAAATATAATATTAAACATTCTAGTCCATCTAACATAGACTTTAGAAAGACCAACTGAAAAAAAATAATTCACATGCAAAGAATTTTCAAGTATAAACAAATAATATTTATATAGAAAAACTTCCAATAAGAATGAAGTGAAATGCTTCAATCTGTTTATATGATTATTTACTGTATGCTAAAATAGTAATTTATATCATATTTTTGTGATATATTCTTCTTAAATTTGATAATTTATATAACTACTTTTTTTAAATACACCAAATTTGCTTCTGTTAGTTCAGAGGTTTTATGATGTTGTATTTTCAAACAGGTTGGACTTAAATTTAAAGAAGTCAAAGTTCTTCCAGGTGCCTCTTCTACTCTACAGGTCACAGCAAGTCCTTATTCTGTCTGTGGAATTGGAGCTGTTGACAAAAGTGTTCACATATTAAGTTCAGATAATCGAATAACTGAAGAGGAGGTTTGTTTTCTCTTTGCCTGTACTCTCACAAGAGCTAAATCCTTAATGATTATAGCATACGTTAAATGAATGAATAATTAATTATAACAGGTATTCAAATGAATATGTTCCAAGAAATATATTATAAGTATGATTAATAGTTTATTTCCATTTCAAGGTACATATAAGTAATTATCCCATGTTCACATTGAAGAAGGCTTTCATGTTTGTTTACATATTTGTAGACATGTTTATTCTAAATTTTCAAACAAAACTTATGTTTTTTATTATCATCATAAAATTACATCTGTCTGACTCTGCTAAAGATATGTCTGTTAAAAGATGAAGTTACTTTGACAAGTTGGAGTACAAATATTGTTGTCCATTGAAATATTTGCAAATTGTATTTGCATAAACTTTACTGCCATCTTACTGAAAGCCTGAATTTTCTTTCAGTGCTCCAGTATATCTTAAGATATTCACTCATTTTTCTCAAGCTGTTGTCAAGTCAAAAGTGTAAGATAATAAGAAAGTTTAACCACAACATTGCTTTCACAATACTATTTTAGATGGTACTATATAGAAGGCTGTATGAGGTACCTTTTGACCCCAGTCATGCACACAGGGTTAACTGTGACAGTTAACTTAAATATTTTGTTTTTCTTTTGTTACATTATAAAAGTGAAGACAAACTTATTTCTGCATCTTATTGAAAATGTGAGAAAACATGAATTGAGAAGTTATCTGTTTTAATCTATTGATGTGAACAACCTGCTTTGTGAGCTAATTCTCAGGTACCTTAATAAAGTTTTACAGTTCGTTGAATCGGCATACATTTTGGTATTTTAACTTTGAATATAATACAATTTGACACAGCTCCATCTGGGAAGTAAAATGTTTTTTCTTCTTTCTCTCCCTCTAGGTTTACAGCAAACTTGGAGGCCATGACTATTACTGGCCAAGACAGGCTACACCAGACTACAAGTATTGCGAGAATTACAAATTCAAACAGGGTAATACACTTTTTATTTTGTTATACGACTATATCGAGTAATTTTGTTAAATATTTGTATCTTTAACTTTTTATAACAATGCCATTTACTCTGGAACAAGAAAAAATATGTAACAAGTTTCTTTAGCCATATTACAATTAAAATTAAATATTATTTACAAAAACTACGTAGTTACTAATTATGTTAAATTTTATATTAGTTCAAAAACTTGTTTTTTCAACATCTTAATTAATGTGACATTTTTGTTTTCTAATGGTGCCTTGAATATGTGCACCATCAAAACAGATACAGTCTTTGGGTTCGTGTTTTTGTTTGAACAAAGAAGGAGCTTTTGAAACTTAATGTATTTCATTATTTCACTGTTTCTCATAGTTTTACTGTTTTATTTATCTAGCTGAAGGAGAACGTGGAGAATTCTTTTCACCAGGTTTTACTTCAACTAATTATTTGGATTCCATCACTGCTTTTGATGTAAGTTCATCATTAACATTTTATAGTTTCATGTTGCAGTTTAAGTTTTTATTGTCTCAGAACAAGACAAAAAAAAACATTTCTGATAAAAACCAAAACATAAAGAGGAAATAAGAGAATTTTTTTTTTCTATAGAAATTGATGGTAACAGTTTCTTGATAAATATTTGCTACTCATTGAAAGAACAACACTGGCAAGGCTAGAATCATCTTGCTGCATTATTGGTTACTTTTAAATATCTGTTGTTGATTTTTATGTGAAGAATTTGTTTGTTTATTTGTAACCAAGTGAAGTTACACAATGGGTTACTTATGCTCTGCCTACAAAGTGTACCAAAACCCAGTTTTTAGTATTTTAAGTCTGTAGACATACTCACTGTACCACAATGGAGCCCGTCTTAAGAAATCAATAATTAATACATCATTATAGTTATGATAGAGTAATATTTTGAGTACCATTTGGAAAATAAGCATTCCTTCTTTAAGAGCTAACTGGGAAATTTATACAGTTATTACATGAAGAACAAACTAAAAATATGTTTAAAGAAGAAAGTTTTGTTTTAGTATATCAGTACAGATCAGTAGGTTAAGGTGTAATACAATTACGTTTTAATCATTGAAAGTTGAAACAGGATATTTGTATTTGAATTTTTAGTTAAATATGAAAACTTCTAACAGTGTCATAATAACAGTTTTGGAAAAGACTATATAAAGATTGTTTTATTAGGAAGCTGGCCTTATAGTAATCAGTGACATGCAACTGGAAACCCGACCTTGTAAACCATCAGGTTTTGAAGATGGTAGAAGACCTTGCCCTCAATATGATCGTATGACAAATATTATATATAATAATACTAATATTATGAAAACGTTTTTATTGTGTAAGTATTATATTAATTTTTTAAATAAATTGAAAGTGCTTCCCATTACAATAATAATAATAATGACAAAATTGACCACAGATGACAACAAATATTTTATTTAGATTTTATTCAGACAACCACGGAAAATGTTATTTCAAATCAGGTCATTCTAGTTCATTAGTTTTACCACATTGGAAACAGCAATTCAGTAAGTGAGAAAGAATTAAGCTTTTTCATGAATTTTTTCTATAAAAACATTAATTAATGTGTATCGATAAGTTAATCTGATTTATTTTTATACATTTAAGTTTTAACTTTATCTAATTACAGAAATTCACACACCTATGAGTTTTGCTACTTCAAACTTTAGAGTAGGATATCGTGGATCTGCAGGTCCTCCATCTAGTGGTGCAAGAAAGAAAATTAAAAAGCCAATTGTAGAAATAAGGACTTATTTTCCAGAAACATGGCTGTGGGAACTACAGTATATTGGGTAAATATGTTTAATTGTGGTTTATTCACATGTGGCTTAATCTATTCTCATTTGGTATTTCACATGATTTCTTTTATATTTGAAAGTAATATAAAACTTGATATAATTGAAAAGCTGTATGTGTGTGTGTGTGTGTGTGTGTGTGTATGTAAAAACATGTTTGTGCATTATAACTGATTGACTGTTTGGTTAATAAAACAATGCAGGTGGTGGAAGCTGCTAATCAGTTCTCTTCCAGGTCAAAAGTTCCAAATTACGGAAGGCTATATCTGAAATTTGAAGGTTTCCAAAAAGTTTAATTATATCAGAGTACAAGATAAGATGCCGTTTAGCCTAAATTTTCGGTATCATCTTTACGTTAATGGAATAAATACATTTAATGGGCTATATTTCCATCATGTATTTGTATCTGACCTGGAGAATTATATGATATGCATTACAATACTCATATTTTAATATTAAGTTACATTGGTTACAGCCAGTTAAGAAACTGTTCTTAACAGTCAGAGTAAAAACTGAAATTAACTGTTCTGTTGAATTTCTTTTCAACCTTTTCAATTTATTAGAACAACTGGAAAACTAAGTTTGAAGCGCAATATTCCACACACGATCACAGAATGGGTTGGCAGCGCCATCTGTATCAGTGGAGAGACAGGCCTAGGAGTTTCGGAGGCAGCAACTGTTAAAGGATTCCAGCCGTTCTTTGTCAGCTTTACACTTCCATACTCTGTGATACGAGGAGAGAAAGTTCCTGTCATTGTGACAGTCTTCAATTACCTCAGTCAATGCTTACCAGTAAGAATGGAGATTTTATATTCATTTAAATAATTTGAAACAATAATTCATATTCCTTCAATTAGATATTTAGTGCTGCCCTTTATATTTTGATTACCACTAGCCTTGATGCTGTCACCTATCCTCATCTGCACAGCTGCACTGTAACATGAAAGTAAGCATTGCTGTTTACCTCCACACTGTTGAGCCCAATTCACCATTTCAAGTTACAACAGCTACTGTTATTGCTTTTGCCACTTAACCTCGATCTGTAGTTTCTAAGGTTTTGAGATCCACTCTTTCTGTTGAGTATTCATTTACATCAGTTGGTGTCCATCATGCAGACTTCTATGTATCCTGACCCATGACCAGATATGTCATTTCCTGTGGAACCTGGTCAAGATGACAAGGGTTTGGATATTCTATTCCCACCTTTTCAGTGTACAATCTTTTGGATGTTTCCAGACATTCTTCTGCCTTTCTCAGTATAATGTCCCAGGTATTTTGACTTTTGTTTGTATTCTGTATGACTTATGATTACTTTCCTCTTCTGCATGCTATGCTGCCCATTCATTGGATTACCTTGTTTTCTCACCTTTCTTCTATCCCTCAGCTGTTTTAGGCTATATACTGTTCTTATGAGGGATTCTTTGCAGATACCTTCTTCACTCTATTTCATATTTTGGTTAGTTTGTCTACCTCTAACTTTCCCCTGTATACTTGACTCATCTGTTTATGGGATCTACTTGGTAGGGAAATGCTTGTAGCTAATTTATGCTTTCCCCCTCTTTGTTTTTGTTAGATCTTTGTATGGCTACATGTTTACATCAGTCAGATGTTTCCCCTTACTTCCTTACCCTTTCAAATCCCAACATTCTGAAATTACCAACATTTTATTGGCAAATACTGAAGAAATCAATTTTGCATTGTTTTAAGTGGTCTAATTTCCCCAACTTATGTATGCTGTGAGGTTGTCAGGTCTTTGCTCATCTTCTTCATTTTCACTCACACACACACACACACTTACTTTTTTGAGAGGCTGCTCATGTTTGTTGACTAGTAGAATTAGAGAAGTCCTTTCTTACCTTGTCCCAATATCTCATCCATTTTGCAGTGTATTTCAACTCCTGTCTCATTCAGGCCAAACTCTCTTCTCTGCTTGGAGATTTTTCTCATCTCATGTGAGATTCTATCTTTTTTGGAACTTGGGTTTCCATGGAAGCCCTCATTCCCTTGTATTGTGCTAACATGCATGCTCTTAAGTGTGTTGTGCATGTTCAAAGAAGAACACATTGCTTCCAGTTCCTTGAATTCTGTTATCCATCTCCCTGCATTACTACATGTTGATTTGTACGTCATGGCTTGACAGATAGAACACCACAACTGGTGTTTCTCTTCCACCTCTTTGCATTTCTTTTACAGGTGCCTTTTTTATGGGTTGGAAGCATTTATGGATTTCCTGAAAGTTGTAAATCATTGATCTTTGATTGAATTGGCACAACACACCAGTCTTCTGGAGCTGCTTGCTGTTTGATAAGCTGGAGTTCCTTCCTTATCTTTAGGATAAAGCAAACAGGTCATTTTCCATTCTGGCTATTTGATCATTGTCTCTCATATCAGTTGACAAGGAGGTACCTATTCACATTTACTTCATTTTCAAATATTACAACTTCTTTTTTATGGGAAGGGTTTATTTAAATCACATAAACATTTTGCCTTGTCATGTCCTGGGTGCTCTAAATCATTTTGCATATAGTTTGTTTCTTCCCAGCAAGATTCTTCCAATAGAGCTGCCACTGAAGCCCCAGGTGTTTCGATGGTTGTGTGCCCAGTAGAGCACATCATTAGTGGATCCATTTGCCACTCACATCAGTTTCAAACTGCCCTTTTTTGTTCTTTGGTTCCATATCCTTTGGTTTTAGCTACGGATATCTTCAGTTAGGATTTATCCCACCTTTATCCATTTCCCACCCAAATTTTTATCCTTATCCAAACCACTCTGTGGGAAGTTTTTCTCATTGCTCTTTTGTGACTTTGGTTTCCTTACCGTCCTTCAGTAATCTCCTCTGGCACCACTTTCATTTTTCTTCTTCTTTCTCTGATAATCTCAATCATCTGTATGTCACCCTCCCATCATTACTGTCCAAGGTTACATGTGACAGTTGTCTGATTCCCTGTGAGGTACCTAAGACTCTCTGCATACTTGGCATCTGTCCTTTCCCTTTCAGTTCATCTTTTGTCCTAAACAGTTTATCAGACAAAATGATGAGTTTTTCACTGTTCGTCTCTGTGCTGTGGTTATCTTCCCTTCTTCTGATGTTCCTCATGTCTCAGAATTTTTTACTTGGCTATTTGACAGTCATTCTTCTGTGTCAACCACTGCTTATTATCAGGTAGTTTAGTATAATACCTTCCGTTTCTCCAATTCCAATAGTTTTTACTCTCTTGTTCTCACTCTTTTTGCCTCCTTTTGTCCCTTCCAGATTGGGACCTCACTGTGGTTCTTTATGCATTTACTTAATTGTTTTTTTGAACCATTAATATAAGGAAGTAACCACACCTGTGTTCCTCTGTCAAGTTTTTTTCTCAAGTCATTGACTGCTTGTGAAGGTGATGTCACATTCACATCTGTTTCCTTCTCTTTGATTTCCCACCTGTATTTTCACTCCAACATGGATCATTTACTCTTTTCTGTTTGTGTTCCCCAGTGTCATGTTGCTTCCTCCCGTGATTCTCATTCACTTATTTTCTCCATTTGTCATCCATCTGCTGATCTCCATCTCTTGCATCAGATCCATCATCTTGTATTCTTTCTGGCTGCTTATTTCCATGACCCATTGACAGATATCCAAGCTGGCATGTGAACCACACCACACGTCTCTTTTTTCCTCTGGATACAGAATACTGGCTGTTGCCATTCAACACGTTGCAGTTGAACTGTAAGTTGATAAATATATTTCTGTTTTCTTGTCTCCATTACAATGCAATATTTTACTCACTGGATCACATTGTGTGATGAATGGTACCTGTCCAGGTTTACCAATCTATAAATCCACACTGTATGAACATTAAGGTCTATAACAACTCACTTTTGAGATGGTTGTGCTCCAGAAGATTGCTAACAATTTCCTTGTGGTGTTTTAATTCATAGAGTCCATCTCGGACTGTACCATTGTCCCTTCTCTTTCCTAGTCTTGAGGGCTAAATACGTGATGCAATTTGTCTATGGACTGGAGTTGACCTTTCAACATGCAAAATTAAGCACTGGATGTGTGTATGTCCTTTCTGCCTTCTTCAGTGATATGAATATTTGCAATATGATAAAAGTATATCTGATGTGGATAAAGTGTGGTTTTTCCATGTGTTTCTCCCTCTACCTTAAGGTTTCACGTTTCAAGTGCTCTCATTAATTGCTTTCCAAAGGGTGTTCAGCTGGATAAATTTTGAACCATTATCCCCACCAGATTCCCCAAAATTAGAGATCGGGTATAGTATGGAATGTTACAATTTTCCTACATTGAAAACACAAACTTACTAATATTGCTTTAAGTAAAAATAGATAAAAGTGCACATAATTTGTGCAAATTACAACACAAATTTTAATTTTTCGAATGAAACATTTGTTAAGTTTTTGTTGTTATTTTGAATTAAGCACAAAGCAACACAGTGGTCCATCTATGCTCTTCCTACCATAGGTATCGAAACCCAGTTTTTAGCGTTGCAAGTCTGCAGACATACTGGGGGGCATTGATTTTTTTGAATTTGTGTACTTCATAATATTTGTTGTTTTACTTCGGTTTATATAGATTTTTATATTATACCAAATATTACTGTTGGAAGTGTTAAGATGAATTTTGTTCAGAAGTAAGTTAATGCCACCATTAAAGTCATGTGAATATTTGTTGTATCAATAAACTTGGCAGTATGTTAGTGGTTCAGAAGTATTCATCATCAGATCTCTAAATCAACAGTAGTGACTAACTTACTGGTATGCGAGTTTATTTTTAAACTATATGGAGTTAAATTACAATTTCTAGGGAATTTTAATATCAATAAATAATATTTCTTTCATAGATAAAATTATCATTGGAGCAAAGTGATAAGTTTGAAATGCAAAGTGATACCAATTCTTATATCACGTGCGTATGTGGAGGTAAAAGTGACACGACTCGTTGGATGATTAAACCACTGTCCCTCGGCCGAGTTAATCTGACAGTTTATGGTACTTCACTGCCTAATGACGCAGTTTGTGGTAATCAAGATTATTCTACAGTCACGGCACATGATGCAGCAACAAGACACTTCTTGGTGGAGGTAATGTTTTTCTGTTTTATCAAATACAGAAGTTGTTTAAAGAAATATCCCTTCCCCCTCATCTCTAACTTAAGTTTCATTAAAATCTTGCCTGTGTTTATAGGAAAGAATAAACGCTGTCTTACATTGCTTTAAATTTCTTTATAAGTAATTATTGGTTGCTGTGTAAATTTATGATGGTGAACTTATTACTTATTGTCAACTGTATTGACTTCCCTTTTTTATAAGTAGGATTAAAAATAACTCTGCAGACAAAACAGATAAATCTAAAAAAATTTTCATTAGGAAAGAAAAAATAATATTTACATAAATGTTTTGCTTACCATTTCTATACATATCAGGCGAGATCAAGGGTTTTATTGGCCCTAGGCTTTTCAACTTATAGAGGCCCCCTTAAGACAGAACCTCCATGTGCAGTACACTTATAGTTATAACTTGAGATCCCCTAATTAGTATGAGGCCCTGAGCTTCAGCCTGGAAAGCCCATGCATTTATCTGGGGTTGATGTGAAGGATTTGAAGTTTCAGTAGGTTCATAAAATTGATTCCATATTTACTTTTCATTTAAAGGTATTTTTAAACAAGTGATATTTCAAGTGTGCTTAGAGTATATCTTCCACGAAAGTGTCTCTGTGTATTCTAGTAATTTAAGGCTCAGATACATTGCAGGTTTTAACCACCCAAGTTAGGTTTAGATTGTTATATGTGATCTTTTAAATTGTCAGTTCGTATTCGTATGTTACACTTTAATGTTTGAGAAATGCATAAATCTAACGATTGGGTTTTGAAAATTGTTTTAAAGTTTTGTAAGCCATTTTTCTGGTAAACATGTGCATGTAACTATTTTAGAATTGTCTTTCTGTATTGCTTTACAAGCATTGACGAATGACAAACTTTAATATTATGCATAGACTGAAGTTCATTAATTTCGTTTTGTAGTCTGTCTGACTTTTCTCACTGATGTTAGTTTTATTAAAGACTGAATGTTTTATCAAAACCTTGTTCTTATCTAGCCTGAAGGATTTCCAAAAGAGGACACTTGGAGTACTTTTGCTTGTCCAAAAGGTAATTTGTAAATGTATACTTTCATCAGCATAGCATTACTAGAAGTAACCGAGGTTGCATGTAAGTTATATAGAATTATTATTTTGAATGATTTGTAAATTTTCTGTTTCTCAAACCAAAAATTTATATTATGATGTTTTGTTTTATTTATGAGAAAAATTGCTTTTTTGTGTTTACGTTAGATCAAAATGGAAAGTTTACTGCCACCTCAGATCTTTTCTTACCTGGAGATTTAGTAGAGGACTCTGGTAGAGGATATGTATCTGTAACAGGTAAAAATTAAATACTGTGAATGTAAAATATTAAAACGTTCTCCCATTTTGTTTTGTAAAACATAATTGCTCTGATGCTATGAAGTGTAATCTTGATACACTTAAATAATTAGACTTTAGGTACCACTTTAATAACCAATTATTAAAACTTTAAACATTTATTTACCTTTATCATCAGTTAAAGTTTGAACGTGTGCTGAGAAAAAAAAAATTTTTAAGTATTGCCTGCTTAAGATTATTTTGAAGTGGAAAACATTTTATCAACCCAACAAATGTTTCCCTAATCTTTTATTCCACACAGAAAAAACAAACTTATTTAGTTTTTAAAGTTTTTTAATTTTGGTGTACAAAGTAGTTCCTACATTATTTTTAGTTCTGATATTTCATTGAATTTGATTAAATTAATTAAAATCATGGAGAATATTTTGCCAGCAGAATTGGAAAAAAAATGTCAACTATATGAGAAATGAAAGCTTCAGATCATTAATGAATATGAAGTTCAGACCAAATTCTGCTTGAATGGTGTTTGGTAGTTTGAGGTTTGAACGAACTTTAAGTATTAACAAGAATAACTTGGACTGGTCTTCTTCTTTATAAACTTCATTTATTATGTCACCAAGTTATTAAAACTTGGTTAAATCTATGTTGAAAAAAGAAATTCATGAATTAAATTATTTTAAGTAAGATTTTTTTTTATTATTTATGGGTGTAGGTAAATGGGTCACAATATTTTGACTGTATTTACAGGAGACCTCATGGGACCAGCCATTAAAAATATTGATCGTCTTGTCCGATTGCCAACTGGTTGTGGTGAACAAAACATGGTTAAATTTGTTCCTAACATACTTGTGTTAGACTACCTGACAGCAACTGGAGGTATAACTGATTCGATAAAAGAAAAGGCCCTGAATAACATGAGGAAAGGTGAGTTTCTACGTTTTTTTATTCAGAGCTAAATCGTATAGAATTTAAATTTGTTAATATCAAGATTTCATTTCTAATTAACATAGCAAGTGAATTGTGAAGCATAGAAAATATTATTGCAGCTCTTTGTTCCGTACTGGGATTAATACAGCAAACACACACATTCTATAAACTTTATATTGTACATATGTGTGATTTGATGTGTTATATATGTCATTTGTGTTTTGCCTTAAAACAAAATATCAACCATATTTGGGAAATCTACAGATCAATATTGAGTGAAGTTCAGTTTAATGAAAACAAGGAAATGACAAAAACAACTCATGTTTATTTCACCTTTTGTGTATTATAATTATGTCTTGAAGATTCTGTAGTTACTTTGATAATTACTTTTGCACATATTTCATTTTCAGTCGAAATTTTGTCGAAAATATTTATGTTTAGTGAATAAAATTAATATTAAAAACAGATATACGAAAGTGTGTAAAATTTATTTAATTGTTGTAAATGTATTTCTTAAGTATTGCCAAAATCATTGCAGGATATGCTCGACAACAGAAATATCGCCACCCAGATGGATCTTACAGTGCATTTGGAAGTCGGGACAAAGAGGGAAACCTGTTTTTGACTGCTTTTGTGTATCGCTCATTTGCCCAAGCTGAGCGTTTCATCATCATTAATGAAAATAAACTTGGCATAAGTAAAAACTGGATTTTGAATAGACAGCGATCTAATGGTTGTTTCAGAAAAATTGGAAAGCTTTTCAACAAAGCTTTGCAGGTACTTTTTTAAAATGTATTTAGTACATTCACTGTATTGTTTCTCTTAAAATAATATCACAATAAATTCAAAAGTACCAGTTTATCCATTTAATAAATTGTAATCACTCACTTTCATGATAAGAAATTATTCCACTTTGTTTTAAAGTTAGTAAAGTTGTTGTGTTGCATAATGTTTCATATGAAATTATGTAAATATATATTACCGTCAGATCTTATTCAAATCTCATTTCACTGTTTATAATTACTCTTATTTCAAGGGTGGAATAACCTCCAATGATGAAACTCCAGCACCTCTAACTGCCTATGTATTAATTTCCCTTTTGGAAGCGGGTTACAAAAACTCCACTGTTATTGATCAAGGCATAAGATGTCTCAATGCATTGTCTAATCCAAGTACCTATTCCATTGCCCTATTTGCATATGCAACTTCACTTGCAGACCATCCATCAGCAAAAGATTACTTGACAAAACTGCTTGAGAGATCAATTACCGAAGGTTAGTTTTGAACTGGTCATGTTTACTTACATGGATTTGCATGTTTTTTTTACAGTTGAGTATAAGGTTTCATTGAATTGTGTGGTACAACTCAAATGAGAGTAAACCACTTATCATAAATAATATCGTTTTTAATTTTTGTTTTAGGTGGTAAAACATTCTGGAAAACTCCATCTGGTGGTCTTTACTACTGGGGAAATTCTGTTGGTGTAGAGATCGCTGGCTATGCTGTTCTAACACTTTTACAACATGGAGGTGCTTCTAACATGGCGAAAGCCACTCCTATTATTCGATGGTTGGCTAAACAACAAAACTATCAAGGTGGTTTTTATTCAACTCAGGTTGGTTAAAGTTCCCTGGATAGTTTCCAGTTTAACTAAATTTTTACAATGCTTTAATTTGTATATGGAGAAATCTGTTTTTATATTAATGACTGTGTTTTCTTCGATTTTTGTGAAAGAAAAAATTAAGTTTGATATCTAATGAACACACTTTATCACTTTTTAAAATCACTCTTCATGTTATACAAATTTTTCAGATTATCATTTCATTGGTATTAAAAGACTGTCATGGTAATTTTAACAAGAAATAGTACCATAATATAAATAGAATAATATATATATATAATACAACTGCATTTTTCTGTTTGTTTCCCTGGATCTTTTCTTGCAAACTTCTTTATCAAGTGCTACAAGTTTTATGTTGTCAGAAAGCCTTTTCTCAAGAAGTCTGGATTGCATATTGACTTTTCCATTCATGATCCCCATGCCTATTTTTTATTCCTTGGTGTGGATTCCTGTACATGGTGAGGGGATCTTCCAGGAAAGGTTCTGTTCTTTCAATTTATCTCCTCTTGGAATCTAAATATCTACCCATGTGTTTGCAGAGCGTGGCAACCTGTGAAGGGGAGGAGAGGATTCTGGTGGTTGAGGGGTTCAACCTTAACACACCACTTTGGCCTAGAATTCCTGTAGATGGGTAGGCTTTGGGTAGACCCCTTGGGTCAATCAGCTGGTCCACTTGGGCTAGGGTCAACTAAGTACTGGTGTCGGAAGTTCTTAACAGGTGTTGTGGACATTGTGTCTGATGCTGGCATTTCAGTATAGTGCTTACAAAACCCTGGAAATACTGCAGTGTCTTCATTTGGCATTGTAGTGCATCCCCTCATAGGGATCCATGGTTGGTGGGGTCAATGAACACCGAAATTTTATTTTCTTCTATGGATCCTCCAACTAAAAATTTAAATAAAATAGCAAAAAACAGTCAATAAGTAAACAACCACGTCTTGAAGATTCTGATCAGCAATCTTCAACATCTGTACCACCAGCTGTAACTCATTTTCTTATCCTACTTTCTCCCTTAGAGAAACCTTTTGGGAAAATGTCCCCCTTTTGTATTCAAAAGCGACTGGAGGCACTTGCTGGCTCTCAAAAGTCAATAAAGAAATTTTGATCTGAAAATCCACATCAACGCAGTAAATTCCTTATTAATTCAAAGGCACTTGGGGATATACCTGTAGAGGTTACACCTCAGGCTACTTTGAATTCATCATGAGGAGTTATTATTGAGAGGGATTTGAAGAACATTCCCAAGTTGGAGATTCTCACTGGTCTCTCAGCTCAAGGAGTTTCTGCAGTGAGGCGCATCTCTACTCACAAAGATGGAGTTTACATCATCCCTTGCACCCACCACCATCAAAGCAGGTTATCTTAATTGCAAGGAATGGCTGTACATTCCAAACCCTCTCTGATGTTTCCAGTGTTAGAGGTTTGGTCACTCAAAGACATCATATCGTGGTTCTCTGGCATGTACTCATTGTGGTAACAAGGACCTTTATGCCTGTGAGTGTGAAGTGGACCCACATTGTGTCAATTGCAATGGCTCTCAGCTGTCCTACTTTCGTTTTTGCCCTAAATGATTAAAGAGGTGCCACATTTGAAAATGATTCATAATATTACTTAGCCTGAGGCTAAAAATTGTTGTCCACCACTTCATCTCAGACATATGCTGCTGCACTTCATTCCACAACTACAGTGGGAGTGCAGACAGATCTCTCTGTACCTTCAAGAGAATCGTTCTCAAATCAAATGAAAAGCCTTTTGACCTCCATGGTTAAAAAGTTGATGAATCAACTTCTACACCCATCTCTGTCCCTTCCATACATTCCAACAAACCCTGAGATCCACTTCTTTTGGTTTCAGGTACAGGTATTTCTTCGGATACATCTTCATCTTTCACCCCAATATGCAAAACAATAATTTATTTGCGTCTTCAGTCACTGGAATCCCATTCCAACAACAAAGACCTGCCAAATCGATCCTTGGAGGTTAATAGACCTCCCCTAAAGACGATAATAAGGAAAAAATACGTGGTTATAAACAGAAGGGTTCTCCAGCCAATTCTACTACACGTTATTAAAAATGGCCACCATTGATACACTGGAAATGTAGAGGTTTATGTTCTAATTAGGATGACATCAAAACACTGATTGCTTCCTACCATCCTGTATGTCTTTCCTTAAGGAAACATTTCTGAAACCTGCCAGTACAATCATCTTTTGGCAGTTACAGAGATGACAGGTTATGTGATGGACGAGTGGATGGAGGTGTGGCACTGTTGGTTGATCAGCATGTGCCTGCCCTGTCTTTGTTACTCAACACACCCTTGGAGACTGTAGCCATCCATGTCAAAGCCAGATGGAATCTTGGATTAAGTTCCCAACCAGCATATCTTCTACCACTAGTTCTAAAGTCATATGGGACAAGATTCGAAAGGTCAATTTTGTCCCCCTCTCGATCTTACTCTCTGATGGCCAAGAAGTGACTTGTATGCAGAGCATCGCCAATACTACAGGTGAAAGCTTTTGCCAGGTATCTAGCACTTCTGCTTGTTCCTCCACCTTCTTAGCCATGAAGTCTTGGGCAGAGCGATCACCTCTTTCTTTATGAGCTGATTGTCACTGTGACTACAATCGTCCATTTACACTGGTGGAACTGAAACTGGCCCTTCATCAAGTCTGGCAGTACAATGGTTGGATCAGATGATGTACACTATGACATACTGAGCCATCTGTCTCCTGCTTCTCTCTTCTAATTGTTTTTAACCACATTCTGGCAGGAGAATGCCTTTCCTGATGCCTAGTACCAGGCTATTACCTTACCTTTCTCTAAGCCTGAGAAGGATCCCTAGTTTCCTTCAAACTATCATCCAATTGCTTTGATGATCTGTCTCTTCAAGATCTTAGAGTTAATGCTTGTCTTGTTTGGTTCCTCAAATCAAACAACCTTCTTGCCTATCCAGTTTGGGTTTTGATGACAGTGCTCCACCATGGATCACCTGATTCGACTTGAAATGTCAATCAAAGAAGCCTTTCTCAAATGACAACATCTTGTATCAATATTCTTTGACATTGAGAAGGTTTATGACACTGAGATGGAGGTTTGACATTTTGCGAGACCTCCATATATATGAGTTATGTGGCCATTTACCCATTTTATTAAAAATTTTTTAATGGGGGGGAGATTCCAAGCAGTATGGGTTTGACACTTTCCCGTTCTTTTCTACAGGAACTTGGAGTCCCTCAGGGCTGTGTTTTGAGTCTCACACTTTTCAGTATAAAGATTAATGCCATCGCTGAAAGACTTTCTCTCACTATCACAAATGGGCTCTGGGTCAACAAATTTCACATCTCATATCAGTCTTCGAACGTGAGATATATTGAGCAGCAGCTACAAACTTCCCTCAATCATGTACTGAAGTGAACCATGGCAAACAGTTTTAATTCTCTCTCTCTCAAACCGTTTGCATGCACTTTTGCTGCCAACTGGGATATTCACCCTGATCTTGAACTCTGTATTAGTGAAGTTATGCTGCCTGTGGTCTTTGAGACCAAGTTCTTGAGACTTATCTTTGACTGTAAGCTGACTTTTATACCACACATCAAGCAGCCACGGGTCAAATGTACAAGAACACTAAACATCTTCTGTGTCTTCTCTACCACCACTTGGGGAATGGATCGATGTTCGATGCTAAAGATATATCAGTGCTCTTATTTGATCAAAACTCGACGATGGATTACTGGTCCATGGCTCTGCCAGAACATCGGACTTTAAAGATTCTGGACCCCATTCATCATCTAGGACTTTGGCTCTGCATCCTTCCCAAGTTTAGAGCTTATACATAGTCTCATGAATCTTCTTTGTACCTTTGCTGTTTGCAACTATCTTTACTATATGCTTCAAAACTTCGTTCCTTACCAAAGCATCCCACCTGGGGATGTGTTTTACTTCCTCAGTGGGCCATACCTTTTCAGAACAGATTATCTGCCATTGCTCCTTTTGGCTTCGTATCCAGGTGCAGTTGCAGAGATGCCAACCATTACGATTTGAGCGTAATACATTACGACTATATGCTCATACAAACAAATATTACGACTTGTAACTCCCAAATTATTACACATTATATAGGTCTATACAATAAAGTGATAAACTGCTCCCCCAGAACTTGAAAGGGGTGAAAAGAATAGATACAAATAAATTTTGATAATAAATAAAAGACATAGTCCTAATGGCTACTTGAAATAATCATGTTTGTGCTTGAAATAATAAAAAAATATTTGTATCTCTGGGATCTACCAATATTTTGAGTGTGGTGCTTCTCCATATTGGGTACGTGGGGAATTCATAGTTACGTCATCAGTGCTTGTCAGCCAGTCAGCGCTCACGTAGATGGGTATTTCTCGTTTTCTAAGCAGCATAGAAACACCAGTGCGATTCGTTCACAAGTTGGAAAAAAGAGGCCTCGTTCATCCAGATTGTCTTTTTTCTGGCAAATCTAAAAGGACTAAAACTGTGAATCAAAAATTTAGGAAAAAGTAGAGTGCAAAATATCCAATCATTGCATCAAAAGTCAGTGATAGTCATTCATTTTGTACAGTTTGTCACATCAATTTTTCTGTGATACATGGCGAGATAAACGATTGTTCCAGACATACAAAATCAGCATCTCATCAACAAAAGGCTGAGGCGAAGACAAAAATGATGCAGATAACGACATTTATGAGTAATAATTCAGAATATGAAACCATAAATTCAGAAGTGATATTCATGCAATTCGTCATTGCTCATAATTTACACCTAGCTGTAGCCAATTATGCAGGATATCTATTCAGGAAAATGTTCCCAGACTTTGATATAGCAAAAAAATATGGCTGTACTAGAACCAAAACTACAGCCATTGTACAAATGTTGGATTGTGAAGATGACAAAATGATTTCAAGCATACTTACTAACAGTGTTTACAGTTTAGCCACAGATGGATCCACAGACGTGGATGACTCAAAACTGCATACAATGGTTGTACGATATCTGTACGAGCTCTGTCTACAATCATTATGCCCAGTCATTTGAAATAGCTGGCATCTCTGCAGGTTGGATGAATTGGATCTGTCCTTGGACAACATTGCAGTATCCACTGGTCAGGAAATCCCACCATGGCTTAATACAGTTACCAAATGTGACCTTTTTTAAGTCATTTGAAAAAGAAGATAATTCCAATTTGAAGTACCATCTTTTATTTACTGAACATCTTTTGAACACTGTTTCCATTCTTATTTATATAGATGGTTCCAAATCAGGTGATTCTGAGGACTCTGTCATGGTTTGTTGCAGTTCAGTGGTTGCATGAAAGCATCCCCTCGACAGCTTCTGTGTTCCCTCCTGAACTGTACACCATTTCTTTTGCCCTGGATGATATGGAAGCTAAGCAGTACTCCAACTGCACTATTTATACTGACTTGCTCAGTTCTCTATTGGCCCTGGAATCACTTCTTGTTGGTTTACACCCTGTTCTTGCCAATATTCAAACCCGACTGGCCCATTTCTCTTTAACATCCACTTCTATCTAGTTTTCTGGATACTGGAATGAGCTTGCAGACATGGTAACTAAGTCCATCTGCTCTGGCACTATCACTGCTCTGCCTGATCCTTACATGGACTATGGTCCTGTATTCAAGGCTCAGCTCTATGCCAGTTGGCAGTCCACTTGGAGTGAGCAACACAAAAACAAGCTTTTCCAAATAAGACCCTATATTGGTCTTTGGCTGTCTTGCTTCCATAAGGATTGGAAATAGGAAGTTGTTCTAACCAGACTACGCATTGGTAACAGTTTCCTAAGTCATTGTTTTCTTTTATCTGGAACTGATGCACCAGTGTGTAGTCTGTGTAACACTCAGATTACAATAAGCCAAATTTTACTTTCTTGCCATCATCACGACTCTCAACAATGGCACCATTTTGAAAACGTTTGTTCATAACATTAGACAGTGGTGTTGGTGATGGTGACACTGTCCACCTTGATAAAGTTTTTAGATATTTAAAGGCCATTAATTTTTTTTTAATATCATTTAAGTTTTTTTAATATAAACATTAATCCTTTTTAATATGGTACCCTTTTAAGAATCACAGTCTCTCTAGTATGATTTGAAATTAGAAAATGGCCGTAACATTAAATAACTTGACACCAGGACTGGAAAGGCCAACTTTGCTGTTTGAACTACCCATTAGTCATCCTGGCGAGTTATTATTAAAATTTTGCTGCAGGTCTTTTAAATTTTTCGTTACTTTACTTTTTGACAATGGCCATAATGACACATAACTCAGAACCAGGACTGGAAAGGCCAACTTCAGGTGACTGACAGTGGTTCTTGTACTTACCTGTTAGTCTTCCTGGTGGATTATGATAATTGCTATTATGCTACAGAAAGTCCTTTACGTCTTCTCTTACTGTAGTTTCTCTCTTAATATTATAGACCAAATGTCAACATTGGTTTTATGCAGTTTATGTTTTAAAATGCTGTTTTGTTTTACCTTAATTCCCTTTTATGAATTTTACTACAATTGCTTTACTTTTACCTTTTTACCAGATGTTTAGTGCAGATAGCCTCGCTGCTTTGTGCCACAACCCACCAACCTGTTTTTTATCTTTGCCAAACATTTACAAGGTGTTGTTTCCATGCAAAAACTGGTTTCAACAGGTTTTTTATTTGCTAATTTTAATTGCTAATTGGTATTTCACACAAATAACACTCAACCCATGTATAATTTCCTGAAAAAAAAAATGAACATTACAGTAAATATTATTCCCATGGGTCTTGTTGACTTGCTCAGGTCTAAAATGTGTATGTGGAGTTTGTTTTGAACACTAAACATATCACTTTATGTTCGTGCTCTATACACTATTGTAAGTGTTCTTACTTTCCTTTATTGTTAATTAAATAAAGTTATGTTTGCATTGATTTTTGTTTGATCAGAATTTAATAATCTGGGTTTTCGTATTTCAGGATACTGTTATTGCTTTACAAGCTATGGCCAAGTTTGCTAAAATTATTTACAAAGATGAATTAAACATGGAAATCGGAGTTGTAAGTAGTGGATTTGAAAAGAAGTTCATGCTCACAAAAGATAACAGTATCGTGATGCAGACTTTCCGTCTTCCAACTGTCCCCAGTCCCGTGGATTTTGAGGCTACGGGAAGTGGTTGTGGTCTTGTGCAAGTGAGTGCCTCAAATAAATGTTATATTATATACGTCTTATTTGTTCTATATTAGCTTTTACACTGCTTGTGTGTTAGCTTATATATATATATTTTTTTTTAAATAAATGTTTGTGTGTAGAGAGGTGTGGGTTAAGAAGTATTCTTGAGGGGAGAAGTATTTTTAACTGAAAATATTGGGAAACTTTGTTAATTAGAAGTCAAGAAAGAGTAATAAGAAAAGTGTTAGAAAATATTTAATCGTTTGACTTTATAATTAAAATTATTGTTCATCTAAATTGTGTTGTGTGTGTTATGTGCATAATAATAATTGCACTAGAAATAAAAATTAATCTTTTACGCAGCACAGTGACATGCATGTAATTTTTGTGCTTGTTAGACGTCCATTCGTTACAACGTTAACACACCACCCCCAAGTGTATTTTTTCACCTGGATGTTACTTCAAAGAGGGGCCTTTACCGTGACTGTAACAATGCACGTATTGCTACTTGTGTGAGGTAAGTTACCATTTTGTACTGTTTTAACTTTATTGACTCAATTTAAACATTGGAATAAATAAGCGTATACTCTTTGTTTATGGATGTGTAATTAAATGCGTTAATATTCCCAAATGTTAAGATTTTTTATCTGCAAATAGCCATTCAACATCCTGGTAGCTTTATACATGGACGTGACTTTAGCATTACAATCTAAGTGATTAGACGTAAGTAATTTACATGACATTTACCTGCATCTAATTGATACAGAAAAGATAAATTTTTATGTGTAAATTTTTTGTTAGTTTTCCCTAATGAAAAAAGCACCATGGTATGTGATAGTTTAATGAAATTTGTTTGAAAACCACCTCGTGTTTCTTGAGGTGTGATCAAATCAGTCCGTTTTGTCTAAGTTTCATATTGCGGACTGGAGTTGACTCACAAGTGTGCTTTCAATCAACTTGTACAATTTTCTTCTAAATTTATATAGTACACAGGTTTTAATGAAATGTCTGTCTTACTGGGGTAAGACAAGGATGATGTGACTGCAGGAACAAAAACTTGTCACTGCAGTAAAATCATTTTTACGTGAAGTACTGTAATAGATCGATGCAGTCTTGTTTTATAGGATACTCAGCCAAATGTATAGAACATCTCTCTGTCTTTCACACACACACACACACACACTAATTAGTAATGTGAGAAAGTTTCTGTTTATAATATTAATGTATTATTGCTAAAAGTGTAATATGAAGATAACTATGTAATAAGAAACTCAATTGATACAAATAATGATAATCACACTAATTTGTTCTGCATTTGTTAGGATAAATAAGGTAGTTGTTATGTGTAAAACAATTTCATCAGATATTTTCATCTAATAGTTGTCAATAGAATGACAAAACATTTAAGTTGTATGAAAAAAATGATCAAAAACCATGTTCACATATAAGATAGTTGGCGTTATTATAAAATCATTATGATAGCAAACTTTTACCATAACTAGAGAAATAATAAAGTAATTTTATTGTAACATAATGTTTTGAGACAAAAAGGGACTTGCTGGTCTATTGGAACAGTTCCATCTACCAAACTAAAACTAAAAATACATTTTACAAACTTCTTATGATTCATACACTTTAAAACTTTCTCTTAAATTTACTGCCTCTGCCAACCCTAGATTAAGGCATGGGCATACTGGGCTTAAGCCCAGGGCTTCACAATAATTTTGAGACAAAAAGGGACTTGCTGGTCTATTGGAACAGTTCCATCTACCAAACTAAAACTAAAAATACATTTTACAAACTTCTTATGATTCATATACTTTAAAACTTTCTCTTAAATTTACTGCCTCTGCCAACCCTAGATTAAGGCATGGGCATACTGGGCTTAAGCCCAGGGCTTCACAATAATTAAGTAGCCTCAAACTAAGACTATAAATGAATTGCACATAGAGATTCTGTTTTAAGGGGTTGATAAGTTGAAAAGCCTAGAACCAATAAAACCATTAATCTGGTCTTGGCTTCCACCGTGTCTGAAGGAAACTAATTCCAAAGACCAACTAGCCTCCTAGAAAAACTAAAACTGTAATAGCTGAAGAGGATTCCTACTCTGTCAAAATCTGTATTTGTGGCCCTAACTCCTTGTATTCTCATTATTAAATATGACATAAAAAATCTTCAATGCTATCAATTACCTTTATAATCTTAAAACACCTCAATCAGATACACCCAACTCTTTTTTTCAAGAGAAAACAGTCTGAAAGATTTCAACCTCTCATCATATGACAACCCCTCCATTCAAGTAACCCTCCTATGAACCATTTCCAACAATTCAATGTCTTTCCTGAAATAAGGAGTCGAAGACTGAAAACAGTATTCCAAATGTGGCCTAACTTTCATCTTTACTAGGAAATCATAACCTCTTCAGACTTGTATTCTACATTTCTTTAGATACAACCTAAAATCCAATTTGTCCTACCACTAGCAACAGCAGATTGCTCGGATGGCTTAAGAGACTGATCAACTATTACACCAACATCCTGTTCTTTCGTGACACTGTCAATGTTATCCTATACAAATTATACTTATAATTCAAATTATGATGACCCACATGCATCAGTTTACATTTACTATAATTAAAACCCATCTGCCATTTATTTCCCCACTTACTAAATGATATAAATCATTTTGTAAATTAGTAGCATCTTCTTCACAGCTGGCAACACCAAAGATCTTAATATCATCTGCAAATTCAAGTAATGTATTAATCATTCCTTCATCTTTGTCATTAATGTAAATAAAAAAGAGCAAAGATCCAAACACTGAACCCCAAGGTACCTCACTTGTATCATTAATCTAATCTGACTTAACTTCCTTTGTAACAACCTTCTTTCAACCAGCTACTCTTCTGTCCAATTTATCAACTTATCCCCCATACTTATAGAGGTATTTTTTTTCACAAACCCCTTATGTGGCACTGTGTCAAATGCTTTTTGAAAATCCAGATACACCAAATCTACCACCTTTACCCTGAACTATGTAAATTATACACTTTCCAAAGAATGTCAAAAGATTTGTAAAACAAGATATTTCCTTGGTAAGACGATATTAACTTTCAGATATTAGCCACAATGAAAAGAAAACTCACTTATAGAGAAAAATATACATGTAAAAACGGCTGGTATTGGTTGAGAAAATTTTTTTATGTAGAGGAGCGAACAGTGTTTTGACTTTCTTCTTTGTGAACTTCATGATGACCGAAGAAGGTTGAAACATTGTTCGCTCCTCCACATAAAAAATGTTCTCAACCAATACCAGCCATTTTTACATATATATCAAATATTATGTATCTTTGAAAATGCTTCATATTTTTTTTAGCTTAAACAAAATGAAAGTAAATGTCAACTTTATCTGTGTTTTGAAACAACATAAATTAATTATTTGCTTATAAAGGAAATACCGAATATTTAGCATAATTATGATGATTTTCAAGTCTAATTTGAGATAAGTAATTAGCTGTTTATCAGTAACATTAATGTTTCCAGGTATGATGGTAAAGGTGGTGTATCTAACATGGCTGTACTGGAAATAAAGATGGTTTCTGGATGGATACCTGATGAAACAAGCGTTAAAAACGTGAGATATGTTTGTTCTGTAGCATATTAAGTTTTGCAAAAGTAATGTATTATTAGCAAGTATTTGTACATTTTTTATGTTTTATGTACATTTATAAGCTCTATTAATTTATCCATTTACAAAAGTTGTGTATTACTATATGTGAGATGTATTTTATGTATAACAGTTTTTGTGAGAAGAATGAAATAACACAGTTTAGAGTATCTTTAATTATATTTCTAGTGTGTTTTCTGCCTTTCATTGACTCAGGTTAGTCTTCTAGACTTAAGACATTAAAATTTGAGTTTTGGCACTCTGGTGGACACTGCAAAAATAATCTTTTCTGTGAACTTTTACTTAACAACAAATGAACGAAATGTATTTCTCTGTTAATTTGTAATATGTGCTTGTTTTTAAAATAAAAATTCATTCTCTTACTGTCTTCAGCAACGTTAGTGCAGAGCACTAATAAGTGTCTATTTATATTTTTTGTGCGGTTTTCTGATTCAGATTTTGGATAGAGAAGAACTAAATCTGCGTCGTTATGAGGTGGAAGAAAATCAACTGAACTTGTACTTTTCAGAGGTAAACTTGTGTTAAATTAGTACAAACATTCTCTGGCTTAGTTAGTTAAATACTAATCAATACAAGAAGTAACAAGGAGAGTGGCTAGCTACCCACCTAAATCTACAACTGCATTCTAATGATATTAGTTTAGTTTGAGGGGAAAAACAAAATCAGCCTTTAAATCTGATGTGTTATAGATTTTAAGATGTTGTGAAAGAATGTGTCAGATGCGATAAGCTAATAATAAATTGTTAAGAGACAAAATATATGAGTTATTTTGTAAATAACTTTAAGTTCTTGTTAATAACTTTGATTCATAATGATTTCAGTGAGACTTTGTTTTGAGATATTAAAGTAGACGACAAATATGTGTTATTGGCTGTCATGATTTTTATGTGTTAAAGATCTAAATTTAATTTTCTATTTATTATTATCAGGTTATATCTTAAACAGAATAATCATACATTATCTGACTTCTTTTGTTATTGTGTTATTTTACAGCTTACAGACCAGAAGCAATGCTTTAACTTCTGGCTTCAGCAAGATATTGAGGTCCAAGAAACAAAACCAGCAACCATCCGGTTGTACGATTATTATGAACAAGGTATGAGAAAGTTATGTTCATCATGAATGTTTATTTCTATATTTTAAAACTGTATTGTGTTACGTTTTTTATGTTTTATGAATGCAACAGAAAGACACAGATAACAGCTTGTATAATTTATTACAATAAACTAAATATATGTAACAGATATAACATAAATTATGTAATAACAATGACAGATATTCAGTTTCAACATTCAAAATTAATTACAATACAAAATAGTACTGGTTTCAACCTTCAAAGTTAATTACAACACAAAATGTTACCGGCCTGTGTCCAATATAATAATCTAGAATGAAAGTCCAAAAGTCCAGATCAGAAATCCAAAATTCCGGTCTAGGGTGTGAATTTGGTCCCACGAAGAAATTCCGAAGTTTGAATGGAGAAGTTCAGAAACAATTCACAGTTCGATAAATTTGATGAAGTTCTCCTTACGATGCTTCTTGATGAATGTCTCAAACTTGCCGCCTTCCAATTTTCCCAGTCTCCCCTAAACAGTCTTACACGTTTTGACTTTCAGTATAACTAGTAATTCGAATGAATCGTAAAGATTGATGAAATAAAATCACAGCTTCTGTAGGTCTAGCGTCAGTCACAAATCAAGTTGATAAACACACAGCAGACATTTAAAACTTCTCAAACAAAGACACTATTTCTTGAATCGAAATGAAACTATTGACTGACTCTTCTTCTTTTCTCTCTCACATTTTCGTCTGTTTATATATTAGTAGGCCTCTTTTCTCGAACCATCATGTAACTTCCCAACATTCCAGAGAAAACTGCGCATGTCCGTTCTTGCACGAGACTTGTCGTCTAGACGCTAGGCCGCCAAACATTTCCGTTTATAGTCATATATTTGATCTACCTAATTCTAGAAATTTCTAAATGTTATTTTAAATGAATAACAACATATTTTATTGGTTTGAACTTTGAAACAATAATATAAATATTTAAATAATAGATATGGAAATTTAAACACAACACGACATGTTGTCGTTTACAAAACATTTATATGACATTTACATAACAATTGTTACTTGATGGCATATAGTATGATACAACTATCTATATAATTTTACTGGTACAAAGTTTAACGAGGAACTCTGTTCTAAATTTCGATCACATCAATTTACTTCAGTGATGATTTTATTTTACCTTATTCATTTTATTTTTAAACTGAGATAACAAAACTATACTTGTTAGTTCATAAGACTTCTTGTGTGTGACACAGACTTACTGAGTGAAATTTGTTCTTACTTTCTAAAACAACATTTACTAATTTTTCTCACTGTCTTTTTCAGAAGAAGAAGTTGTCACCTCCTACTCGATAGGTGAGAACTGTGAAAAGCTACCTCCTCTCCCATAAGTTTGTGTTTGTATTATCAACAGATGAATAAAATTTGTTACAGAGATGTATGTTTTGTTCTGGTATTTTTGTGAATTTTAAACTTACAATAGAAAACTATAAGTAAGATTTATTTAATCAAAGTGTATCTTAAACTGAGTGAAGAAGCAATAACATTCTGAAGAATTCATTATCTATTTTAAAGATTTATTTTTATATATTACTTTCCACATTTTGCTTCTTTTAACACATAATAATATTAATTTTCATAACTTTAACAGACTGAAACTGCCCTCTTAAAGAAAACAAGATGATGTTTTAGCTGTTATATTGAGATATCTTTAGCTGTCATGAGTAACTCTGTAGAGAAGTCTTTTTTTTTTCCAACAGCAGTTGATATGTCTGCTTCACCTAAAGTTCCACGAAAACCACACGTAACTATTATTTTTACTGTTATTTATAAATCTTTCTGTGTATTTTTCACTTTCTAAATCTGTTGGTATAACAAGGATGGTTTTTTCACTACTTTTAACAGAAAAAAGTTTAGTGATAATACTTTAAACTGATAAATAACAATTTTTAATGTAAAAACTTTTAAATATTTATGAGTTTTGTTGCACAGTTTCAGATAATCTAGGATAGATTTTTTTTTTTTGAAAAATTTAAAGCAGATCTATAGAACATTTTCTTCAATGAGTGTTTTTTTCATTAGTTAAAGTTTACATCTGCATGTTATCTTAATGTTCAAAGAGCGAGAAAAATACTTTAATATTTTAATTCATTAAACATTAAATCTAAAATATATCAAAGCACACTAACAATGTTGCACAATGGCCTATCTTTGCTCTGTCCACTATAAATAATCATAAACTCACCAGAGGACATGAGGAATGAATAGGAGTAATAATTATTATCAGGTTATATGAGTGAAAACATTAGTGGTACGGTTACTGTGGTTTTATAATAATTGTTTCTTTTCTTTCATATCCAAGTAACAAAATGTTTTCTTAATTTTACCACATTAAAGTGTTTCCATTGTTTCAAAATAGTTTGATTTTCACAATTCTAATAATCAAAGTATAAAATTCCATTTCTGAAAGACCCCGAAGCAATTACCTCACCTATTGCTATGCTTCTGACAATAAATAAAATAAATAAATAAATATTTTTACCTAGCTATTTAATTAATCTTAAAAATGAAATTGTATTTTCATGTTCACAAAACGGTTTGACTCATTAATATTGAGACACAGTGTTCTTTCAAATCAGTGGTTTATGCCCTGCACCCTTAAAAAATTTTAATATGTTCTTGTTCCCCTGACAGTAATTATTTATTTAAGAATAAAGGTGAAGGTGTTATCTTGCACTCCTGGTTAGGAACCACTGCTTTAAATAAACCTCAAGTTATTCTTATGACTAATTTGAAGTGTGGTACTTCAGAAGAACTATTTTCCTCAACAGATTTGACAGAACCTATTAATAAAAAGACGTGTGAGCAGAAGTTTATTTTTGAATTTAACGAAATTCTCTCAATTTCGACTTAGTTACAAGAAAGAGATTGGATGTGATGCTATAAATACAATAGGATTCAACTTTATTTCGTGGCCCAGTGACCGAGCACTTAACTTGCAGTCTGAGGGTCACAAGTTCAAATTATCATCACTGAAAATGCTTGTCCTTTCAGTCATGGTACATTATAATTCAATGGCCGAATCTACTTTTGTTGGTGAAAGAGTAGATCAAGATGTGGCGATGTTGAGTAGTTGCTTTCTCTCTTGTCTATCACTGCTAAATTAGCAATGGTTTGTGCAAATATCCCTCTTATAACTTTACTCGAAAATTCAAAAGGAATCACTCAGCCATGAGGGAAAAAGAAGTGGGATTAGTCAATTTGCTTTTTCTCAAGTCAATCATCTGACATCAAAGGGAAGAGTTTCTAAAGCAAAATATGCAGACCATCATAAATACTGTTGATATCCTGCATATCATAACACTTTCAAAGATGGCCAGACCAAGTTTTCCAATCCACCTCTTCATGCATTTGTGAAGAATGGCAACAATAAGTGCATATGTGATTCACCTGGCATATGATGTGCTCTAGATAAGCCAGGAGCCCTCTTGTAAGCAGAATAATGACACTGTTCCTGCAAGAACCTCATATGTGAGTAATATCAGATGGAGACACCATTACCTTTGCAATTTGTCACTTGAATAAGCATAAATTAGATCTGATATGAAAATAACTATGTGAAGGAAGACTCAGACCATTAGATGGTTTATTGAATGTGTCCACATGGAAGTCCTGGACTCTGTAATAAAATACACAGCATTTGCTACTTAGTGTGCCCAATATGTGAAACTCTACAGCTTGGAGACAATAATTAGATACTTGCACCAAGGATGTGATCTAATAGAAAACGTGGTGCTCTCAAAATATCAGTTGTGTACACTTCTGAGTATATACCAGCGCATCAGACAGATGATATCTTGGTTTTAATAGGACATCTAATAAGCCTGTGTAACATTATTGGGTGTTTAGAAATACCATGACTGTAACTGACTGTTACTTGGTAACATGGTAGGAAAGTGTAGATACAATGGTTCCTCCAGAAACACAGTTCTCAAGTATAACCACTCGGTACAGCAGAAAGCTTTAATAGTCAATACCACATCTGTAGATGCTATATGATGGTTTGGCTTGTCTTTAATGGCTACTAGCCAAGTAGCAAATGTATCTCAAAACTACCTCACTGGCTACGCTGATGACGTGGATGAAAAGCCGTCCTGAACAAATGAATTATGGAAGAAACGAATGTTATAGTTGTGAGTGGTTTGGTTATGATTGCAATGGTGACTTTTTCCTGTGTCTGCATAGGAACTTTAAAGCTCCACTAGACCTTTCTTCGAGGATCAGCATTTTGAGATTTTCTACCATATACTGTATGGTAGTACAGCTTTATATTAGAGGGATTTTAATTCCCTGACGAGGCCTTAAAAAGTGTTGATCAATCTATATTCAGAAGCTATGAACTCTCACACATGTATGTAGACAATGCCGTCATTACTATTACACAAATAATGTTTCATGGCAATCTATGACCTCGAGTAACACTTCCAGTTTATGTAGTGGTTGAAGCATTGTCCATAACACAGTGAAAAACCAAGCCACACTTTCTCGTACACATATGTATCTGAGAGCACGACATATTCTGGCTGTTTATAATTATGAAAAACAAAGTTTGGAGATACTAGCTAGAAAAATAAATTATCCATGAAGGATAAGAAATTTAACAATTATTACTATGGTCACATTTCACTGAAGTTCAAACACGTGTTTGTCAGTTCACCGTATAATTATGATTAAAAGTTTTGGGTGTGTGTTTTTTCAGATAGTCACATTTTAGATAATTAGCACAGATATAGAGGTTTTAAAAGTTAAATGTTAAAGTACTGAATGCAGAGAAAATCCTAAACAAAAGAAGAAATTTAGAAACACTAAGAATCAAAGACAAATTTTAATAAAACATAAGGAGCGCCATCACATTTATATTAAATTAATTACATTTAACACCGAAATAAATCATAAACTTTATGACTGGGTGTATTTACACTCTGAATGTACTTGTACCATAAATATTAGCCGCGGAAATAACTGTTTCAAAATTTACTGTAACCGCTACTGATATCCCACCGACAAAACTTTGATGTGATCGAAATGCCTTTCAGGTCCAAATGATGAGAATGACAAGTTTGTTTGTTTGTTTGTTTGTTTTGGAATTTCGCACAAAGCTACTCGAGGGCTATCTGTGCTAGCCGTCCCTAATTTAGCAGTGTAAGACTAGAGGGAAGGCAGCTAGTCATCACCACCCACCGCCAACTCTTGGGCTACTCTTTTACCAACGAATAGTGGGATTGACCGTCACATTATACACCCCCACGGCTGGGAGGGCGAGCATGTTTAGCGCGACGCGGGCGCGAACCCGCGACCCTCGGATTACGAGTGCACGCCTTAACGCGCTCGGCCATGCCAGGCCCGAGAATGACAAGAGTTGTGTTAAAAGCATCTCGTAGCCCAGGTTGCACGTGCACTGACGATCATGGATGTTGTTATTTCGATATTTGGTTTTCAATGAATTCTATGCGTCACATGTACACATGGCGTCTGGGTAAAACACGGCTTTTTTTTTTCTTATTTTCATTCTCTGTTGCGCGTACTCTGACCAAGTCAGTGGACAAAATTACACGCGTTGTTTCTTTTTTATTTAGTATCGAATAATAACGTTTTACTTAAACCATGACTGGACCGGAGCTTCCAAACGAAATCCTGTTTACGTTGAAACTTGTGAAATAATTTCATTTGAAGTCAGGTTTCCTCATTGTTAGGAAATTCTGTTTGTTTTGGATATTTACGCAAGTTGCACAAAAAGGACCTGCACTAATTGTAAAATGATTGGAGGGATTGTAGCTTGTTAACAACACCTATTTCCAACCTTTCGGTCACACTATTAAAGTGGCGGTATTCGAACGTCACTCTTATAATGCTGTATTAGGACAAAGCTCCTGGGTCCTCGGATTCACAGTTCAACACGCTAACTAATAAACCATGTCCAGCTCTATTATTAGAAAGGATTTATAATCTACTTCAAACTGGGATTTTATTTCCAGTTACTTCCACCAAAATGGTTCTTGTGTCTGGTGAATATTGGTATTCGACTGTAATTGGCACAGTCGTGGTAAATACCTTTTCACTCAGCTACAGAACGTGTTTTAAAATATCATAATAATGTTTTTAGTATACATTTTTATTGTGTAAATTGATAAGTTAGAAGTATAGATTCGCATGTTTTCGATGAAACCCTAGAAAGATATATTATGTCATAAATAACATAATAAATAAACATAAATGTGAAAGTTGTTTATAATGATTGTGTAATTCAACGGGCTACGATCGTTAAATATACATAATTTATTTTAAATTTCTCACAGCTCTCCAAATCTCTTTTTTTTTTTTTTTTCCATTACCATCAGTTTTGAGTGTAACTTGATAATTCTATAGACGCCACCTATGTAGAGGTTTCTTTATTTTAATCGTTTATGCACGTATGTATATCGCCAGATCGACACTCGGTGATGAATACCTGACCTTCAGTCTACATACAAAATCACAGACCTTATATTAGCCACTCCTACCCCAGTAATACAGTTGAAAGTATGCGAACTTATAACGTTATAAATCGGTTTTAATACTTGTGTTGGGCGTAGAGGAAATAGCCTATTGTGTAGCTATGCGCCTAACGATAGACAAAGCAAACACACTTCAAAGGCAAAGTTACAGTGATGTGACAAAATATTTTAGTATCAGAGGCCTAAATGTTGAGTGTTATGAACATAACGATAACTCATTTTGTCATAAATTTAGGACAAAAAAACATATGGAACAAAGTTTTATGGTAGTGAAAAGCTTCAGATAATGTTTACACGATATCATTAATTAACTTAATTGTGGTCAGTTTTGTTTACTGAATATACGTGACGTCATTGTTGTGTACTGGTTGTTCTGTACCTTTCACCTGAATAATTTGTGTTTGTGTTTTCTTTTGGCAAAGCTACATCGCACTATCTTCTGTGCCCACCGAGGAGAATCGAACCCTTGATTTTAGCGTTGTAAATCCGTAGACTCACTGCTGTACTAGCGGGCGGCTTATCTGAATAAAGATAACATTTTTACTATACGCATAGAGAGAGGGCAGGGAGACATCTCCCAATAGCCCATGGCCCGCAAGAGGGTCCTCAAAAAGGAGAAAAATATTTAGTTAATCAGTGACTAACGAATTAAAGTTTAAAAAGTTTATATAAACTTACTCGGGTATTTTTTTTCAAACGGATATATAGCCTTACACGATTTTTTAAACAGTTTGAAAAAGGGAAACACTCACATTTAGAACGTTAAAGCTGATTAAAAATTAGTTGCGTTTCTCTGTTGCTCAAGACAGACTGACATGCTGGTAAAAATGACAACCGACAACTGAAATTAATTAAGCCTAAAAAGCACAGTCGTCATTCCCATGGGCTGATTATCTCTGCAGTGCAAAATCATCTTACCAAAAGTGCGTAATAGAACATTACTTACACCACGACAGAAATGATTTATTTTCAATTGATAATATTATAAGAGAAAGAAATTTGGCAAATGTCTTAAGTAAAAAAACAACAACATATATATAAAAATAAATATATATATATAATATGAAATATCTAAAAAAATAAAATTTTAAATAAGGCAGTAGTAATCACCAAAAAGTTATTAATTTGTATAAAAAAATCAAAGCCAGATAATAATTACAAGCCTTTTAACCATGACGATAACTTCCTATTATGTACTTCAGGTGTGAGGATATCGTCCTACACGTGAGGTAAATGGCCTATAGAGATAAATGCCCTAAAATCTTGTTTCGCACTGAGAATTTTGACTCCATAATTAACCACTTTATCAAAAAGAAGGCCAAGAAAGTGAGCCTTTCAATGACATAATTAATAAAGTTAATATACGTGCCGTTGATCTCGCCTGGTCAACAGAACTGGAAAGCATACATATTAATTTAATGATTAGATCGAAGTGTGAATGAATGGATAAAAGTTAGACTTGTTTACAACACAGCATATGTTAGGCCAAGGGTAGCTGGCCGCGGTTAAAACTTTTATGTATAGGCTTGAATGCATTTGTTTGTTTGTTTTTATCGTAAACCTACACAAAGGGATTTAAGCTTAAAGTCCATCGATTTTACAACTGACCCACTGAGAAAGGGTTAAGTTTTTATGCTTTGAGACTTTCATCACTATGGCATCGTTTGTTGGCCCGACATGGTCAGTGGGTTAAGGCGTTCGACTGGTAATCTGAGGGTCACGAGTTCAAACCCCCTTTGCACCAAACATGCTCGCCCTTTCAGCCGTAGGAGCGTTATAATGAGATGGTCAATCACACTATAAGTAGGTAAAAGAGTTGCCCAAAAGTTGGCAGTGGGTGGTGATGACTAGCTGTCTTCCCTCTAGTCTTACACTGCTAAAATAGGGACGCTGCGTAGATAGCCCTCGTGTAGCTTTGCACGAAATTCAAAACAAACTGTAGTGTATGTAATACACTGCAGGGCAGTGTGATATGCTTCACTTGTTTATACACGGTGTTACAGCTTTCTGTAAAGTGACAGTATCTTAATTATTTGAATTTGGGTCATACGACACATCCTACAATTACTAAATATTTTATCAGAATGTATGATTAGTGAACACAATGAAACTGTTCAGTATTTCAAAAGATGGTCGTCTAAAGGGTTTAGAAAAACGTTTAAGACGATTTGGGCAAAATCTTCATGACGAACGAAATTGAAATGGGCAGCTACATGGTTCAGAACGATCGTTGAGTAGAAATTCTTGAAGGACTAATTTACAGATGTAACTCAAATACAAAAATACAACGTATTAAAAGACGAAAGTTTTACGTCTTCAAACGGCGCTAACACTTTTCCCACAAATGCCATTATCAGTTTTGTGGTTGCTTTGCGTTTATATTTAGTTTGTTTGGGAAACGTGTTTAAAAATAGAGGCTTTTCTTAGAGGGCGCAGATGAGATTTTTAATTACACGTGAACTTTACTAACTAGTTTCTGGAAATGAATGCTCTTAATTCTCATGTAAATTATTTATAAACACTAGTTAATACTTTTTCTTCAACCCGTTTATTACTTATTACTGTGTTATTGTTGGGTGTGTTTTTTGCGGGGCATTTATGCTGTAGTTTTATTTTTAAAATAAACCCGAGGACTGTTAATATTCTGAAGGTTAATAGCATTCCCATAAAGTGCCTGGTTGAAGGATGAACTTAAAAGACTGCAGCCACGGTGTTTCAAATGTTTTTCGGACCCATCGACCTTGAAAATTTTGGAAAAGTATATACAGTTTCGTTGATTGGTTATCAAGAATACACTGGAATCTGAAACCCCATTTTATCTCGTCTGACCTTGGTCACAGCTCGGTTCTGGATTTTCTTGTTTCTAGTTGGAGATGAAAGAGATCTTTGTTCTGTAAATCACTGATTGCAATTAGACTAAACTAATAAAAATATGAATAGCTGAGGACGATGGCATTTTGAGCTAGAATTTTGGCAGTCATTATTCAAAGTCACTGCAAAACCTTAAAACGAAGGACTATTAGGATACAGTGTTATAAACGGAACAGTAAATTACGAAGTTACAATGTTATAAATGAAACTGTGAACTAGTTGGCTGTGGTGTTATAATCGGAACAATAAAGTAGGAGGATAAAGTGTTATAAATAGAATAATAAACTAGAAAGCTACAGTGTTATAAACAGAACAATAAACAAGAAAGCTACAGTGTTATAAACAGAACAATAAACTAGTAGGCTAAAGTGTTACAAACAGAACAATAAACTAGGAAGTTACAGTGTTATAAACAGAACAATAAACTAGGAAGCTACAGTGTTATAAACAGAACAATAAACTAGGAGGCTACAGTGTTATAAACAGAAAAATAAACTTGGAGGTTACAGTATTATAAACATACTGCTTGTATTTTATTGTTATTTTCTTTTTGGGGCTATCTTCTGTGTCTATCATGGAAAATTAAATTCCGAACGTTAATGCTGTAAGTTCGTAAAATTACTCCTGCTGTACTGAGAGGCAAAACTGTTGTAAGATGACGTGTAATTGTAAGAAAGTAACTGAACAAAGTGGTGTTTCAACTGTATTATTGTATCAAATTTGTTTATCGTCTCAGCAGCAAATTTGCGAGCTTATGACGCTAAAAGACAACTTTTGACACCAGTGGTGTAGTATAGTATGGTGTAGAGCATTTGGTAATTGCAATGTCTATGTGCCCTAATTGGGCATCGTGTATACTAAGAAACCGGATGAATGTGTATACATGTTTACTTTTCCATCCATTTTGTTTCTATACATTTTTGGCTGTATTTATTTAATTCGTCTGTTTGTAGTTAAGTACAAACCTAGACAAACAATGGGCTATCTGTGTTCTGCTCATCACGGGTATCGAAACCCGCTTTCTAGCGTTGTGAGTCCGCAGACATACCGTTGTGTCACTTGAAAAGACGTATTTATTTAAACCAAGAAGTGTATGTTTGTGTGCATTTTTTTATAGGAAAGCCACATCAGGCTATCTGCTGTGTCCACCGATGGGAATCGAGTCCCTGATTTTAACGTTGTAAATCCGTAGACTTAATTATGTGTTAACGGGGCACTAAACCAAGGAAACTTCTTTAAATTAATACATTTTTTACGTCTTCACATTTTACGATGATGTTCTAGAATTTTATAAAGCTTTGTTAACTTTGCTAGCACTAAAGTTATTTGTTTGTTTCTTACTGATTACCAAAATCCTTATACCAGAAAATGAACGTCCGGGGTTGAGACCCACAGAAAAATATGAAGAATGGGGTATACGTATCAAACACACAAAACATACAGACATTATATGTTCGAATACTCAGAACGTGTGTACACACTCTGTATGTGAAGACATGTTTCATCTGGCAAATCCATGACTAGAGGAGTCAGAAAATATAACTAATAATACATCCTTCCACATTCTCCCCAGTGGCAAAACAGTTGGTCTGTGGACTAACATCTCTAGAAACCGGGTATCGATACCTGTGGTGGGCAGAGCACAGATAGCCCATTGTATAGCTGTGTGCTTAATTCAAAACAAACCCTTCTATACACATAACTGTTGATCTTTATTCCAACATTGAAAGTTAGTTAAAGTCGAACTCACATTTCCACTGTGATATTAATGTCTTTGTACATAAGTTTTATTGTCTCAAATGTTTAACTATTGAGTAAGTAGTCTGTCAGTCTGCTTTATTTGTAGTCATTCTATTACGTTCTCTGTAAACTCTATGTTGCGAGTGTATCCTTAGCAGTTGTAGCACAACCTAACTATGTTTATCACGTTTTGGATCGTATAGAAACAAAACGACAACGACAAAAGATGTCTTGTAATTGTTATGATTACAGCTGTTTTCCGAACGCTGTAAATCAAGAAACGTTGGTGTTTGTTTTGTTTTTTTAAATGAGAGATATCGCTGTGGGTTAAATGGAGATAAAAAGATTTTACGTTTTAGGAGTTAGGTTGCTGAAACCACACGATTAACATGAAATGTGAATTTGCATGGTGAAGTTATGACATAAACAATGCAATAAGGAGGCTCAAGGAGAAACGTTACGAGTTTGTTGTTGATCTGGCGGCTGTGTTGAAAGAGGTCAGCGGGTATTCCCACGTATACCGAGGACCTGTTTCCTAGAACTTTATACTGGAACCAAGAGATTGCAAGCGGAATTGACAGCACGCGCAAGTCCACCCAGCCCACTTGCTTTTCGTCATGTGAAAGTCACGTGATACCAAATCGAATATATATTGTGGTAGCGCGTGTCAATTGTTTCACTTGGAAGTACTTGATATCGCGAGGTAATAAAACAATACGACCAGACCTACAAACTATGGAAGATGTTAAATGGCGGAAGACATTTCCACTTCTCTTTGTCTTCTTCGTCTTCACCCAAGTTGTTTACAGTAAAAGGTGAGTTAGTTATATTGGTAAATTTAATAAGCTGAATTATTTCTGTAAAATCAGCTTGTATGTTTCGTAAGATTATGCTATAAGTGAAGTCTAGTGTAACATTGTTTTCCACACAATTTATGTGTATAATAATTATATAAAGGTTTTAATAAAACAATTTTTGTTTTAAATGTGAGTGGCTTGTATACAATGTCGTTTTACTTGCGCTTCACAAACAACCTATTAGTGAATCGCGAGACTACCTATTATTTCAGCTTGTATTCTAACGCACGAGTTGTAACATGAGAAACAGGTTAGTGACATGTAAATAAAGTTAAGTAACAATGGCAGGGCTATTCCCATCTTTTTGATGACGATATTACGTAGTTGTTACGAACGTCATTTTATAAAACAAGGACAGCTGAGAAATATATAAGATATAAGACATAGCTACTGTGTAAGGATGATTTTTAAAAAATCGTTAAAGAAAACTGAGTGGTTGACAACAATTTCGTATTACATACGAACTTGATTTGAATCATTATTAATGCAAATTAAATCAAATGTAACGCATGTTTTCGTTCGATGCTGTGAAATATAGCTGTTTGGGCTATCTGTACTCTGCCCACCACGGGTATCGAAACCTGGATTTTAGCGTGTAAGTCCGCAGACATACCGCTGAGCCACTGGGGGAGCGAAATATACCTGTAATTTCCAGTAAAACTACAAATGTTGACGTCTCATTATTTAACCATCTTTACGTGCATTATTGATTAAACCACTGCTTTGTATCGTAGTTTTCATGTCGTCTACATGTTTCAAGAAGTCGTTTTTTTTTGTACTTTTCTTTTTAAGTCTGCGGACTATTTTTTGTGACTCTCAGATTTACTCAGTCAGCTACCCCCAGAAAAAAATGGAGAAGTAAATAATTTACAAGATTACTTGCTGTATTGGGCGTAAATTTTTAACTCCATTCCTTCTTTTTTATTATTGTTCTCCATAGATAAATTCCATCGGATGAAAACGGTGGTACGCTGTGTTTATCGGAACTATATTGACTTATTTTACGTCTTTTAGGCGCGAAGCTGGACAATGGGGTATCTTCACTATGCTTACTGAAGATATCGAACCCTGATTTGCATCTTGAGAGCTAAAATTTCCCAAACTTATCACTGGGCTAAATGGGTCGGTTGGGGTCGCTGACAATTGATATTTTAATTTTCTTGTAATGTGTTATAATCAGCTAAGTTTGTTTACATGTTTATTACCGATGTTGCGTCTTTTAATATCAAATTAAACTTTATTAAAGAAGAAAATATGTCAACACAACGATTAACATATGCTAATATTCATCGTATACATTAATAAAATATTTTGTGAGTGTATTCAAAATTGTGTGATAAATTAAACAAAGCGGAGACGAACATATACATCGTTCTGAAGTTTTGAAGTGAAGCTAGCTTCTTAAACACGAGCACTGATGCTTATCACCTGAGGTCTAGCCTTTCGTCTGCTGTCACTCTTTATTAAGTGGCACCATAATATCAATAAAATGCCCCCAGTGGCTCAGCGGTATGTCTGTGGACTTACACGCTAAAATCCGGGTTTCGATACCCGTGGTGGGCAGAGCACAGATAGCCCATGTAGCTTTGTGCTTAATTCAAAACAACTAAACAAAAAATATCAATAAAACTAACCACACGCTTTTCGTATGAAAGTTATTAATACATCACAATCATGAGTCAATAATTTGTAATTTGACCTTGTTTGTGGTTTGCAAACTAAAGAAACGAGCTAGATTAACGTATTTACGTTTGAAAAGAAACTAGGACTCAAAATTCTCTTTGTTAGAAACTACGGAATACATTTGCTCTTTGAAACACAAAATTATTAAATGTTTTATTGAAAAACTCATCAAATATTTTTCTACTAATCTAAGCCTAATTTCGTACTGGTTAATATTTAAAACACTTCTTGAAAACTAAATAAATAATATGTATACAACTGAAACACGAAAGATACAGATGGATCTAACTTTGTTTTTTTTTAGTAATTAAAGCTTGTGCTTATATATATAATATTATTTTTAATTTAGTCTGTAGCTCTTGTAATTCGCTATTATTTCGTCAAATACTTCTAAAGGAACAAAACTTTTTATTTGAACACCGATGATTCTTTGCAAACATGTGAGTAAATGGATTTAAATCACCTCGTAAGACGTAAAATAATTCTAAAATTTGTAACTTCATTTGAGAGACTAGCAACTTTAGAAGGATGAAAGACAAAATAAACGAAGCGGCAATTTTATTAAACGTCTGTTATTTGCTACGTTTCTCATAAATGACCGTTATCTCCAAAATATTAATTATATCTTTCATTCATTGTACGATACGATAAATAAACCTGCGCTATTCGAAGTCTCTTTCTAAAACAAACGTATAATTTTTCGTTTTTTCAGCGTTTTTCGGTGCTCAAATGTTCAGTTTTTAACAACTTATGTATGTAGTGTTGTAATTTTAAAAAATTATAATTGTATTTGCAAGTTTTTTGTTTCTTTTACGTGTGTTTAATATTTATCAACATAAAATTTAAGTATTGTTTGTATTGTGAGGTATAGAAATGACCAACTTATGATTGAATTCACTGAAATTTTATACGCTATTTTATGTTAAAGATTCAAAATTATACACTAACAAATTATTTTGTATTTTAAGTAGATCTAACAGTTGCTAACAGCTGAGCCAGATTAAGATGTTTTTAGGCCCAAAGCACTGAAATATTAGTGTCCTGCCCCCCAGTAGCTCAGCGGTATGTCTGCGGACTTACACGCTAAAATCCGGGTTTCGATACCCGTGGTGGGCAGAGCACAGATAGCCCATTGCTACACACTGGGCTATCTGTGCTCTGCCCACCACTGGTATCGAAACATGATTTTTAGCTGTGCGAGTCCACAGACATACCGTTGTGCCCCTGGGAGGGGGGACAAATAGGAGAAGAATACTTACTGGAATGTAAGTAAGTCTAACAAAGTTTTGAATTTTCCCATGATGACTACTTCCATACAATATTTGAAATATTAAATTCTTTTAAAAAACATTCTCTTTTTTTCTTTTTTCGTGTGTTGCTGGTGCTCTAATCACGTTTTTATTATGCCTACTGGGAAATTTAGGACTGCCCAACAATGGGATAGTGTTTCATGATTGTTTGGTTTTGAATTTCGCGCAAAGCTACAGGAGAGCTATCTGCGCTAGCCGTTCCTAATTTAGCAGTGTAAGACTAGAAGGAACGCAGCTGATCATCACCACCCACAACCAATTATTGGTCTACTGTTTTACCAACGAATAGTGTAATTGACTGTCGCATTATTACGTCCCCCGGCTGAAAGGGCGAGCATGTTTGGTGTGACGGAGATTCGAACTCGCGACCCTCAGATTACGAATCGAGTGCCTTAACCACTTGGCCATATCTTATGATATTCTTATCATATTGTATTTACACGCACAAACATATTAGTTTTTATAACAGTGCGTAAAGATCTGAAAAAACAAACTAGATAAAGTAATTCTTTGCCCCATGACTCGTATGTTAATTAAAATTATGTAACCAATAAAATCACCGCCTAGCAAATAAGTTGTTATATAAATAGTTCAGTAAAATGTGTGTAAAAAGTTAGGAGGCATTAATTCAAGGACTGAATTGCAGGCACAAATTATAAGATGCAATTACATCAGAGCGTTACATTAAATGTATGAGAATTATTCGTTTTTGTAGGGACCTGGTGTTCAGAGAGCTTGATTCGCAATCATCGTTTCGCAAATTCATTTTTCGTTGTCGGAAGTGCTCGTTCTTTGTGTCATGGGCACGCTATAACGTGACCGTCAGCCTTGATAAAGAGACTTCGCGTGTAGGTGTTGTCTAGTTTCCTTCCGTCCAGTTTATTACTTTCCAATTAGAGACGGCTAACGCAGATAAGTCCTGAGGAGCTTTGAACGAAATGTAAAACAATCAAATTTGTGATTATTTATGAAATATATGTGTAACATCTTTTTCCCCTACTTTTTAAACACTGTTCAACGCAACAAAGTGTGTAACCAGTTTCAGCTGTGCAAGCTCAATGAATGGTTTCGTGGCAAATATTTTTTTATGCCCAAACGAGTGGATTTGCTCTGTCAATATTTATACGACAGTTTAAGCAATATTTGGCATACATCCACATAACAGGCCTGAAGCCTGATGTTAAACCGGAGTTCGCCACTGTACAATGCAAGTCACCAATGCGTACATCCGTCTATGTCATGTACCACGACTACATAACTTTGTTGTTGTGGGAAGTGGAGGCGAATAAAAAAAAACACACAAAAACAAAACAAAACACACACACACCAAACAAACAAGCTGAGTCAATATAGCTGTTAAATAATTGTGTATTTATACTAGAAATGTATAAAGATACATTCTCTTTCAAACTTATGCGTTAGTGTCAATGTCTGTTTGTTTGTTTTGGAATTTCGCACAAAGCTACTCGAGGGCTATCTGTGCTAGCCGTCCCTAATTTTGCAGTGTAAGACTAGAGGGAAGGCAGCTAGTCATCACCACCCACCGCCAACTCTTGGGCTACTCTTTTACGAATAGTGGGATTGACCGTCACATTATACACCCCCACGGCTGGGAGGGCGAGCATGTTTAGCGCGACGCGGGCGCGAACCCGCGACCCTCGGATTACGAGTGCACGCCTTAACGCGCTCGGCCATGCCAGGCCCTGTGTCAATGTCAAACATGAACGAATGAAATCTAAATAAGCATCACCACAACTAATCTGTATTGGCATATCACTAAGACGTAAGTATCAGCACTTGAAAAGTATGAGGAATTTTACCCTTAAATCATCAACTCGTGATGCTACCTACAGCATTCCCACTGTTTAAGGGTTAATGCAGGTCTTGAGTTGAGTATTGCGAGGCTTATCTGTTGAACAGTGTTGGAAATGTGATTTTTCGCATGTATCTGAAACTGTGAAATAAGTTAAAGCTCATGGTTATTTTAACATGTTAAAAGTGTAAGTAAAGAAGAATATACGTGTATGTATATATAGTCAACCATATTCAAAGTGTTCCTTCTCTACAAGTGTAATGCAATGAAACAAGACTAGGCTTCCGCGAAGGCCTGATGGTCAGGGCGCTCGATTTGCGAGTTCAAATTCCTTTAAAAAATGTGCTTGTTTCTATGATTTCTAATTAACTTCTATTTCAGGTACGGTTATGTTTCGAACAGCTTTACACAAAATTTGAAAATGTTAAACCCTGCCATAAATACCCAAGTACTATTGAGTTTTGTATTGATTCCATTGGTCTATATATATAGCTTTTATACAGTTTTTAAGACTTAAGCTCTTCAGTCGTAATGAAACTTATTTTAATCTGAAGTACGTTATAACGAGAATGAATCATTAATTTAAGTCTTATTTATCGTGTATGATGACGTGCATTTTCGAAGAGGTGAACTTCTGACATCTAGGTAGAAAACTTGTGCAATTATAGACTGTTATTACTAAATATAATAAACAGTGGGACGTACAAATAAATGAAAACTAAATAGCCCGTGACAATGATAAGTGTTTCTTCTTTAAATTTTTTCTCAAGAAATGATTAGTCAATATATAGATACAGAAATCAGTTCGGAATAAAGTAATTTCTAAGAAATTATTTACGTTTACAAACATTTTCTAAGTGATAAGTAAAGGTGGACACACTTCCTTTGAAACGATATCATATGCATAGCACTTTACTTCCGTCAGGGTGATGGGTTTCAGAGTATTATAATTTTAATTTCTTAAGCAGAAATATTGTGTTTAGGCCAGGGCTTTTCATGGTGGACTCGCCTTAGCCGGAAGGAAAGGTTGAGCCAACTTCCTGCAGGGTTATAAGGTGTTGTCTCTGGGCTACAGTTGCAATTCGAAATTATGTACAGTGGCGTTGGAAGTGTGGCGGGTGTGACCTCCCACTTTTCAATCTGTTCCAGTAAAAATTCATCAAAATTAGAAAACTTATTCACAGGAAAATGTTTAAAATTTAACTGAGAACCCGAGAGCTTTCATGACTCTAAGGTGAGCCCTGTATTCTAACCGCAATGACTGCACTTGCCCGCATGACCTCGCTTTCCTTGGTCAAATAAGCCTTGTTCACTTTATTTTCTATTTTTAATTACCCTTTTCAACCTCTCGCCCCCTATTGACACTTTTATGTGTCTGTGGACTTATAACGTTACAGATTGGGTCTCGATATTCGTGGTGAGCACAGCACAAATAAACCCTTGTGTAGCTTTATGCTTGCTTCAAAACAGCAACAATATCTGATGCAGAATAAACAGAAATGCAAATTAAATTTGTATGTAGTCTATTAAAAAGGCTCTAGGCAAAAGAATGACTAGATAGCATCGTCCAGTAGCAACGAGAAGATTTATGGGACGATTGCGAAAGAGAGAGAAAATAACCCTTAAATTAAAATATTTTATTTTTAACTCGCAAGCACGAAACCTCGAGTTGTCGGTTGACCTTGTTAATGTTGTTGAAGGCCTGTGTTGCCGCCAACATGACTGAGGGCGAGAAGGATCTTTATTTTTGGAACTTGTCAGCTTCATTAACAACTATTATTAGAGTTCTTTATTTATGTTGGTTTGTCTCAAAATTTATTCAGTTGACCTTGCTTATGCTTTTGACTGTCTTTATAAATTTTATCTACAGCTTAATAAATTTACAGTTAAGTTCATACACACGTTTGGTTTCACTGTGTAATAACAGAGGACTTTAACAATGTAATTGATATTAAAAAATTAAAACGAACATGAATAACAACAGTCTCACTGAAACAAGAAACTAGCCTGATCACAAAGAATTAAACACCTTTTATTATATTTATTGTTTTGGTAGATCAAAAACGACCACAAAAAAGAGGCTTAATTTTAATATTTTAAGCCACTTAATGAAATCAAACAGTGTTACATCTTTTCTCTTTTCCCCATAAAGACGTGATGAATTACAAACATCAGCCGATTACACGTGACGCCAGTGTTCACTTGGGGCGCCAGCAATTTATATGGATGACAGAGCATGTTGGCTACAGGCGATTTGCAACCTTGTAGTGTAATCTCTCAATTCTTTTTCTCCAACGACAAAAAACGTTTAGCGATTAGTAAGCAACGTACTAATTAATGATAACGACGCTATTCATCCCTTTGTAACTCTGTAATGCGTTAAAAACAATTAGATCCGTGTGTGACGTTTACATGACATCGTATCTGGCCACAAATAAGTTTTTCGCTTGAGTACTCGAAAAACTGATTGATAGAGAACTATTTCTGACGCTACACGTCGTTTTATAACTCCGTAAACGTCAAATCTACGTGTCATCTCCTCACTTTTCCTTTGCTCCATTACCAAATTCATCTGCCCAAATTTTTGTACATTTAAATGGAGAAATATAAAGTTCTCTGTGACAGGAAAAATAGAAACGACAAGGTTGTGAACTCTGTTGCAAATCTACATGTACACAGGAGTAAAATTCCGCGAAGTTGAGGGTTGCACGTCGCGTAATAAAAATGTTCTACCAGTGTCATACATATAAGCAAGAGTTTTATTATCGTGCGATAACAATTACTACTCGTCCATAGAATTATCACAACTGTTTTTTAATGTTACGTTTTGTATGTACTAATGGCATGCTCGATGAATGCATTTACGCCACAACGACATTTTATGGAAAGAGGTTTTACACTTTCAGTCTCAAAAGCATTTTCAAAAGTTTGTCGTTTAGTTCTGAATTTTGCCGAAATGTCTCTACTTTTCTTCCACCTCTTTCTAGTGAGCTTGAGGACTTGTTACCTTAGAATTTGGAGTTGAAGCCAATTCCATCTTGTTTTTTAATAAAGAGAAATTAAAAGGTGGCTGTTGCTGTTTTGAATTAAGCACAAAGCTACACAATGGGCTATCTGTGCTCTGCCCACCACGGGTATCGAAACCCGGATTTTAGCGTGTAAGTCCGCAGACATACCGCTGAACCACTGGGGGGCAAAATTAAAAGGTTTTTCTATGTCCAGAATAATATAATTTGCGTAATGAACGTTTTTAAAACTTTTAGATTTCACTAATAAAAGAACGTAGTTTGTTTGCAGATCCACCTCGTAACCTGATCAACAGATTTAATTAATTCAGATGGTAGTAATTATTATATGGAACAGTATTTGTTTTTACATGTAGTAAAACAATCTTTTTACATTGTTAGATATGAAAAAATTGTTTGGTACAGGTGTTATTATTTATTTATTATGTGTTTCTAATTCATTGATGTCGAGGAAATGAAGTTTTTTTTTGAAGGCCTAGGTGTTTGTTTTCGAATTTTTCGAAAAGATATACGACGGCTATCTGTGCCGTTTCTAATTAGGTTGTGTAAGACTAGAAGGAAGTAGTCATCACTACCCACTTCCAACTCTTGGACTATTTTTTTACTAACGAATAGTGGAATTGACCGTAGGTTACAACGCCCACACGGCTGAAGGGGATTCAAACCTGCCACTCTCAGATTACGAGCCGAGCTCCCTCACCATCCGGCCATACCAGGCCAGGCCTAAGTGATAGACGTACAAATAATTGTGATTAGACCAGCAGAAACAGGGTGAAAGTAAAGGGACATGAAAGAGGAGATCAGTCAGATAAAAATCAGAAAAAGTAAAATTAACCTCCGTAGGAGTGAATGACATAACGGTTCATATGTTGGAGTGAGGTTAACAGTTTGAAAGAGATGAATAGAATAATTTGAACCAGCCTGTTTTGGACTTTCACAAAAGGCAAACTATTATTGAAAGTTCAGGATACAATTACGCCAATTCACGCAGCATCATCAGTGAAATAAAGATAATACTGCGAGAAAAATAGTTCGACTTGTCAGCTACATTCTAAAGTAACTTAATTGGCCTAAGTGGACTCTTGAGAACAAGAAAACAATATAATGTTTACATTATATTTAAAACTTTTATCTCCAGAATATAAAGAATCTTGTATATACATTTAACTTGTTTCGAATGTATGTCTTATTTTAAAAGAAAGTGGAGCGTTTGTTGTTCGTTCATTGTCGAATTATCGCCAATAAGTCGGACACATTCTGTAGAAGATTAATCAGTCCGACACAACCATATAATTATATTATCATATATGCTGTTAAAAATTAAGTACTGAACATACACGAGAAGAAGAACTGGTGAGAAATGCATACTAAGAATCCGTACAATGATATTTTCTAAAACATATCGAAGATTGGTATATTGCAAGGCTTACGACGTTAAAAACTATGTTTCGGTACCCCTTGTGTGGACGCAGCACAGTTATCCCACTCTGTAGCTTTGCACTTAACAACAAACAATTTAGGTTTCAGATTATAGTTTGTAAGTATTTCTTTATAATATTGGAAAAGTTTTCCCCAGTTTAAATTATAACAGTATACAATATAACTACAATGTCGGTTGACTCCATATGTAGGGATGGGCAAGATTCTCAGAATGCATAATACACATATTCACCGTTTGTTTGTTATTTTGAATTTCGCGCAAAGCTACTCGAGGGCTATTTGCGCTAGCCGTCTCTAATTTAGCAGTGTAAGGCTAGAGGGAAGACAGCTAGTCTTCACCACCCACCGCCATCTCCTGGGCTACTCTTTTACCAACGAATAGTGGGATTTACCGTTACATTATAACGCTCCCACAGCTGGGAGTGCGAGCATGTTTGATCTGATAGGGATTCAAACCCACGACCCTCGGATTACGAGTCGAGTGCCTTAACCGTTTGGCTAATATAGCAAATTTAATTACACCCAATCATTGAATTTCAATTAAGAGAAAAAAGTCGCAAAACAAGTAATTAAAATATTTTGTAATATAAAATGAAGGCTAAAGCTATTCAGTTATGAATAGAGGGATGATACAGCTATACAGAAATCGTTTCTGCATGACTTTCAATATTGAAATTTAATGTTATACTGTAAAATGTCTTTAATACTATTGCATTTAGAAGTACGAGGGCTGTTCAAAAAATACGTGGACTGACGTCATAAAACAAAATGTACTTTATTTAGAAGTTATAGGTCTGGGACTCCTTCAAAGTACTCTCCTCCCCAACGCACACACTTTTCCAAACGGTGTTTCCACTTGTTAAAACAATCCTGGTACGCTTTTTTTGTAATGTCCTTCAGCTCCTTCGTCGCATTTGCCTTAATCTCGGGAATCGTCTCAAATCTTCTTCCTTTCAAGGGTCTTTTGAGTTTGGGGAACAAGAAAAAATCGCAAGGAGGAAGGTCAGGTGAGTAGGGGTGGGGAAGAACAGTGATCGGGTGTTTGGTCAAAAGCTCATGAGTTCTGAAGCACAAATTTCGCAGCAACGTGGTGCATATTCAATTTTTCGGTCAAAATCTCGTAACAAGATCCAACTGATATCCCACACTCTTCAGCAAGTTCCCTGACAGTCAGACGTCGATTTGCCCGCACCAGGGTGTTGATTTCGTCGACGTGTGGGTCGTCAGTTGACGTGAAAGGACGTCCAGGACGATCATCATCTTCAATGGACTGTCGACCATCCTTAAAACGTTCATGCCACTTGAGACATGCCGTATGCTTCATAGCAACATCACCGTAAGCCGTGTTAAGCATAGCAAAAGTTTCAGTCTCAGATTTTTCAAGTTTAACACAAAATTTCACAGCAAGTCGTTGCTCTTTCAGGTCGTTCATTCTGAAATCCGCCAAACGAAAAAAATCACACTTCACTTAAAACCGCGTAGCTAATACACAAATAAAGATATCTGCAATCAGGAAATGGCGCCGTAATCAGCTGATCTGTGCGAACCTAGCGACATCAAGCGAATTTCCCTGGAACCAACTGGAGCCGCGCAATTCAAATAGTCCGCGTATTTTTTTTAACAGACCTCGTAATATATTTCTGATTGTTGATATGCAGTTTGTTCAACATCTTAATATCATTGTCATTCCAAGGTAGCTATCAATGTAATGCATTAAAAGCGCAAGACTTTCGTCCAAGGAAACTAGATTGAGTCAAAACATGTCATGATTATTACAGACTATTACAAACTATCGCTCGTGGTCGGTCGAATTGACAGATCTCGTTGATATTTCGTATTCATGCATTTTACATTGTAACAATAAATTTCAGTGTTGAAAGTAATGTTGGAATGATCTGTGAAAAGTTGTATCACTCCTATATTGTTGTTTGCATTATTTTTGGCATTGCTATTCTAAGATAATTTTACATTTACTAAATGTTGTTTTTTATTACTTGTATAAATAACATCTCAATTACTATTATACTATTAGTAGTCTAATCGATCTCATGGTCTTTGGTATTGTACAAAAGGACTCCTCGGCGCTAAATATGATAAATATAGTACGTTCTTTGAATCATTTGTAACAATTATAAAGATTGTGCGTGGTACAAGGTCAAGGTACCTAGACCGAATCCAAAGATTCGTAGTATGTGCAGAATGCACTCTGCAAGTTGAGGCCATGAGTGCAATATAAGAGTGACGATGAAATCTAATTGCTAAATCAGAGAAATGTTGACGAGGGTGATTATTGACTATTAGCCTTTCCTATACTCTATCGTATAGTTTTATTGTATAGCTTTGTGATAACATCAAACAAAATAACAATAAAAATAGATGGCCTATATTTAAATTTATCTGTTTGTATTTTTCACAAACAATATTTATACTATTAGGGTAATGTAGTAGACTGAAGTATTCAATGCAACGAAACCACGTCCAGAAATAAATTATTCAGAGTTCTCCATTAATATATTGAGTTTCTCCCACCAACAGTGCATACAGCATTAGTAAATCACGATACTTGATAGTTTAACGTTATACGAAAATAAGTGATCCAGATAAATGTGTTTAATTTTAATATATTTATTTTTATTTAGCCGACATGTTTTGTAATTTTATTTCATCATTTCCTCGTTAGTTTTCTTCGTTATTTACTTTATGCTAAATGTATGTTGATTGAAAAAAAGGAAATAAACTTAAATAAAGTACTGTAGCATATTCGTGTTTTAGTTTGTTTACTTTCCTTGAAAATGTATGTTGCTCTCGCAATTGAGGTCACTCGTTAGACAAGTTTTTATGACATTTTCACCTGTACGTTAATGGTGTTGGAATGAGGCAAATGTTATAAGGTTAAACCCTCCCTCGTTATTATATAACTTAAGTACTAAAGATTCTGTCACACATCGAATTTCAGGTTCATTCCATTACGTCTTACACATGTTGTTTGATACATACACTTGAAGTAAGTGTTTGTTCGGACTGAACAAGTAACAAGTTCTTTTTAAACTTGTTTTTTACCCTTGTTCTTCGGTTTTGTCCTTGTCCAGGGTTACTGATGAGGAAGAATTCTCGCACAAAACATAACGACTAGAAATCGAATGGTGCATTGGGCTTCATATCCATTTATTTAGTTTTGCTACATGCAGCATTACACGCCATTTTTGTATTTTTGTCTACTTTGCGTTGAAATTAGAGCTGGAGACAACCTATTCCTCGATGAGGAAGCCGAGGTGTGCTACACAAAACATTTTTGGGCCACTCTGCATCTTGTAGGTGCACATAATTTAGAAATTGAATCAACTTTAACAGTAACGTATGATTATTCGGAGGTGGGACGACATGAGAAGTTAAAACATATTTTCCATTAACTTCAACACTTTTCTCCCTCTTTATTTCGCCGCTTCTGGTTTAAATACAATAGAATAAAAAACAGCGAAAAAAACGTTAAAGTTAAAATGGGGGTGAGTAGATTGGTAAACAACCTTGATCAGAAGTTACAAAAACTAGGAAATTGGTCTGTACTGCATGGTTAGAGCGCATGCGCAAGATTAATTTTTCTGTAATTGTTTTGACAAATGTATTATCACTGATCTTGTTCCTGATCACATAATTAATAAAATCGAGTTTTCCTAAACAGCATTTTAGGCCAGTTATTTTATTTTTAGCATGTAATACAGAATTTTGACAGCTGTTAAAACAAACGTTCAATAAAAGGAACAAATTATACCTTTATAAGATTCCACGAAATTAAAGTGAATCTCTAAAAAATGCCCATTAATGTGGAATATAGAAACTTACTCTCTAATATTTTATTTCTTACTGCTGACAGGCCTGGTATGTTATGTTTAAGGCGTTTGATTCATGATTTTGCGAGTCACATGATCATATCCCGTTGATGTTCGCTCTTTCAGCCATGAGGGTTTTATAATATTACAGTTAACCCCACATTTTCTTAGTGAAAGAAAAGCCCAAGATTTCACGTTAACTATCTGCATTTCCTTTAGCCTACCACCTCTTATTTAACTTGTTTAGTGCCGTAGACAAGATAACCCGTCCAAGCTGATCAGTAACACAGTGCCACGGACGAGTTAATTCGTTTTTAGTAACACCTAACTTCAACGTTAGATGTCAGCACCATACATGCATTTGACCTACTTGCAAATTGTTTCACTTTCAATCCAAAATGGCGTCACGAAAAAGTTACAAAATGAAGAAGCATTAGAGTTGTGTTTTGAACTTGGTTTGGAGTTGCCGTAGCAGCTGAAATACTTGGCAGTCAACAGAAAGCTCTAGAGGAGCTTTATGCGAAATTGAACAAAAAAAACCTATAAATGTCTCATTTAAGTAAGAAGGGATCCCTGTCTACTCTTATCGAATGGTTTTGTGCTGTGCATCTTTCTCTCATAGTTCGAGTCCCCCGCTAGTACAGCGGTCTGTCTACGGAATTACAACGCTAAAATTAGGGGGTTCGCTTTCTCTCGGTGGTGTCATCAGAGATAGCCAGATGTTGCTTCGCTATGAAAACACACACACACACACACACTCATAGTTGGTTCCGTGAATATTATCCCCTCCGTTAGTTTTTGCTTATTTTGTTTCTTTAATGGTTCATCGCTCCTGATTTCTAGTTGGTATTACATCGCAATAGTTCTTTTATAGATTATTTACACCTATTTAGATTGGACCATAACTGTATGTCAACTTATTAACTACTGTTTTATACAAAGTGATTAAATACTACAATCTCCCCTCAAATCTTCAGAGGAACTGGTGTTCATGGTGAAATACACTGAAATTAATATTCTGTGCTGGTAATTTCATACATGATGCATTTTTAAAAGGTCAGCAAAATGGTACTGATGCTAATTAAAGTACTATTTTATTATTATTTAGATAGTTTGGTTTGTTTTGAATTTCATGCAAAGCTACTTGAGGGCTATCTGTGCTAGCAGTTCCTAATTTAACAGTGTAAGGCTAGAGGGAAGTTAGGCATCACCACCCACCAACAAATAGTGGGATTAATCATCACATTATAATGCCCTCATGGCTGAAAAGGTGAACATGTTTAGTGCGACGGGTATTCGAACTCGTGACCCTCGGATTAGGAGTTGAGTATTTAGGTAGTCACTGGTGTTATTTACATGTGAAATGTATCCTCCAACTTTTCATCATCAAAGGAATGATCCCTCATGATACATCTGTAACATATTTGTCAGTAATCTACTTGCATAATCACTGGTCATTACAGTACCCTAACATTTTTTACTTCAGATAAAATACCTTATTCTCTACTTCAATGTTTTGAAACTAAAATTACACAATTACTTAGTACTATACATCATCCAAAGTTTCTGTAATGAAGTAACTTTACATGAACATTTCTGTATCATTTCTATTTGAAAGTTCCATAAGAAACTTTTATCTTAAATTAAATTTTGTTTTTCTTTATCCCCTCCAGCGGCTTCATTCTCACAGCTCCGAAGAGTTTAACTCCAGGGAGAATTAATATCCTCAACTTGCATCTGTTTGATATAAATACCAATGGCTATTTGAGAATAGGTGTAAAAGACCAAAATGATGGTAACGTTGTAACAGAGACTGAAGTGTCATTCAGTAAAGATTTGTTTAAAGGTTGGTTAACACCTTTTACATAAAGATCTTAAATAGTTTGACTTTCTCTTGATGTCTACTTGCTAGCAGCTTGTTACTCATATTTCTAAGGAATCAAATTAAAGTTGTTATAAAAGTGTTAATTTCATTTAGCTCATTTCTTACAATCTTTCCATTAAGATAAACTACTACAACCTGTCTGTGACACTTAAATTAAAAATTCTCTGAGCCACAAAGAATATTTTCTCATTTCTTTATTTCATAATTACTACAGAAAATATAAATCATTTTTATGAATTTTAACTTCTAAGCCTTTATTTCATAACATTGTAATTTTATTTTATTTTTTGTTTTAAATTATTTAGAGAGACCTAGCAGTTCTGTTCAGTTAACTATTCCATCTGGAACTGAAGTTAAACAACCAAAGTTGTTCGTCAATGGTTCCTACAGTAGTCCAAACTCCAATGACTTTTTTTTTGAAAAGGACATCAATATAAAGAAAGATGACCTTCTTATTTTTGTCCAGACTGATAAACCACTCTACAAACCAGGACAAACAGGTAGGTTGCAAGGTAGATTGCTTAATACAGCGATGGATCTAATCAATTATTTAAAATATTGAATCTGTTCGAGCACCTCATATGAATCAGTTTTGATAAATATGGTTATTGGTTTAAAATCATCTCACAACGAAAAATTAATGAGTCTTATTTATTGTCCTTTTCAATTCTTCATTAAAAATTAAGTATAATTAAGTAAGCTATATCTTCTACGGTTTTAATTTAGTGTAGAGGACTGATAAATTATAATAAAAACAGTGTTAAAAATTTCATAAGTAGCCGTGGAATACAAAGAATATTTGGGAACATAATGATAAAGAGAATTTACAAAACATCTAGAAACGATAGGAACTTATGGTAAAGAGAATTCACAAAACATCTAGAAACGATAGGAACTTATGGTAAAGAGAATTCACAAAACATCTAGAAACGATAGGAACTTATGGTAAAGAGAATTCACAAAACATCTAGAAACGATAGGAACTTATGGTAAAGAGAATTTACAAAACATCTAGAAACAATAGGAACTTATGGTAAAGAGAATTTACAAAACATCTAGAAACAATAGGAACTTATGGTAAAGAGAATTTACAAAACATCTAGAAACAATAGGAACTTATGGTAAAGAGAATTCACAAAACATCTGGAAACAATAGGAACTTATGGTAAAGAGAATTTACAAAACATCTGGAAACAATAGGAACTTATGGTAAAGAGAATTTACAAAACATCTAGAAACAATAGGAACTTATGGTAAAGAGAATTCACAAAACATCTAGAAACAATAGGAACTTATGGTAAAGAGAATTCACAAAACATCTGGAAACAATAGGAACTTATGGTAAAGAGAATTGACAAAACATCTGGAAACAATAGGAACTTATGGTAAAGAGAATTCACAAAACATCTGGAAACAATAGGAACTTATGGTAAAGAGAATTTACAAAACATCTGGAAACAATAGGAACTTATGGTAAAGAGAATTTACAAAACATCTGGAAACAATAGGAACTTATGGTAAAGAGAATTTACAAAACATCTGGAAACAATAGGAACTTATGGTAAAGAGAATTTACAAAACATCTGGAAACAATAGGAACTTATGGTAAAGAGAATTTACAAAACATCTGGAAACAATAGGAACTTATGGTAAAGAGAATTTACAAAACATCTGGAAACAATAGGAACTTATGGTAAAGAGAATTCACAAAACATCTGGAAACAATAGGAACTTATGGTAAAGAGAATTCACAAAACATCTGGAAACAATAGGAACTTATGGTAAAGAGAATTCACAAAACATCTGGAACAATAGGAACTTATGGTAAAGAGAATTTCACAAAACATCTGGAAACAATAGGAACTTATGGTAAAGAGAATTCACAAAACATCTGGAAACAATAGGAACTTATGGTAAAGAGAATTCACAAAACATCTGGAAACAATAGGAACTTATGGTAAAGAGAATTCACAAAACATCTGGAAACAATAGGAACTTATGGTAAAGAGAATTACAAAACATCTAGAAACAATGCTACATTATAAATATGAGAATAAGTGTAGCATTCAGTAAGGTTCATTAAGTAACTGAAAGGTTGTGAATTTAATGTTTTCTGATCATTGTTAGTTATCGCATACATTTGTTTACTCGGTCAATTTGTCTTTGAACTGTACCCATACAATTATTTATATGTTAGCTATATTACTATTAGCATGTAAATTACTCTTCAAAGTTAAAACATTATTTGTGAACTAGTGTTTAACGGTACTACTATTTACAAGAACCTGCTCAGTGAAAGGAAATGTTACAACATTGTTAGAAGTGGGATTATTTTGGTAAAAACAAAATACAATTTTGTTTACTTTCAACATGATACCAGAACTAGAAGTGAGATTGAGCAAAAACAGGACAACGTGAAAAGGAATCGAAGCTTTGATTTAGTTGTTTAGAATTTTGTGCAAAAATACAACAGGGCTATCTGTGCTAGCTGTCTATAATTAAGTTGTGAAAGACTAGAAGAAAGGAAACTAGTCATCACTGCTAATTCCTGGATTACTCTTTTATCGATGAATAGTGGGACAGATTGTTGCATAATAATGTCCCCACAGCTGAAATGAGGATTAGAATTTAAGAAGATGGTTAAGAGAAAGAGGTGTACAATTAAAAGAAAATTTAAGATCAAAAATAAATTTGAAGACAAGATTGATTGGAGATAACTACAAGGACAAGGATGTACAGAAAGGATCTAATGACAAAACTGAAATACACAAGGGCACGAATGAAGTGAATAGACATCAACAAGGTTGAGAGCATCATTCAGGCATAAAGGAACTTTGGTAGCAAATCAGTTTTTTAATGCAATGTTTCAATCAGCTATTCAGGAGATTTCCAACATAAAACTTCATGCTTCTACAAAATATGGAATAGGAGAACTTAGTTGCTTTACAACTGTTGACATCACTGCTGTGTTACTTGTAATTGCAAAACCTTCCTGGATTACTACAGCTAAGCTATTGTTAAATTCGACTCTATAATTTAAATGGTGCATTCGTTAATATTTCATAATTGAGAAACCAATAGTTTACAATGAATAGGTACAAAGAAAGACATATTGGATTCAGTTTGAAATAATTTCCAAAATAAAAGGATGAAACAGTGACCAATAAATTAAGCCACCCACCTTTTACCCAACTGAAAAAGCTGTCTTTAGCAAAATTAAGTAACCTTTCAGCTTAAAGATGTAATAATTATCTAATTACTTATTTGAAAATTTCAGTGTTGCATCAAAAACAAACATCCAGATCAAACTTTTGGAACATGGTATTGAGGATAGAAGAAATCTTAGCTGAAATTGCAAATTGGAAAAGATTTGGAAAGACTTGCACAAGTATATTACCTGGATGCTTCACATGACATGATGAATTTATTAGGACATAACCAATTTAGGGATTCTTTAAAAGATGAGGATGTGAAACCAGTGACACATTTAGTTGAGAGCTAGAATGGCCCATGGTCTTAATGAGGGTCCATTGCTGAAGTTATTCTGTATAAAATTACTTAGGATATTAAGATCACAAAAAGTATTAGCCCCTGGGTCTATACAACGTTAAATCTACAACTGTACAAAATGTAGGCTGAAGCCAAGTCTGTTAAAATTCTTTAAGGAAAGTCAGCAGTTGGTGATAGACCTAAACTGATTAAAGCATCTAATAAACAACTGAATACACAAGTTTTGGGTAGTGTTTAAAATCAACTTCCTCTGATAAACTTCACAACTACTTACATAGAGTGTAGGAAATAAAAAAACAACCAACAAGACAGTAGGTGTTTCAACTTAATTTGAACAGAAAACAAAAACTTCGAGAGAATAAGAACCTTCCAAAGAAAACCAGAAAGAAGAAACTGTTATAGATGCTGGAAACTTGACCATTATAGCCTGAGATTACAAAAACCATTTACCGTTAATACACCAAAATACCCTAAGGACAAATTCTTCGCTCAATCAGATGAGAGAGTTATCCAGACACCTGTAAGTGAGAAATTAGTGACTCTGTTGAATAAAGTTTAGCTAAGAATATCCCATCTATCCTAGATGATATCAGAAGTTTATCTTTTGAAAAAGAACAGTTCATGAAAATTGATGTTGATTAACACGAGTTCGACTTGATATGTTATTGAAAGATGAGAAATTGTGTTCAGTAATAATGAAAGAAGAAGAATTTAAATAAACCGAAAATTGGCATAAAGTTTCAATAAAAAAGATAGTTGGAAGATATCCTTGTTGTAGGAAGCTCTTCAACACCTTGTGGTATGAATAACTGACTCCATGCAAATCGCTTTAAATTGCTTCATTACCTTATCTACAACCATGGAATTCCTGAGCATTACATAACAGTTATTGCATCAGAGATTCATTTTTCAGTAATAAGAAGGAAGATAGTCTTGTCCACCATGAATTGAAATGCTTATGCCATGAGTTTTTAAAAATAAATTCACTTGTAGTGACTGAGATAGAGTAGAACAAAACATGTCCTTGAAGCTTAATGATTGGAAGGACATTTGTAACTCTAAAAATAATGGTGTCATCAACTGAGCCATGAAGAAAATAAACCATAAAATTTGAGGCCAATCTGGACTAGACAATGTAGGATATGAAGCTGTATAAACAGTACTTTCGTATCAAAGAATATCAGAATTATTCACCTTGGAGGAAAGATGTAAAAAGTTTAATGCCAAATCCCCATATAAGGACAACTTACCATCTTACCTGAAAGGGCTGTTCTTGCAAACACACGTTTCTAACTGTGGCACTATTGGTACTCTACAGGAGCTGGTAAAATGTTTCAAACACATGTTTCTAACCTGTGATACAATTGGTACTCTACAGGAGTTGGTAAAATTTTACTTTTATACAGAACAAGAGCTGTTGGTATATATTGCTGATTGGTTACTATTCATTTATTATATCCAATAAAACAAAAGTCAACAACATGCATTCTTACATCACAATAACTTTGAAAAAGTTTCTCCAAAACTAGAACACTAAAGTTAATTTTTAACATGTTAAAATAAAAATAAAGAATAATATTTGTTTCTAAGTGTGGTTCATTCTGTTATTTCCATTTTCAGTGAAAATTATCTTAAAATATTGATTTTCAAAACAATGAAAATTTTATTCTTAGTAGAATCTCTTTCCTTTCAATGATCTATACAAATTCTCTCAGTAATTTAACATGTTATACTTGAAATCTCAGTAAGTGAATGTAGGAAACTAGAAATATTATAAGTTGACTAATCAATTATTATTGAATTCTACCATGTATTTAATGTTCACAATTTGAATAATAAGTTTTGTATATTCTGTTTTCAGTGAAAGTTCGGGTACTTCCGACAACACCTGATTTGAAACTTGTTCCCAAAGAGACTGTAAGTTTTTATTTTTACAAATTAAGAAGTTTTGTTACAGATTGCTGAAGTTAACTTAAATTAAAATACTGATATCGGTAAATTATTTTTCCTCATGTTTTATAATTAGACAAACGTCAGTAACACAAAGTTTTCAAGAAATTAAATTACCGTTATTTTTCTTTCAGATGTAGTCATCCTACATCTACATACCATTATACAGTTTTAGGCTTTAGTAATATTTGATCAGGAATTCATATATATCATTGACAACAAAGAATTACTGATAATGTTTACATATCTAGCTTTTCCATTATTGCTGGTTTTTTTTTACAGTAAAAATGAATGAATATATGGAGGGTATATCTAAAAGGAAGTATTTTATGTAAATATATTTTATGCAAAATATATCTGTTAAGTTGGCAGACAAAAAATATGATCTCTTGGTATTTGTAGTGTTCAGTTTGAAATCTTTTATTTCATTTCCTTTTAAATGTAATTTATTTTATCTTGTAGAACTAAATGAGTAATATAATTATTTTTATTTTTTTAAACCATGAAGGTTGGAAGTTTTCAAATTGAAAACCCTGATGGAATAGTTCTGGGGTATTGGCCTATGTTATCTTTTGCTGATGGTAGGTTGTTCATTTAATTTGTTATATTTTTATATTTTATTACATATAAAAATAAAAAGTAAAACCTTTCTTCTTATGGCTATTATTTTATTCACTCTATAAATTATAATGAAAAATGCAGATGATGCATTTGTTTAGTTGTTCTATCAATATTTACTGAAATTTAGGGGTTTTCTGAACTATTGCTTGTATTACATTATATTTTAAAGGTGCTACATGCTGTTGAGGATAAAAGATAATTAGAAAAGTTTTTCAGTCTTTGAATTATGTTACATGCTATTATATTTTTATTATCATAATAATTATATTTTCATTTATTCTTTTCTGAAGTGTCAAACTGTTTCTCGTAATGTACCAGAAACAGTTCTAAGGTGTCATTTGGGAGAGTCAAGCGATACAACGTTGTTTTAAACAATGTGTTTCTCTTGTTATTTAGTGAAAAACTTGGCAGGGAACATACAACCTCGTTTTTCACTACTTAGCATTGAATAACTCGTTTTTTTTAATTGAGCAGAATTTGTGGGCTTTTTGACAACTGTAGAGGGGAATGCAATTTTAAAAGTTTTATCAATAAAGATTATTGCTTAATATTTAATTTGTTGAATTTCTCTATAGGTATTGTACAGTTTGAACTAGCATTACCTGATGAACCAACCTATGGAATGTGGCGAATTAAAGGGAACATTGAAAATACTGAAATTTATGAGAATTTTGAAGTTAAAGAATATGGTAAGGTTTTTTATCTCTTTGATTTAATGAAAAAGTTTTAATATCTCTTAAATTTATTTTGATCATTGGAAAGTAGAGTATTTAAATATCAGAGTTAAATTCAATTTTCAATTAAATCATTTTAATAACTTTCAAATAATTAAGTTATTTTAAAATGGTCTAACAGTAACAAAGGTTATTAAGATTGTCCATTGCAGGGCTTTGTTTTTGTACTACTTGTGACTCAGGTTAAAGTTTCATTGTTTGTTTTTCTCATCTCTACATATGTTTGTGAATAAGAAAAAATGATAAGTCAGTTCTACTTGAAACTAATGTAAACTTTTTTTAATTTACATTAGTAGAATATATTTTGGAATTATTTCTCTTGTATTTCTTTCTTGTTGTGAAGAATTTTTAACTTGAATCCAAGACTTGTCACATGCCAAGCAAGTGGTTTGTCACCCTGTAGCACTTGTTTGCAAATCTCCCTAGTTTTTAACAACTCAAACTACTATACTTTTAATACTATTCTTAAGTTTTTCTTTGCTTGAGCTTTACTAATAATTTAAAATTTTTCATTTACTCGGTAAAAGTGAAATTATGAATGTGTTAATTTTTTTTTAAAATAAAAAGTTTGAAAAATGAAGGTTTTTCTTGTGACTTTGGTGTTAGAGGGAACCAGTAACTAAAAATATTGTGGATTTACCTATTTCAAGAATAGGTAGGATCCACGTAAAAGCTATTTTTTACTTTATACATAATGTTATATGCTTAATAATTAATTAAGAAATGCTGACATTTGAATTTGATTTGTCTCGTTGAAAGACGAAGACATTTTGTACAATCTAATCAACATTAATAATTTCAAAACAGTGTTATTTAGAAAACAGTATAGAGGATTGTACATTTCTACTGGACAATATTTGTGAAGTCTTGCTTTTTCTAGACTTGCAATTTAATTCATTCTTCAATTAAGTGTTGTGTTTGTTGGTTTATAAAAATACTCTTGATTTTTTAAGCAAATTAGTTTTGAAGTTTGATTTATAAGACATCCTCTATTGTCAAGCAAGTGTAGGATGTTACTTTTGTAAAGAAATTCTTACAAGTTATTTTTAAACTCTCCTGGGGTAATGAATAAATCCACACATGTATTCTTATATTATTAAAATCTTGAAGGCTGTTTGATGCAGCATACTTAAGTTACAAACATGTAATAAATAACTTGATATTTTAATCACAGTTTAACTTCTTTTATATTACAAAAAAATACTAAATCTTAAGATAGTGATGTACTATAAAAACATGTTTACAAAATTAGTTTTATATCACAGAAACTAATTTTTTAATGGAATAGTAGTAATATTGTAGTATTACAGATGAGATCAATAGATTTCAAATAAAAATCAAGTTTTGCTTAATTTAAACTAGCATATGAGATAAATAACTTCAGGCCGTGAAGAATCAAGGGAAATTATACAATTAGAAATTATATTGTTAATACAGGAAAGGGAAAGGAGTAACCTTACAATAAAAGGCTCATTACATGGTCCAAGAATAAAATGATTTATCTCAGTGTAATACCACATTATTTCTACATGTATTCTTATAGAACTAGTCCTTAGATATTTTTAGTAGTTCTGTGTGTATTATCATTTTATATTTGATATAAGGTTTTGATGATTCCTTTTCATATTTGTTACAAACTTAATAATTTTATTGTTGGTTCCACAAAAGCATTTATATATTTGATTTGAATAATTTATAAAATTTTGCATATTTTTAGAAAAATATTTTATAAAATATGTTGAAATAATTGAAAACTTCGTTTTTTTAAATTTGTTTTATAGTCTTGCCAAAGTTTGAAGTGAAAATAACCCCTCCTTCATACCTGCTGTCTAATGCTGACTCAATCACTTGGAAAATATGTGCCCAGTAAGTGGAATTGTGTCTGTTTACTTTCAAAATTTTAAATATAATGCTTACATAATTTCTTCAGTTCTTTTTTATATTCTGAGGTTTGTGCAGCATAAATCTTCAAAATTTTGAATGCTACTGAAAGGCTTGTTAAGGCAAAAAACAAAATGAAAACTAATAGATCCCTGAATGTTTATTTTGTAATTCTATTTTTTTTTCATATTTTTGTTTCTAGATTATTTTCAATAAAGAGTTATTGGAATTACAAGTGACCTCTTAAAACTGTAGACAAGACACCAAATAGTTTAGAAAATTTAAAGAAAATTTCATATGTATTCCACAAGTAACTATGGTCATATTAATCAATGGATTGAACAACTAAAATGTTTAAAAGTAGTTGGAACAAAAACTGCTGATAGATGTCGTTTAGTTGCACGAAAATAAATTAGAATCAGAACCATAAATGTGTCAATAATAAATTATAAATATTACACATCGTTATGAATGTTAGTGTGCAGTTAAGTTCAAGTAAATAATTAATTCAGTTTTGTTAAAGTTGTACTTATAGATTTTCAAAATTTCAGGTACACCTACGGTCAGCCAGTGGAGGGTACTTTTGAAGCTAAGACAAATGTTGTTCAGTACCACTGGGAAAAGGAAGGTGTACCAGTTATTCATAAGGAAGGTCCTGTAAGTTTTTCAAATTAATTGTTAAACATATAAATAGAACATAATGAGAACTAAATTAATTAAAGTTAGCACAATGTATTGTAGGAATCGCTTTAACACTTTCTTTTCTGTAAGTGATAATATTTAAAGAGCAATTTCAAATTCATGCACACAATATGAAGTTCACAAATTTATTGGAGAGAATGTTCTCAAATATTTGAATTATTCAAGTCCCTAAAAGATTCAGATGGGCGTATGAAGTATGTACAGGTTTTATTGGAGAAATACAAAATATAAAAGCAGAAAATGAACAATAAATCTGTGCAATTTCTTTCAGATTGATGGGTGCACAGATGTTACTGTTAGTTCATCTGATATTGGTTTCAATGAATCAAGGCTGAGCTATCGAGCTGTAAATATGTTTGCAGAAGTTACGGAAAAGGAACAGGTGAAAGAAGTTTTAAAAAATCAATATATTTCCTAATTTAGATATACAAACTCTAGTTTGAAATTAACACTATCTCTCAAGTATGGTTTTCTTTGTGAATGTTTTTTCTAAAATGTTGAGAGGAGATTAGTAACCATTGAATTTGTTCTTCTTATCTACTATACAATTTTGTGTTGTGAATTTGTATAAACAATCCAAAATTTTTGTATTTTTTTATTATAAATGTGATACAACTTTTATAAAAATATTTATGACATTTTTGAATGCATATTCTATGTAATAAAAATTTATGTACATGAAAACACATTTCTTACAGATACTTAGGGGTAAATTACATTTTTAACTTCAAAGTATATATAAATAAATTTCTGATGTGTGCATGTTGAGTCAAAGATATGTGGTGTCCATTGTAAAATTTCTAAATATGAAGATAATTGGTTAGCTGATATTAAAATTACTTATTGATTTCAACTTTATTAATTTGCATATATCTTTACATTTATAATTATCTGAATTTGAGAATTTAGAAAAATATATTGCAGCTACAACCATTTTATGTACATGTGTTTAACAATTTATTGTTTAATATTTTATTAAATACTAGGAAAAACTAGAAATAAAATTTAAATACATTTTTAACTATTAGCAGTTTTTAGTTGTGACTTGTCAACAGTTTTACTCTTATTTTATTATTAAATTTTTCATTATAACTGAAAGTGAAATAAGAGACAATGAAAGGTTTGAAACATATCACTTAAAAAACAAAAAAATATTTATGAAATCAAACCATTAAGCACATAATGTATTTCAAATCAGATCTGTACCAAGGTGAAGCTATTAAAATTAATATTCATTAGTGGTTAATTGCTTGGAGAGGTATCACTAGGCACTGGCAAATGGGATCTTTGCCTCAATTTTCTTTGAAAATGTTTGAATTCCCAGTTAGTTTCTTAAAATCATACATGATTGATATTATACTGATACAATGAGAATTCTCATTTTTATTGACCATAGCCCTGAATCTTTCAAACATCAAGTAAAACTTTAGGCTGATTCTGTGGATTTAGAATGCCATGATTGTTTAACAATACGCATACACTGCTGGCAAAAATCTTAGGGTCAAAGATCATAAATAAAAAATATGCATTTTGCATTGTTAGACTCAATCACTTATGTGAGTAGAGCTTTGAAAGATGAAAATATGAAAAGGAAAAATAAAAATAAAAAACCTTTTTTGCATTTAACAGAGAAAATTTGAACACTATGAAACTTGCCTAAATACTAGCTGGTCAAAAGTATAAGACCACACTGAAAGAAGCTTTACTCGGTAAACACGTAACAAAATTTAGTCATTTGTGTTCAAGCATTAACACTGTCAACATCTCCCACTGACATCTCCTGTGTTACATTGGGTAAAAACATGGCAAAGGCTAAAAAGTTGAGAGAGTTTGAACATGGCAGAATTGTCGAGCTGCAAAAGCAAGGTCTCTCTCAATGTGCCATCACTGGTGAGATTGAGCGTTGTAAAATTGCTGTTGCAAATTTCTTAAAAGACCCTGAGGAGTACAAAATGAGAATTTCAAGTGGTCGACTCAAGAAAATTTTAATTATCTTAATTATCTTATGCTTAATTATTTCTCCTGTTCTAATCTAGCTGAGCAACTGAGGAAATTAATTTAAAGCATTATTGCCATTCAATTTAATTAAAGTTATGTTATAAAAAGTGTAAGTTTTGTTGAAATGAACAGGGAAAAAAAATTGTTATATTTATACAAATCCATACAAATATCAGAAATATGCTATAATACTGATATTACACTTTTGAATATTTTGTCGCAGGAATTAAGATGAATGCTACTGCTTCAATCTATCGAACATCCAATCCATTAAATATTATGTATCTTCAACCAACAAGTGGAGAAAGATACTTGAAACCTGGTATTCCTTTTTATGGAAAGGTATTTATCATCTAAATTTATTTATTTATATTACTTGTTTATTTATTTCCAAATAAATTGAAGTACTGTTATATACTATCTGAACATGTTACAAATGAAAGAATGTGACTAGAATTATCACACAGTTCTCAAATTTTTACATGGTTAAGAACTGTTAAAGAGTCTGTCATACACAGTTATTACGTAATGATGCTTAAACCTTGTATTAAAAAAAGAAAGATTTCTATATTAGGTGTTACCAAACTCCATTTGTTTCAACTGTTTAATAGTTCCTTGTATTTACATCTCATGTGTAAAAACATTCGTTCAAGTAATAGGATATAATACAATACAGGTGATGACCGTACCATATTCAGATCAACTTTAAGACAAGGTGGTACATAAATTTAAAAAAAAAGATTAATAAAATATTCTTTGTAGAATTGAAACAAGTTGTGTAGAGTTGGTAGTTTTAATATGTATTAAAGCATTAGCTTGTGTGCAAGCTAATGTTTTTGAGAAACAATCATTATTTCTGGACAAAATGTTTTACATTTAGTTACTTTCAAAAGCTGTTAATAATCTACCTGTCTTCACATATATTGCCATTGAAACAATTATTTGACAAAAATGTGTCAAAACTGTCTCACGTAATGTTTCATTCAGCTAAAAGTTGAAAAACCTGATGGAACTCCAGCACCAGGTGAACGTATTGAAATCTGTAGGTTTGCCGAGAGAGAAAGATGGAACAGGAAGCGTTGGTTGGAAGAAAAAATTCGAGCATGTAAAGAATTCACTAGTGATGAAACTGGAATAGTTAAATTCACTGTACCTCCTCAGACGCCTGACATCACTTCATTAAGATTTAAGGTAATCAAATTTCCTGGTCTTAAATGTATATTGATATCATGAAAACTTCATGGGATTTTTTTCTTTCTCTCAGAGTGAAAAGTCACCAGTTGTAGTGATCTGTTTTTAATTCTATTTAATTAAATGTATCTGTGGCTAATTCTTCAAAGCTTGTTTCAATGAGTGTTAATGACAAGAACAAATTATTTGCAAGGAGCATTTTTTAACACCTAATTTGATAATTACATTTTCTAAACATAAAGAACTGTATGAAAGTAACACATTTTACCAAAATTGGTGCTTCATTCAATCTCCAAATTTCTGATTTGTTTTTATATACATCATTTGCTACTGCTATTGTATCGTATTAAATTTTCACATTTTTACATTATTTTTGTATAGAATTGGCTCAAATAGGTGTAACTATTCTTTTCTTTTTATTTCTGTTCCAAATGTTTGCTGGTCAAATAGTAGTAAGTTTATGGACTTACATTACTAAAAACTGATATTTGATTGTTTGCAAGGAACACAGCAGATAGCCCAATGTAGCTTTGCTTTAATACAAACATAATTTTGTGTAAAATAGTAACAAAACCCTGTTAGTAATTGATGTGATTAATTACAATATTCAAAGGTATTTTATCCTTAAAAATGTTATGGGATAATTCTGTATTGTTCTCATCAATGGATAAATTATACTTGTGTGTTAAATTAATGTTGTTAAAAACAGAATATAATTTTTATTTTTGTTTTCCTTAATTAAGGCTAAGTCATTAAGATTTGAAAAAAAGAATGGAAAAGATAGTGATAACAAACTGAACCAACCTGAACATTCCTTCACCGTATCATCTTGGTATTCTCCTTCTGGAAGCCATCTTCAACTGGAACCTATTACAGAGAAAATTGAATGTGGAAAACCTCTTACCGTTAAATTCAAATATACAACAGGAGAAGAGAAGAAGATAAAGTTCTATTACCAGGTTGTTATAATGTTCTCAAAATATGAATTTTTAGTGTAGAGCAATTTTTCAGTTTCTAAATTGAATGAAAGTAAAATAAGCATTTAATTTAGTGATATTTTATTTCCATATTAATGTTATATTATATTATTAATGCATCATTAATGCAAGCTTTTATTAATTTGTTATTTGAAAACAGCAAATCAGTTTCATGCTAATTCCATTTAATAATCTTGGATGTAACTTGTGACAAATAAACAGGCTGAAGAAATTGGTTTCCTTTGGTACTTTCAGGTTTGTCAGATGAAAACAGATGAAATATAAAATCTATGAAGGTGAATAGTTTATTTTTATTTTTCAGATCATAGCAAGGAATTTCATTGTTGATACGGGTTCTTTTGAACACAAGTTTCTCTTATCAGAAGATAAATCAGGGTTAACTGATGATACTTACTTGCCTGTTGATGTTAGCGCTCTATCCCTAAATCCACCGAATGAAGCTGAATGGGAAAACAATGTCATTGTACCTCCTCACATTGGTGAAGCATCATTAACATTCATTCCAAACTTTGAGATGACTCCTTCTGCTAAAATTCTTGTGTTCTATGTCCGAGAAGATGGAGAAACTGTGGCTGATTCAACTAAAATCACCATAAAGAAATGTCTGCGCAACAAAGTACGTTACTAGTTTTGTGTTGTAATATCTAAGGGTTAATATTATTTACTTCAAAAATACATCCTATTGTTCATGTATATCTGATGTTTTATTGATGATAATATGTCTAATAGTATCTTTAACAGATCTTTTATATTAGATATAAATGTATAATATTTGAAACAAAAATTATGTGTTAAAAGTGTACTAAATTTATTATTTTCTTTTAATAATTCTTAGAAGCATTAAATTCACAATTCCATATTGAAACTTTATTACTTTCAAGTGGTAAAAAAAATTTATTTAATGGTACCTATTTGCTTATAAACAAGCTGATTTTTTGTTTAATCATGTGTGCTCCTCATTTTATGAGATTCCTGTTGAGACTTGAAATTATTTGGAAAGAGAAAAAAATTTTAAAAAGTTGTTATTAGAAAATACAGGATAAAACATGTAAATTAATCTTTTTTCAAAATAATCACAAAGAAAAAGTTGAGAAATATATTTTGTGGAACTATCAGAAATTTTAAAAAATAATTATAGATTGACGTTAAAAGTTTTGATATTTCAAACTGCAAAAATACAACATGTATGTGTTAAAAATTTGTACTTTTAACAAAAAGTTTGCAATTCAGCTCTGAAACTTTAAGTTATTGGATAAAACATGTGAGTAATGTATATGCAATATATGTATCATAGCTAAGAATTGTTCATGTAACTTTAAAAATTAATATGTGATATTTCTCCAGCATCTTATTTTATATTATGTACATAGCACTTCTAAATCAATAAAAAATGTGCACAGTAGTTAAAGGTATGGTAATAATTGAAGTTTATATATGATACTATAAAGTTTTTTAATATATTGTTTATGGCTTGAAGTTATCACATTTCAAATATTTGTTTGATAAGGACAAAATTTGTATTATCTTGTGTTATTACTTTAAATTTTTAAAATTGACATTAGTTTTGGTTAAATTGTCAGATTTTTATGGAAGATGGGATTCTATTTCTGGCAATGAATTTTAGTAGTAAACATATAGCATTCAATCCACTTGTTTTTAAATAACATATTCCAAACAGGTCAAATGTGTGAATAAAATATTATTTTGATCTGTTAATATAATTATTTACTGTATGAAAAATGGTAATTTAAATGCATAATTACATCATATTTCTATAATATTTTCTTCTTTAAATTTGATAATTTGTGTAACTACTTTTTAAATACCCCAGTTTTGTTTCTGTTAGATTGTAGGTTGTATGATGTTGTTGTATTTTCAAACAGGTTGGACTTAAATTTAAAGAAGACAAAGTTCTTCCAGGTGCCTCTTCTACTCTACAGCTCACAGCAAGTCCTTATTCTGTCTGTGGAATTGGAGCTGTTGACAAAAGTGTTCACATATTAAGTTCAGATAATCGAATAACTGAAGAGGAGGTTTGTTTTCTCTTTGCCTGTACTCTCACAAGAGCTAAATCCTTAATGATTATAGCATACGTTAAATGAATGAATAATTAATTATAACAGGTATTCAAATGAATATGTTCCAAGAAATATATTATAAGTATGATTAATAGTTTATTTCCTTTTTAAGGTACGTATAAGTAATTATCCCATGTTCACATTGAAGAAGGCTTTCATGTTTGTTTACATATTTGTAGACATGTTTATTCTAAGTTTTCAAACAAAACTTATGTTTTTTATTATCATCATAAAATTACATCTGTCTGACTCTGCTAAAGATATGTCTGTTAAAAGATGAAGTTACTTTGACAAGTTGGAGTACAAATATTGTTGTACATTGAAATATTTGCAAATTGTATTTGCATAAACTTTACTGCCATCTTACTGAAAGCCTGAATTTTCTTTCAGTGCTCCAGTATATCTTAAGATATTCACTCATTTTTCTCAAGCTGTTGTCAAGTCAAAAGTGTAAGATAATAAGAAAGTTTAACCACAACGTTGCTTTCACAATACTATTTTAGATGGTACTATATAGAAGGCTGTATGAGGTACCTTTTGACCCCAGTCATGCACACAGGGTTAACTGTGACAGTTAACTTAAATATTTTGTTTTTCTTTTGTTACATTATAAAAGTGAAGACAAACTTATTTCTGCATCTTATTGAAAATGTGAGAAAACATGAATTTAGAAGTTATCTGTTTTAATCTATTGATGTGAACAACCTGCATTGTGAGCTAATTTTCAGGTACCTTAATCAAGTTTTACAGTTCTTTGAATTGGCATACATTTTGGTATTTTAACTTGGAATATAATACAATTTGACACAGCTCCATCTGGGAAGTAAAATGTTTTTTCTTCTTTCTCTCCCTCTAGGTTTACAACAAACTTGGAGGCCATGACTATTACTGGCCAAGACAGGCTACACCAGACTACAAGTATTGCGAGAATTACAAATTCAAACAGGGTAATACACTTTTTATTTTGTTATACGACTATATCGAGTAATTTTGTTAAATATTTGTGTATTTAAATTTTTATAACAATGCCATTTACTCTGGAACAAGAAAAAATATGTAACAAGTTTCTTTAGCCATATTACAATTAAAATTAAATATCATTTACAAAAACTACGTAGCTACTAATCATTACAAATTTAATATTAGTTCAAAAAATTGTTTTCTCAACATCTTAATTAATGTGACATTTTTGTTTTCTAATGGTGCCTTGAATATGTGCACCATCAAAACAGATACAGTCTTTGGGTTGGTTTTTTCGTTTAAACAAAGAAGGAGCTTTTGAAACTTGTTTATATTTTTAATGTATTTCATTGTTTTACTGTTTCTCATAGTTTTACTGTTTTATTTATCTAGCTGAAGGACAACAAAAGGTATTCATTCCACCAAGTTTTACTTCAACTAATTATTTGGATTCCATCACTGCTTTTGATGTAAGTTCATCATTAACATTTTATAGTTTCATGTTGCATTTTAAGCTGCAGTTTAAGTTTTTATTGTCTCAGAACAAGACAAAAAAAACATTTCTCGTAAAATCCAAAACATAAAGAGGAAATAAGAGAATTTTTTTTTCTATGGAAATTGATGGTAACAGTTTATTGATAAATATTTGCTACTCATTAAAAGAACAACACTGGCAAGGCTAGAATCATCTTGCTGCATTATTGGTTACTTTTAAATATCTGTTGTTGATTTTTATGTGAAGAATTTGTTTGTTTATTTGTAACCAAGTGAAGTTACACAATGGGTTATTTTTGCTCTGCTTACAAAGTGTACCAAAACCCAGTTTTTAGTATTTTAAGTCTGTAGACATACTCACTGTACCACAATGGAGCCCGTCTTAAGAAATCAATAATTAATACATCATTATAGTTATGATAGAGTAATATTTTGAGTACCATTTGGAAAATAAGCATTCCTTCTTTAAGAGCTAACTGGGAAATTTATACAGTTATTACATGAAGAACAAACTAAAAATATGTTTAAAGAAGAAAGTTTTGTTTTAGTATATCAGTACAGATCAGTATGTTAAGGTGTAATACAATTATTTATTTAATCATTGAAAGTTGAAACAGGATATTTGTATTTGAATTTTTAGTTAAGTATGAAAACTTCTAACAGTGTCATAATAACAGTTTTTGAAAAGACTATATAAAGATTGTTTTATTAGGAAGCTGGCCTTGTAGTAATCAGTGACATGCAACTGGAAACCCGACCTTGTAAACCATCAGGTTTTGAAGATGGTGGAAGACCTTGCCCTCAATATGATGGTATGACAAATATTATATATTATATATAATAAAACTAATATTATGAAAACGTTTTTATTGTGTAAGTATTATGTTAATTTTTTAAATAAATTGAAAGTGCTTCCCATTACAATAACAATAATAATGACAAAATTGACCACAGATGACAACAAATATTTTATTTAGATTTTATTCAGACAACCACAGAAAATGTTATTTCAAATCAGGTCATTATAGTTCATTAATTTTACCACATGGAAACAGCAATTCAGTATGTGAGAAAGAATTAAGCTTTTTCATGAATGTTTTCTATAAAAGCATTAATTAATGTGTATCGATAAATTAATCTGAAAATACCATAGTCAAGTCATAGAGTTTATTCCAGTGGCCTTTGCTGCTCCACATACTGCAAATCGTATCGGAGGAGCAGCAGGACCAGTTGGAGGGTTTGGAGGAGTGAGAAAGAAAACTGAAAAGCCGGTTGTAGAAATAAGGACTTACTTTCCAGAAACATGGCTGTGGGAAATACAGAATATTGGGTAAATATATTTAATTATGGTTTACTCATATGTGGCTTAATCTCATTTAGTATTTCATATGACTTTTTTTTGTATCTTTGAAAGGTATGCAAAGGCAGTCGGAAGGAAATTACATATTTCTGAATCAGTTTATCGTAATTTTTTATGCTTTCTAATGGTAACAGAAAACATAACTAAAACATTTTGTATATTTAAACCATTTTAGTCATTATGACTTGCAGACATGGGAATTTGCAAGATAGGTCAAGAGGAGAAATTTGACTCTTAAATTTCACATATTATGATATAACTAAACATCAGAGTTAATAGTAATTTCTATTAAAACCGTAAATTTGTGTTTGCATTTAAGCGAGTATAACCACTGTCCTTTTATTTATGTTTTTCCCCCTTTAAAATACATTCATGGATGTAAACACTTAGGGACTATTTGGCTCATAAAGCTATTCAGATAGTAAAAGCTGCTGACCCATTTTCTTTTTCTGGTCAATGATTCTAAGTTGGGGATAAATACATCTGAAATTTAGAGGTCTCCAAAAAGTTTAATTATATCCAAGCACTACATAAGATGCTGTTTAGGCTAAACTTTATGTTAATGGAATAAATATATTTAATGGGTTATATTTTCATAAAGTGTTTGTATCTGACCTACGGAATTAAATGGTATGCATTACAATATTCAAATTTTAATATCAGGTTGCATTGGTTACAGTCAGTCAAGAAACTGTTTTCAACCATCAGAGTGAAATTTCAAATTAAATGTTCTGTTAAATTTCGTTTTAATCTTTCCAATATATTAGAGACGCTGGAGAACTAAATTTGAAGCGTAATATTCCACACACGATCACAGAATGGGTTGGCAGCGCCATCTGTATCAGTGGAGAGACAGGCCTAGGAGTTTCAGAGGCAGCAACTGTTAAAGGATTCCAGCCGTTCTTTGTCAGCTTTACACTTCCATACTCTGTGATACGAGGAGAGAAAGTTCCTGTCATTGTGACAGTCTTCAATTACCTTAGTGAATGCTTACCAGTAAGAATGGAGATTTTATATTCATTTAAATAATTGGAAATAATAATTCAGGTGACCTCATCAATTAGAATTATTTTTGCATATTACAGTACTAGATTTAATTTAAATAGGATACTGTGTTATTTAATATAATAGCTCTTCCAATTTAGTGCTGCCCTCTATATTGTTCCCACCACTAACCCTGATACTGTTACCTATCCTCACTTGTTTTCATGTGGTACAGCTGCACTGTAACATGAAAGTATGTGACAGCCCTCCATCAATAGAAGTATGACACGTCCTCCTAGAATTACTGTTTTCTTCTACACTGTTGAGTCCAATCTACACTTCTTAATTTGGCATACTAGAGTGCAAGTGTATTTAATTTTCACTTGTTTGCTTTGATTTATTTTTTATTATCCACCCAAGATATTTTCCCAGTTGCCATTAAAGGTTGGATTTGTTAACTTATCTGGTTGTCTTATTTTTCCTTGTCTCCTGATTCCCATAATATTTCCTGGATAATATTACTCCAGATCTATGATCTCACTCTTTCCCTGCTTACTCACTTCTGTCTGTCCGCATTGGAGAAGATCATCTAGCCTTGTGTGTGAACCACATCACACCTCTATTCCTCACTTTCATTGCAGTCTAAATTTTACTTGTTGGATTCCATTCTGTGATAAGTGGAGACCATCCAGATACAATAATAGATAAATTGGCATTGAAGCTTGTAACATTCACTTTTGAGATTGACATGTTCCACAAGACCTACTAAAGATTTTCTTGTGTTGTTTTGTTTCATAAAGTCCATTCCAGTTTAACTTGTGGACCATCATGAGTAAATTAGTGTCAGGATAGCTGCCCATTTATCTGATTGGCCAGTTTTTTAAAAATATTGTTTCTCAGTCTTCCTTTGTACTTTATGCAGTGTTTTATTACTCAGACTCCCCACTCCATTATCTTCCACTCTCCCTTTGACTGGAGTATGGAAGTCTTTCTACTTACCAGGCATATTTTCTGATGTTCTCAATTCCATTCATTGTAGAGAAGGATGGTGGTGTGCTGTCAATGTAAATGATGTGAATCCTCTTTCTGCTGCAAACAGGAGCAAAACTCGTGTCACTTGATTTGGGACTGCAGTTAACCCAACAACCATTGTCTGGCACTTCCAATTACACCATGGATGTGCATCCTTTTTACCCACAATAGCGATGCATATCTTCACAATAAATGAAGAATACACCAAGTACAGATGTGTTGTAGCTTCCCCCAGTGTGTCCTTCTATATTTACACTTCATAAGCTATCTTCAGACATTTCCAAAGGGATGTTCATGAAAGTAAATTTTGCACCAGTCCATTCAGCAGTTAAAATTTGCAACAACTTAAACTGTAGCTATATTCAGGGTGTGTTTTTTCTTTTGTAATGGATATAATTTCATATGAATAAAAGTGGCCAAAATATGTAATGGTTCTATTGTTACAACTGCAACTAAACGTTTCAAGCAAATTCCCTGTGGTAAGTATTTCTACATGCATTTATAGTGTTACAAAAACAATAATATAATGAATGGTCACCATCGAAAAAACCCAGGATAAATGTTACAACACAACTTGGTCAGGTGAGGGTTTGTTGTCACCTCCTGAACCTAATCTAGTCGTAGGCTTGGGCTGTTATACCACACCAGTACAACTCTTGCTGTTATAAATACTAAGGGTAGTTTTGTACCTAACTACATCACTGAAATTGTGTGAATATTTATTTGTAAGCAGTAAACATGTGGTTCAGAAATATTCATAGTCAATTAGATTTATAAATCAACAGTAGGGACTAAATTAGTGGTAGATGAATTAATTTGTCAACTATAGAGTTAAATTACAATACCTGGAGAATTTTTATATTCATAAATAATATTTCTTTCATAGATCAAGTTGTCATTGGAGCAAAGTGATAAGTTTGAAATCCAAAATGATACCAATTCTTATATCACATGCGTATGTGGAGGTAAAAGTGACACGACTCGTTGGATGATTAAACCGCTGTCCCTCGGCCAAGTTAATCTGACAGTTCATGGTACTTCGCTGCCTAATGACGCAGTTTGTGGTAATCAAGATTATTCTACAGTCACGGCACATGATGCAGCTACAAGACCCTTGTTGGTGGAGGTAATGTTTTTCTGTTTTATCAAATACAAAAGTTAAGTTTTATTAAAATCTCGACTATTTCTATAGGAAAGAATAAAAGCTATCTTTAAGTATGTTTGACTAATTTTTTGCTGCTGTGTTAACCATACTGAATTCCCTTTTTATGATGTTTTCCAAAAACTAAGTAGGGTTAAAAGTAAAACTGTATCCAAATATTGTATTCATCAAGAAAGAAAAAATGAACAATATTTCTATGTGACAGGGGTTCCCAACGGGTGGGTCGCGACCCCCTGGGGGTTGCGACGCCTTGGCAGGGGAGTCTTGTTAGAAGTAGCTTGGGATAACATTAATTTCATTTCATCAATTACATTTTCAAGTTGCGAGTGCCAAAATGTTGGGAACCCCTGGTATATGACACTGTAATGCTTGGGAAGGATATGAACCAACAATTGGGCTTCAGTGATTTTTGAAACAAGTTTTGTGAGCCATTTTTCTGGTAAACATGTGCATGTAACTATTTTAGAATTGTCCTTCTGTATTGCTTTACAAGCATTGACAAATGACAAACTTTAATATTATACATAGACTGAAGTTCATTAATTTCGTTTTGTAGTCTGTCTTACTTTTCTCACTGATGTTAGTTTTATTAAAGACTGAATGTTTTATCAAAACCTTATTCTTATCTAGCCTGAAGGATTTCCAAAAGAGGACACTTGGAGTACTTTTGCTTGTCCAAAAGGTAATTTGTAAACGTATACTTTCATCAGCATAACATTACTAGAAGTAACCGAGGTTGAATGGAAGTTATATAGAAAATTCGAGAGCCAAAAGTATTTCCAAATGTAACAGAACTAATATTCAAACTGTTTAAGTTTTTATTTTATTACTTACTATAGTTCTAGTTTGAATAGCTTATTAAATTAGCTATATCAAACACCAACAACTTGAATATTCTTTAATTGTAATACATTAGGTAGCTCACTTCAGTTAAGTTAATGATAGTTACAATTTCACTTATAACCTCCACATTTAAAAATATAAAGCTGAGAAACTATTATTATTGTAATGTTCTAAACAACTGCGATTATTTTCCATAAGAAAATTTAAGAAAATCATGAAGAACTGAGCCAATGTTTATTATTTAAAGTTTGTTAATATCTTTTGTAACTTCCAGAACACTCAGCTCACCATTTGAGAGCAGTACATTTGAATCTCCATCCCACCAAACATACTCACTCTTTCCGCTGTTGGGACATTATAATGTTATGATCAATTTCGCTATTCATCGTAAAAGAGTGTTGGCAGTGGGTGGTGATGACTAGTTCTAGTGTTTCACTGCTACATTTGGGAAGGCTTTCACAGATAGCCCTGGTGTAGTTTTCTGTGAAATTCCAAACGAACCAAAACCATCTTTTACTATTGGTTTCTAATTTTAATTGTCAAAGTGTTTTATCAATACACTACCCTATGCCTCAAGTCTTTAGTGATCTTAGACATAGTTTTTATTGAGTTCCATTAAGCATTAAAATAAATAAATAAATCTAAATTTCATATTGTCTTCATGAGAGTACTTTCGCAATATGAATGTGGTGCTATTGGGAGGTAACACATTTTTAACAGAGATTATAAACACAAATTTATTCAACACCAAAACAACTTAAAACTAGTTGAATCATCTACCAGGTTTTTTGTTAAAAAGAAGAAAGTTTGTTTGTTATCTTTGGTTTTAAAATAAGTATCTCTGAGAAATGTTTAATCTTGTAATTATTTTAAAAATATTAAGGGTTGTACATTTATGTTATTGTTGTGTAAAAGTCATAATTAAGCATTCTCCATTAAGAGCAGCTGCACACTTAGAAGTTTCTGCAAGTTATAACATAAATTTTTGTTTGAGAAATAGAAAATTTGCAAAACATTTAAAATAATGCTAATAATTTATTTTATTTATGACAGATTTTTTTTTTATTTTCATTAGATCAAAATGGAAAGTTTACAGCAACTTCAGATCTTCTCTCACCTGATGATTTAGTAGAGGGCTCTGCTAGAGGCTATGTATCTGTAACAGGTAAAAATAAAACAACCGTGAATGTACACAAGATATATAGAATATTAAAATTTCTTTTTTTGTAAAACATTTATAATATCACTGTTTTACGAATTTAAACCCTACTCTGTAAAATCATAATTGCTGTTATTATATGAAAAAAAAGACTTAATACATTTAAATTTCATGGTAAATAATGATTTATAATTGAAGTAAACAATAATTAAAACTTAAAATGTTATATTCTGCTTCGTCCACAGTAAAGGGTTAAGCCTACTCTGTTTCTGTTGCCTCGTATTGCCTATTTTGCCTAGTTTGCTAATCTTTTTCTTCATAGAAAAACATTAAAAAAAAGGAACTTTTATTCAAATTTTGCTTGTTCTTAGTTGTTTATTTTTTTCATCAGTGTTCATGAATAAGCTTCCAAAATTATTTTTCAATTCTATATAGTACGCATCAAACACTATTTCACTGAATCATACTAAATTAATTAAAATAACAGTGAATATTTTGCCAGCAGAACTGGAAAAAAAAATGTCAACTATATGAGAAATGAAAGCATCAGATCATTAATGAATATGAAGTTCAGACTAAATTCTGCTTGAATGCTGTTTGGTAGTTTAAGGTTTGAACGAACTTTAAGTATTAACAAGAATAATTTAAACTGAACTTGGATTGGTCTTCTTCTTTATAAACTTCATTTATTATGTTACTAAGTTATTAAAACTTGGTTAAAATCTATGTTGAAAAAAGAAATTCATGAATTAAATTATTTTAAGTAAGATTTTTTATTATTATTTATGGGTGTAGGTAAATGGGTCACAATATTTTGACTGTATTTACAGGAGACCTCATGGGACCAGCCATTAAAAATATTGATCATCTTGTCCGATTGCCAACTGGTTGTGGTGAACAAAACATGGTTAAATTTGTTCCTAACATACTTGTGTTAGACTACCTGACAGCAACTGGAGGTATAACTGATTCGATAAAAGAAAAGGCCCTGAATAACATGAGGAAAGGTGAGTTTCTACGTTGTTTTATTTAGAGCTAAATTGTATGTAATTGTAAATGCTTTAATATCAATTTTTTAATTCTGTTTTACATAGCAAGTGAATTGAAAAGTATAGAAAATATTATTACAGTTCTTTGTTCTGTACTCTGGTTAATACAATAAACACAAACATTCTATAAACTTTATATTATATATCTAATATGTTATTTCTGTCATTTCTGTTTTCTCCAAAACAAAACTATTAAATTTGTGACAAAAATATGCTGATCAATATTGAATGAAGTCAGTTAATTGAAATGGAAAGTATAATCAATTAAAAGAAACTAGACAGAGAGAAATTACAGAAAATAGAATTAAAATACTTACAAATAATATCCTTTGCTTTATTTGTCGTTTATTAAAATCATATCTTTAAGATTCTATCGTTATTTAGTAATTACTGTTATTTACACTTCATTCTCAGTCAAAACTGTGTCTAAAATATTTATGTTTAGTAAATAAAATTAATATTTAAAACAAATATACAAAAGTGGGTAATATTTATTTCATTCTTTTAAATGTATTTGTACAAAGTATCTTCAAAAATCATTGCAGGATATGCTCGACAACAGAAATATCGCCACCCAGATGGATCTTACAGTGCATTTGGAAGTCGGGACAAAGAGGGAAACCTGTTTTTGACTGCTTTTGTGTATCGCTCATTTTCCCAAGCTGAACGTTTCATCCTGATTGATAAAAAAGAACTCGACAAAACTGAAAACTGGATTTTGAATAGACAGCGATCTAATGGTTGTTTCAGAAGAGTTGGAAAGCTTTTTAACAAAGCTTTGCAGGTACTTTTTTAAAATGTATTTAGTACATTCACTGTATTGTTTCTCTTGAAATAATATCACAATAAATTCAAAAGTACCAGTTTATCCATTTAATAAATTGTAATCATTCAGTTTCATAAGACTATTTATAATAAGAAATTATTCCACTTTGTTTTAAAGTTAGTAAAGTTGTTGTGTTGCATAATGTTTCATATGAAATTATGTAAATATGTATTACTGTCAGATCTTATTCAAATCTCATTTCACTGTTTATAATTACTTTTATTTCAAGGGTGGAATAACCTCCAATGATGAAACTCCAGCACCTCTAACTGCCTATGTATTAATTTCCCTTTTGGAAGCGGGTTACAAAAACGACACTGTTATTGATCAAGGCATAAGATGTCTCAATGCATTGTCTAATCCAAGTACCTATTCCATTGCCCTATTTGCATATGCAACTTCACTTGCAGACCATCCATCAGCAAAGGATTACCTGACAAAACTGTTTGAGAGAGCAGTTACCGAAGGTTAGTTTTGAACTGGTAATATTTACTTACATGGATTTGCATGTTTTTTTTTACAGTTGAGTATAAGGTTTCATTGAATTGTGTGGTACAACTCAAATGAGAGTAAACCACTTATCATAAATAATATCGTTTTTAATTTTTGTTTTAGGTGGTAAAACATTCTGGAAAACTCCATCTGGTGGTCGTTACTACTGGGGAAATTCTATTGGTGTAGAGATCGCTGGTTATGCTGTTCTAACACTTTTACAACATGGAGGCGCTTCTAACAATGCTAAAGCCACTCCTATTATTCGTTGGTTGGCTAAACAACAAAACTATCGAGGTGGTTATTATTCAACTCAGGTTGGTTAATGTTTGATGGATATTTTCCAGTTTTAGCTGAATATTTATAATGCTTTAATTTTGATGTGGTGAAATATGTTTTTACATTAATGACTTCAATGTTCTTCATTAGATATCAAACTTAATATTTTATCTTCCAGAAAATTGAACTTGCATTTATAACTTTCTAAAGTCACTGTTCATGTTATACTAATTTTGCAGATATTGCTATTGAGAGATAACCATGTTATACCACGTGACTCTAAAAGCTTAGAAAGTAAGAGTACCATAATATAATAATAATAATAATATACATAATACATTTGCATTTGTCTGTTTGTCTGTCTCGATCTTTTGTTGCCAGTTTCTTTATCAAAAACTACAAGTTTTATGTTGTTAGAAAGGCTTTTATTCAAAAAGTCCAGATTCCATATCTGCTTTCACATTCAGTATCTGTTTTTCGTTTCGCCAAATGTTTTAAGGCAGCAAGTATGCTATATTGTCTTCAGGTAACAACTGAGTTTAACCAATTCAGATTTAGTTCTTTTTTTGTTTTTGCAAATTATTTCAAACAATGCTCAACCCACGTTCAATTTCCTGAAAAAATGGGATAGCTTTCTTCATGTATTTAGGTTTGATTATGAATGCACACTTCATTGAAAACCTTCAGCTTGATTATCACTCTGTGAACATATGCGGATGTTTCTGCATAATTAAGCAAATTTACCTTTGTTACAACTTTATATTTAACTTATTTTGCAACAATTTATCTTAGTCTCATTTTATAGACTGCTATAAACAACTTTCAGCTGATTTTTTTGTTTAGTACAGGTTTTATTCTCCATTTTTATGAGTTTCTCCATTTCATTTCATAAATCCACATCATACATTGAATGCTCATGTTTAAATAGTCTGTGTAAACTATTTAAGTGCAAATGTTTTCTTTATTTTTTATTTCATTCTTAGTTTTGTTAATTAAAATTTTGTCTGTGTGAGATTTCGTCTGACTAGAATTTAACGATCTAATACACAAAGCCTGCAAGATAGCAGAGCTTAAATGTTGCACATGTGAAGGACAATGCCAATAGTTTGCCGCTTGCATGCAGAAAGAAGTAAAACTATTTAATTCTTGTTTAAGTTATACAAACTTTATTTTATTATCTTTAGGTTTACCTAAATATTCAACAGTACAGTTTTTAAATAATAACTCAAGGTTATTCAAAGAAATTTTTGTTTCACTATATTGATGACAGCTACATGAAATTTATTTGAAAGTATTTCATGAAAATAATTGTTTTCATAGATTCTTTTATAGTATGATAAAATTATTAAGAAACAGTTACTTCTTTCTCGTTATCATATCAAAAAATTTTGTCTTAATCTGCTTAACTGGATTTTCGTATTTCAGGATACTGTTATTGCTTTACAAGCTATGGCCAAGTTTGCTGCAATTATTTACAAAGATGAGTTAAACATGGAAATCGGAGTTAAAAGTAGTGGATTTGAAAAGAATTTCATGCTTACAAAAGATAACAGTATCTTGATGCAGACTTTCCGTCTACCAACTGTCCCCAGTCCAGTGGATTTTGAGGCTACGGGAAGTGGTTGTGGTCTTGTGCAAGTGAGTATCTCTTATAAGTGAAATATTATTTTCTTATTTATTTTATACTAGCTTTTAGGTTGTTTGCTTATTAGGTTATTTTTTTAATATAAATTATTATGTATATGCTATGTACATCAGTGTTCTTATACTGCACTAGAAATAAAAATTCATCCACTTTCCTAGCATAGTGACATAATTGCTATAAATTTTAATGTTTTCTAGACATCTCTTCGTTATAACGTTAACACACCACCTCCAGTAAAAGGATTTCATCTGGATATTACCACAAAGAGGGGCCTTTTCCGTGACTGTATTTATGCCCGCATTGATATCTGTGTGAAGTATGTAATCATTTTGTCTTATTTTGACGTCAGTATCTCCACTTAAATATTGGAGTAAATGAGCATATACTCATAAAGATGTTTTTATCTTAGTCTGTTTTATCGAATTTACATATTGTCCTAACTGTAATGTTTTTAATGATCTTACACAACTTTCTTCTAATTGTGTATAATACACATGTTTTAAACAGATGTCTGATGTGACTGCAGATACAAAAACTTGTCACTGCAGTAAGGCCTGGCATGGCCAAGCACGTAAGGCGTGCGACTCGTAATCCGAGGTTCGCGGGTTTGCGCCCACGTCACGCTAAGCATGCTCACCCTCCCAGCCGTGGAGGCGTTATAATGTGAAGGTCAATCCCACTATTCGATGGTAAAAGAGTAGCCGAAGAGTTGGTAGTGGGTGGTGATGACTAGCTGTCTTTCCTCTAGCCTTACACTGCTAAATTAGGGACAGCTAGCACAGATAGCCCTCGAGTAGCTTTGTGCGAAATTCCAAATAAACAAACAAACACTGCAGTAAAATCATTTTTATGTGAAGTACTGTAATAGATCGATGCAGTGATAGTTTATAGGATACTCAAACAATGTGTAGCACATCTCTCTCTCTCTTTGTTTTACACACACACACACACACACACACTCAGTGGTAATGTAAGGAAACTATCAGGTCATCTCTCAAATAATGTCTGATTTTAGGTTCAGAAAAAAAGAAAGGCTTTCAAATGCTTTTAATGTTATTTAATCGATAATGTGTGCTCAGTTATGATTATTTACTTCCTGCCAATGATTCACAAGCTTCTGAATGTCTCTTCTATAAAATTCTTGGTTTTGAGGAAAAGAATGTAAACAGGGTAGTTTTGACATCTTCATGTGTTCCAAGTTCTGCAAACTTCAGAATAGATGATAATCAGGTGGGACAAGGTCTGGAGAATAATGTGGATGTAGAAGTTTTACCCAGTCTGGCTCTTCAATCTTTACAGATGTGATCCTTACTGTATGGGGTCGTGCATTATCCTGGTGTAACACAACACCTTTATGATTGATCAAAGCAGACCTCTTTTCTTTCAGTGCAACATTTAAGTATTCTAATTGTTGACAAGAGAAGTTTGATGTAATTGTTACATTAAGTGGCAACAACTCAAATTGGATCACACCAACAATATCCCACCAAGTGCTTAACAAGACTTTCATGGGTGGAGATCCATTTTGAGCTGTGTTTTAGCCAGTTTATCTGCACTGAGTCATTGTCTGCTGTGCTTAACACTTTTATAATATCCATTTTTCATCTCCAGAGAAATGCATATGTCCACTCTTGCTCTTAGGTCGGCTTATATCAAATTAGGGGGACCAATTTTCCAAGTTTTGACACTTTTCCAATCTATTGCAGATGATGATTCTGTGTTAGATCTTTAACTGTTACAGCACAATCTTCAAGGATAGCCAGCTGCAAGTCATCGTTAAACTCAACAGGATGACCTGAACCTGACCCATCACATAAACTGTACTCAGCTGATCTGAACTTCTGAAACCCCCTTCGACATTTTTTTTCATTGAGAGATTCTGCACCATAAACACCTTGAATGTTTCGTGTAGTTTCTGTTGCACTATTGCCTTTTTAAAACTCATAAAACATATATCTGATGTGCTTCTTAGACATATCCATCTTCATGAGAGTTTATTTAATTAATGATCTGAAAAAGTGTAGTTTGGTTAGTTTGTTTCATTTGTCTGAACATTTTTATACACGTCCTACTACATATTTTAGTTATTAAAACTTTCTACAAAGACAGACATGATGATGCAGTTTCTGTATTAAATTTTTGGATATTACTTATTGGATGACCTGATATTTGTTTATAATATCAAATATATCATTGTTAAAACTAATGTGAAGAAGACTGTATAACAAACTCAATACAAACAAATTCTGCTGATCAAATGACTTATATTCAAGATTCATTGGAATATGTGAAATAGTTGTCTTTTGAAAAATAATTTGATAAAATATTTTCATCTAATAGTTGTTAACAGCATAACAGACATTGCTTAAAAAGTATGAAAAGGTTATTGAAAAACGTGTGCACCTGTAAAGTAGATATAAATACCAAAAAAGTTAAATTAAATTTTAAAACTTTAAAAATTTAAAATAGATTTTATAAAAATCCTTGTAACATACTGTTAAACTTTTACCGTAATGATGTTTTTGCATAAATTGGAGAAATAATACAATAATTTTGAAAATGTTTTGGGTATTTCCAGACGAAGACAAAAATGAAGTAAATATCAAACTTTAACTGCATTTTGATTTTTGTTTGTTTGTAATTAACCACAAAGTTAGACTATGGGCTGTCTGTGTTCTACACATAATGGGTATCAAAACTCAGTTTCTTGTGTTATAGGTTTGCAGATATAGCACTGTACTACTGGGGGCTGCCTATGTTTCAAGAACTATATAAAGTAATCTTTAGGTGTAACTTGTAAAGTAAATGCTAATACATAGCATGATCATACCAGTTTGCAAGTCTATTTTTTGGAAAATAATTTACCGTTAATCAGTAACATTACTTCTTTCAGGTATGATGGTAAAGGTGGTGTATCAAATATGGCCGTACTGGAACTAAAGATGGTTTCTGGATGGATACCTGATGAAACAAGCATTAAAAATGTAAGTTATGTTTAACCTAGGGCATTTTGAATTTTAATAAACTGATTATTAGCAGTTTTTTATTTTTTAGTTCGATGTACAACCAAGTGATTTTTAATTTCTTCAGAGAAAGGAAGTTTTGTTCTTAAAAACTTACCTACTGTTACATTTGAGATTTTGTATTATGTATAAGAGTTTACATAATAACGACGAAATAACACTAATAATGTATTTTTGATTCTATTTATAGTGTGTTTTTACCTCCCAGTGACTCGGGAGAAAGCTTCTAAACTTATGATGGTAAACTTTAGATTTTGAAACTTTGGTGGGCATGGCACAAATTGTTCTTTCTGCAGCTTTTTTCTGAACAACAGAAAGAAAATATATTATCTCTGTTAATTTGTAATATGTACTTGTTTTAAATCTGTTTTAAAATAAAAATTCATTCTCTTACTGTCTTCAGCAACGTTAGTGCAGAGCACTAATAAGTGTCTATTTATATTTTTTGTGCGGTTTTCTGATTCAGATTTTGGATAGAGAAGAACTAAATCTGCGTCGTTATGAGGTGGAAGAAAATCAACTAAACTTGTACTTTTCAGAGGTAAACTTGTGTTCAATTAGTACAAACATTCTCTGGCTTAGTTAGTTAAATACTAATCAATACAAGAAGTAACAAGGAGAGTGGCTAGCTACCCACCTAAATCTACAACTGCATTCTAATGATATTAGTTTAGTTTGAGGGGAAAAACAAAATCAGCCTTTAAATCTGATGTGTTATAGATTTTAAGATGTTGTGAAAGAATGTGTCAGATGCGATAAGCTAATAATAAATTGTTAAGAGACAAAATATATGAGTTATTTTGTAAACTGAAACAACTTTAAGTTCTTGTTAATAACTTTGATTCATAATGATTTCAGTGAGACTTTGTTTTGAGATATTAAAGTAGACTACAAATATGTACGTTATTGGCTGTCATGATTTTTATGTGTTAAAGATCTAAATTTAATTTTCTATTTATTGTTATCAGGTTATATCTTAAACAGAATAATCGTACATTATCTGACTTCTTTTGTTATTGTGTTATTTTACAGCTTACAGACCAGAAGCAATGCTTTAACTTCTGGCTTGAGCAAAATATTGAGGTCCAAGAAACAAAACCAGCAACCATCCGGTTGTACGATTATTATGAACAAGGTATGAGAAAGTTATGTGCATCATGAATGTTCATTTCTGTATTTTAAAACTGTATTGTTACTTGATGGCATATAGTATGATATAACTATCTATATAATTCTACTGGTACAAAGTTTAACGAGGAACTCTGTTCTAAATTTCGATCACATCAATTTACTTCAGTGATGATTTTATTTTACCTTATTCATTTTATTTTTAAACTGAGAAAACAAAACTATACTTGTTAGTTCATAAGACTTCTTGTGTGTGACACAGACTTACTGAGTGAAATTGGTTCTTACTTTCTAAAACAACATTTACTAATTTTTCTTACTGTCTTTTTCAGAAGAAGAAGTCGTCACCTCCTACTCGATAGGTGAGAACTGTGAAAAGCTACCTCCTCTCCCATGAGTTTGTAATTCCAATAGAGACACGTGCTTTGTTCTAATCTTTTTGTGAAGTTGTTATTTTTACAATGCAGAACTCTATATGAGATTTATTTAATTAAAGTTTAATCTTAAATTAATTGAAGAAGCAATAACATTCTGAATTATTCATTATTTATCTTACAAAGTAATGCAAAGATATTTTAAACATGCAATAGTTTTGTGTTAAATAACTTTAATGGACCACAACTGTCTTCTTAAGGAATAGGAAACAATGCTTTGGCTTCTATACTGAGGTCTTCATGAAGCTGTCATGAAGAAATTGGGAGAGAAGCCAAAACGTTTTCATTTTCTCTCAACAGACAGTTGCATTCTGTTAAAGTTTCTAAAACTAGTATGTCCACTTTGCCTGACGTTTCTTCAAAACCACATATATCATGGTGTTTTTACTATTCTTTATGAATCTCATTACATATTTTTTACCCTTCAAAGTTTTGTTGATATAGAGTAAAAAAAGTAGTTCTTGTACTTCTATTATATTTTAAGAGAAAAGGATTTTGTTGATGATATTTTAAATTGGAAATAATAAATGATCAATTTTTATCGCAAAAGATATTTTAATAGTTGTGTTGTTGTTTTAGGGTTAAATATGATGCTGTAGAATGGGTTATCTTCACTCTTTCAACTACAAATTATCACAAACTTCTTTTTTCCTTATCCCTTAGTGAGGCAGCTCTAAGTCTTCAGATTTACGACTCTAAAGTCAGAGATTCAATTCTCCTCAGTAAACAAAACAGATAGCTCATTATGAATTTCTATAACAAAACACACATACTCTTTGACTCACCATGGGAAATCATGAATAATAGAGCTAATAATTTTTATGATATTGTGTGAGTGAAAACATTAGTGGTAGAGTTGTTATGGATTTTGACAATTTCTATCCTACCTACCATTCCTCAGTAACAACAACAAGTAGTAAAACGGTTTTTTTTTTCTCTACCCCATTTAAAATGTTTAGTTTGAAAATAGTTTAATTACTTTAGTTCAAATATTCAAAATATGAAATGTCACTTATGAATGATTCCAGTTGCCTTATCCATTGCTATGCTACTGACACTAACCAGTATAACAAATGGTACTTAAAGATATTTTTACTTGATACTTAATTTCTCTTAAAAATAAAATGTATTCCCATGTTCACGAAATGGTTTAATATGTTAATATTGAGGTGTACTATATTTTTTAAGCATTACTTTGTACACTAAACTTGAGTAACTGTTAAACATTTTCATTAATTAATTCAAAGTGTGGTAATAACTTCTGGAAAAACATATTTTGGCAGAACCTATTGAGAAAGAGACATCAGAGCAAAAATTTATTATTGAGTTCAACTAAGTCTCTTAATTTTTACTTTGTTATGAGAAAGTGACTGAAAGCGATGTTTATAAACAGTAAGATTCATCTTTATTTCATGGCCTGCTGGGCACTTGATTCACAATTAGGGCCCTAGGTTCATACCTCTATCACCAAACATGCTCACCCTTTCAGCCTTGGGAGCATTATAACGTGGCAGTTAATCCCACTTTTCATTGATGAAAGGGTAGTCCAAGAGTTTGTAGTAAGTGGTATTAACTAGCTACCTTCCCTCCAGTGTATCACTGCTAAATTATGGACAGCTGGTCCAGAAAGCCCAGGAATAGATTTTGCAAAAATTCAGAACAAACCAACCTACTGAGGAGGAGGGAAAAGTTGAAGGTGTGCCTGATCTCCCTGGTAACACGTCAGATAAATGAGCACTACTATGTAAAGGGCAATCCCACTATTTGTAGCAAAGAGAAGTCCAATAGTTGGCAATAGGTGATGTTGACTAGTTGTCTTCCCCCTAATTTATCACTTCAAATTAGGAATGACTAATACAGATAGCCCTCAAATAGCTTTGAGTGAAATTCAAACAAAGTGCATTTTATTTAACATACAAAATTATTAAAAGTAAGAAAAACAACAGAACCTTTACTATAGGTTAAGAATGCTCAGAATAATTTGCACAATTCTATGATGCTATCCTACATTACTTTTAATAATTACAGTTGTGAAGTTTGGCACAGCCAGGTGGTTATGGCACTTGACTTGCGATGTAGTGTGGCACAGCCAGGTGGCTATGGCACTTGACTTGTGATGTAGTTTGGTACAGCCAGGTGGTTATGGCACTTGACTTGCGATGTAGTTTGGCACAGCTAGGTGGCTATGGCACTTGACTTGCGATGTAGTTTGGCACAGCCAGGTGGCTATGGCACTTGACTTGCGATGTAGTTTGGCACAGCCAGGTGGCTATGGCACTTGACTTGCGATGTAGTTTGGCACAGCTAGGTGGTTATGGCACTTGACTTGCGATGTAGTTTGGCACAGCTAGGTGGTTATGGCACTTGACTTGCTATGTAGTTTGGCACAGCTAGGTGGTTATGGCACTTGACTTGCTATGTAGTTTGGCACAGCCAGGTGGCTATGGCACTTGACTTGCGATGTAGTTTGGCACAGCCAGGTGGTTATGGCACTTGACTTGCGATGTAGTTTGGCACAGCCAGGTGGTTATGGCACTTGACTTGCGATGTAGTTTGGCACAGCCAGGTGGTTATGGCACTTGACTTGCAATGTAGTTTGGCACAGCTAGGTGGTTATGGCACTTGACTTGCGATGTAGTTTGGTACAGCCAGGTGGTTATGGCACTTGACTTGCGATGTAGTTTGGCACAGCCAGGTGGTTATGGCACTTGACTTGCGATGTAGTTTGGCACAGCCAGGTGGTTATGGCACTTGACTTGCGATGTACTATCAAACATGCTTGCTCTTTCAGATCTGGGTGTTTTAAAATGTGATGATCAGTTCTGTTATTCATTGGTAAAAGAGTTGGTGGTGATGACTAGTTGTTTTCCTTCTCGTCTTTCACTGTTAAATTAGAGGCAGATAGTCCTCGAGTAGTTTTGTATGAAATTCAAACCACATGTACAAAAGACCCAGCATGAGCAGGTGGGTTAAGGCTTTCGACTCATAATCTGAGGGTCATGGGTTATAATCCTTGTTACACCAAACATGCTCACCTTTCAGTCATGGAGGCATTACAAAGTGATGGTCAATCCCACTATTCATTGGTGAATGAGTAGCCCAAGAGTTGGCAGTGGGCAGTGATGACTAACTGCCTTCCCTCTTATACTGCTAAATTAGGGATGGCTAGTGCAGATAGCCCTTGTGTAGGTTTGTGCAAAAATTCAAAACAAACAAACATGTACAAAACACATTTTTAAAGAATTACCTTAAAAATTGAAATATTCTATTTAACGCAAAAAGAACTCTTGTGAAACTTGTTTCTTAAATCTATACCACTTGGACATACCATTCAATATATATTTTTTTATGTTAACCTTTGTATCATGACATTTACAAAGAAAGCTAATGAGAGAGAGAAAGAATAACAAACAAAAACTGGTTTTTCATCCACAACTACTTTTGTACATTATTGCTTGATAATAAAAGAAAAATATATTTTCTCCATGTCTCTTATAAAAACTTAACTACTAATACAAACATGTAAACAATTTTCCAAACTTTTTACTTCAGATGGATAAAGAAATTTGTTATAAAGGAGATATATGATAACTTAATTTTGATTAATTAAAAAATCATAACAATTTTTTATAAGTAATGAGAATCAACTGATAGTTTCTGAAATTTTAGTAATGACTATAAGCTGATTTTTTTTTCCTTTACAACGGCTACATTTTGAATCTCCTTTTCCAATGATCAACTTTTTATGTAAATTTATTACATTTCACAATATGGACAACAAAGTGATTAGTTTCTGAGTTATGGTATACAAGAATAAACACGTAGTTTACCTGCAATAAAGTAACTAATACTTGGTAAGAAGTTAAATAAATATTGTTATTGTGTGTTTTAGTGTATACACCGAGCTATCTCGGCTCGATTCTTCAGAAAATTGAACACTGGATTTAAATGCTATAAAGCTATAAACTTACTCCTGCCCCACTGGGAATACTTAAACATTTAATGTGTTAGGACAGCATAGGACCTATTGGCTTATATCGGCTGTTCCATCCTCTGAGCTAAAGTAATATATTTTTTTAAAAATCATAAACCTAACTCTTATCACTCATACACTTATAAAGCTTTTTCTTAAACTCATTTAAATTTATTGCCTCTACAAGATCTGAAGACAAACCATTCCAAAGGCCAATTGCACTGTTTTAACTAAAGATGACTTCTACTCTGCAAAAATCATTTGTGTGTCTTAGTCCTATTCTCACTGTTAAATATGTAAAAAGTTGATGCATCAACACTATTAGTTCCCTTTATAATCTTAAACATTTCTATCAGATCCACCCTAACTCTTCATCTTTCAAGAAAAAACAATTTAAGAGATTTTGGCCTTTCCTCACTTCATCCTACTATGTGACTCTTCTCTGAACTCATTCCAATAATTCAGTGTCCTTCCTAGTGTAAAGATAACAAAACTGAATATAATATTTGAATAAAGTTTGATCGTGCTGGTGGTAGAAATCTCTTGTGTTGCAATTGTGATTAAAAAGTAAAATCGTATTTCATTGTGAAGAGGAAATAAAATAAATTGCATTTAAGTATAATAAGAGAAATAATAAAGATCGTTTAAAAAACTGAAAATCACTTGTTTAAGTGAATTGTGGAAATAATGTCATATACATGATCAGCAGGTTAAACATTAGACTAGAATTTCAACGACAGGTATTGATTCTCTCGAGGTAGAAACGAGCTAAGTTGTAACCCTAAAATTCAAATTCTCGCTATTAATAGATAATCACAAATATCCAGAGGTGTCTGCTTTTTGTGCAGTCATAAAGTAGTTGCCCCCCAGTGGCTCAGCGGTATGTCTGCGGGCTTACACGCTAAAATCCGGGTTTCGATACCCGTGGTGGGCAGAACACAGATAGCCCATTGTGTAGCTTTGTGCTTAATTCAAACAACAACATAAAGTAGTCCACATTACACAACGTAATGTAAAATAAAATGTAACTATCCAATAAGCAGTGGATTAAATTTTGATTAAATCTTGCTTTGTTTACTTTACTTTTATTTCTGAATTTTACAGTTTATAAAAAGCTTTTAACATTGTGAGCTAATAATGATTGGATGTGACAAGTCGATATGTTTTTAACGTTCAGCAGTGTGCATGTATATATATTATTTATACCTAAAAGGCGGTTGACCTGTATCAATTTTTCATGTGTACATTGATGGCCATCAAGTGAAACGGCTTGTACTACATTATAGAGCTTACAACTTTTAAGAGTTCCATTGGTACAATACAGCCTTTCTTTCTCTATCTTTGATTTACAAAATGTTTTTGAAATATTAGAAAGACAAAATATTTTGGACTTCTTACCTTACATTATTGGAGGGTTCAAGCTATCCCGTTGCTTGGTTTAAAAAGTTGGCAAGTTCTTTACACTGTAGCTACTGTATGTTCTGTTTAGGTTCAATTAAGGTAGCATCTTTGTCTTCTCATGAAAAAGGGTTCACTATACATAATCAAACATTGACCTTTCTACTGACTAGTCAGATATATAAAGTCTATAGCCTTTCACTTAATAAGTGGGAATGACTGACAACTACGTGGGCAGTACAAATCACAATTTGCAGCATTACGTTATGATTTTAAGTGCATAATGTGATGCTTTCTTAGACTACGTCAAGCCTGAGTAGAAGATAATTTAGAATAAGTTCTTGTAGAGTGAACAACGTTTCGATTTTAGCTCTTCGACACATTGTTGTTTAAATCAAAATAAAGATTATTTTCACTTTGTTTCATATTTGTGTCCAGTCTGTTTCTTTGACAAATTTTGTTCGGTTGAGATAACTTAAAATTACTTCCTGAAATATATCTCTGGCGAAACTCCTGTTATTCCGTGGACCTATCTTAGTCAATCTAAAAGTAAATCAGAAGATTCCACAGAGTAGATAAAGACAAGAACATTTTTGTGTCATGATCGTATGATGCAGAGAAGAACATTTTGGTGTCATGATCATAGGATGTATCATTGCAGCGTTTTTTGTCTTCTGGCATTTGTGTCATTTTCTTCTATTGCTGTGTTAATAAATTTGAAAAAAGCATCTTCTTGAAAAAAAATTAACATTTTTCACGAGTAAAAGGACTTGAAACCAGAAGAAAAAGTCAATCACAGAAGAGAGATAGTTGTATGAGAGAGCTATAAGGTTTAGAATTGCTCCTTTCCTGGATATAAGACTTCTGTAAGTGATACGAAGGTCCAGAGACAGACTCAAAAAGTAGAACTGCTGACATTTGGTGCATGATGAAGAACTGAATGAGATCTTCTTCTGAGAATTTGACTGAGGGCCATTAGGATATAGTGTCTGGTGAGCTCAAGTTCATATGAAGTAATCTTTACACGACTTCCAGGCCTTTTCTGGACGAAATAACACAATCCTAACTATGTTTGAGATCCTGAGGCTAGCTGAGAGAGGTTGGGTTGGAAGTGCTACTGATAAATGAAGTGTGGCAGCTGGTGCTGTTTTATTTGCAGGTGAGACAGTAGAGAGAACCTAGTGACTCATAAAGCAGAAGTGAGCGTCTCTTTGAATCGGTATGTATCCTGCCAGGAAGATCATAGGGCATTGAAAAGCTAAGAATAAAACACAGTCGGTGGTGCCAGCCTGAAATTCGAAGCATCTGAGCCAATGGTAAGAGAAGTATTATTTGCTTTTGCATTTAATGTGGAATAGCTTACTACGTTTGTTACTGTGATAGTGCTGAGACCTTGTAGGGCCGAGCTATACTCATTGACCACGGTAGATTCCAGGGATCTTAAGATATTTCTGAATTTACCTGGAAACCATCATTACGGCCACGACTTTGTCGCCTCCAGAGAAGCAAATCCTTCAAGACCAGCAGTAGATTCTGCTACCATTTATGACTATGGTGAAATGGAGTCAGTTTCCACATCGCTGGTGGAAACATTATATATATAAATCAAAGAAAGCCTTTCTGGAGTTTGTAACCTCTTGAGGATAGTCAACTGGGCTTCATATGAGTCAAAGGAAAAGGATTTATGGCTAAAGTCTGCTACCTCTGCTAATATCAAAATAGTAATTATTTTGATAGGCATAACACCACCACTATGATGACTTCTTCTGTGTTCCAAAAAAAGTAAGCTGGTTCAAGCTATACTACTACCACTACTAAGGAAGGACTTTGTCATCAGTAAAAGGTTGTCGGCGTTTAATGCCAAACCAGCATTCATTCCAGAAACTGTAAGAATGGAGCTCCCAAAATTCATCATGAACCAACCCACACCATGTACATGCAGCACTTCTAGGAGTGGGCAATGCATGAACTAATGGGCAACCTCTCTAAAAGCGGGAGAAAGATTAGTTGCAGAGAAAGGCTACGCCTTCATTGTGACTCAAGGATGAGATTTGCTATTTGTGGGCGAAACTATCTGAAACCGAAAGTGATCTAACCCAAACTCATGAACTATCATAGTGAGAAAACTACTGCACTCAGAAGATCTGTTAATGAAGTTAAGGTGTGTGTGTGTATGAGTAAAGCATCACGTTGAATTTGGTTAACCTAAATTTCTGTTTAACTTAAAATTGTTATAAATAAACTTGTATACATCTCTTCCTATTTATAAGATTTGTTCTTGATTAGTTGTCCATGTATAAAGGGTTTAATTTGTATTTTAATTTTTACTTTATGTTTAATTTTCCTGAGAGATTGTATAAAGTAAAAGTCCTTCCTTGTTTCATTTATTTATTATGGTATTTCGTGTTAAAAGGGCTGACTGTCGTTTGCTAACAATTACGGCATTACTTTGGTGTATTTGACTATGCTCTACAAATTTACATTATTTATTTATTTCGTGTTCCTCTCAGATTTTAATTCATAGTTATTGCACTGTACAATATTCTTTTGCATTATTTGTCTATTATTGGTAAAACTGAGAAGAGTGTCCTATTTTTCTTATAACAAAGTGCCCCCCAGTGGCTCAGCGGTATGTCTGTGGACTTACACGCTAAATCCGGGTTTCGATACCCGTGGTGGGCAGAGCACAGATAGCCCATTGTGTAGCTTTGTGCTTAATTCAAAACAACAACTTATAACAAAGTATGTGTAGTAATTTTGTTTTTGCATTAATTATTGTTAAAATATATTTTGTAGTGAGATTGTAATGGCTTTGTATTATCAGCGTTGAGCGAATATATTTCATTGTGATTAAGTTACAATTCTATTTATTTAGGAGTTATACCCAAAGTTAAAAAAGAGCTATCTTTGCTATTCTGACCATGGACATCGAAACCCAGTTTCTACATTGATATGCACAACGTTAAACAAGGAGCTACCAGTGCTTTACTCACCATGGATATCAAAATCCACATTCTACATTGTTAAGCACAAAGTTAAAGAAAGAGCTATCTGTTCTGTACTCACTATGGACATCAAAAATCAGTTTCAGGCGTTTTAAGTCTACAGACGTACCGCTGCGCCTCTGGGGGGGGTAAATTTTTTAAATGTGATTCTATCAAGTAAATTTTAAACTTGTGTGTGCATCATTTCAAGTTTCTTTTCTTTGTACTTGGACTGGCACTTTGTGAAAAGTATATTAATAAGTATATATTTCTTCTTCACGAAAGAGCATTCTTTGATTTATAATTATGCACCGTACGTCTTTGTAAAGAGTTTTCAAAAAATGTCAAAGTTAAAGAATTTATCTAGTTTTTTTATTTTTTGGTAGTGCTGTATTACTTTATGTAAAGTTTGTCAGTTGATTGAATTTTCCCCTTTCAATGCATAATTATGTCTTCCTTATAAATCATTCATGTTTTCATTACTGAGAGTATCTCTATAAAGTAATTATAATAAATTATTTATATCTTTACATGAATAATTTAAACTATTGGAAAGTAAGTGTGTTTTAGATGTTTTTAGTATGTATATCTGTTTCTTAATTAAAGAGTTGTTCTGAACGATATATACACATATGTATATGTTGCATGCAAGGGTTTTCAAAAGCAAAATACACTCGGGCAAACCCAAGTATGCAATTTAAATCGATTTTAAAGTTAAGGTTATGTAAGCAGAATGGAAATGAAAAGTATGGTGTTCCTGGTAAACCTTGCATTTCCTAGTTTATAATTTTCATTAAATTTTCTTTGTTGATTTTTGGTCTATACATATTTTTTTTTACAAAACATGTCCAAGAAGGCCAGATATTCTAGTTCTGCCTAAATTAATTCTTTTGTTATTTTCTTGAGATCACCCTCAGTACGTTCATAGACAGCATGGGGTAAAGGTTTAGGATTCGCCTTGGAACCCTGGAAGCTCTTGCGTTCTGGTTTATTTTTTTTAAGCAAAAATTATTTTCACCGTATTTTAGATTTGTGTCTAATTTATTTATTTCAAAACTCCATCAAGTTCAGAGATTTCATAACTACTTTGTAATACATATTTTGGCCGAATCTTTTGTTATTGTACGAAACTATTTTATTCTTTCTTGAAATAAATAAGTTTTACCTGAGATTAGCACAAATGCATTAAAACAAAAAGTTTAAAAGTATATTTAATCGTACAAAGTACTTTTTAAAACTTTAACGAAATGATCGAACGTCATATTGCACAATTTAATAAAACAGTAGCGAAGTTCAAAGAAATGGGAAAGAAATATAATCTAATGAAAGTCTAATGGTTGATAATACATATTTGTAAGTTCTTGGTATGCTCATAACTTTATTATTATTATTATTTTGTTAATATCATAATTAAATTTTTTAACATAACTGGTTACGAAACAAACATGTATAACATTTGATTCTTTAAGTCACAGCGTCACTTCTAAGAACATATGCTCAGCATTAGTTGGTGATTAGGGCACCTTACTCGCAATCTGAGGGACGCGATTTGACTTCCCTTCCCACCAACCATGGTCGCCGCAGGACGTTTTAAAGTCCCGCTCAATCCTACTATTTGTTCTTAAAAGAATTGACCGTAGGTGCTGATGACTACCTGTCTTCTATCTAGTCTTTCATAACTAAATTAGGAATGACTAGCTTAGCTAGCCCTAGTGTACCTTTACGCGATATTCAAACTGAACACATGACTTACCACACCAGAAACAGTGTTTCGATAACAATGGTGAGCAGAGCACAGATAGTCGATAGTGTAGATTTGTGTTTAACCTAAAACAACCACACTTAAAACCATAAGTGTTAATCAAACCACCTACTTTTATCATCTCAAATAATGGGTTTTTCAAATAGCTAGAAACTCATTTTTTTTAAGATAAAGTGATAAAAATATTTAAATCTAGCAGTAATCCTGCACGTATGTACTTTTTTAAAAAATTCACACCAAGTGGGTTTTCCGAAAACTGGAATGTAGGCCTCAGTGGTGAGTTTTGGTTTTCAGTATGTGTGATGGGTAGACCACATATAACCATTATGTAGCTAATGCACTTATTAAGAATCACACGTATATATATATATATAAATATAATGTGCATGTGTGTTTATTAAAAAAAAACAATCTTAATCGTATTAGAAATTATATGAAATGGTTAGAATAATCATAAATAACATATACTAGAGTGGAATAATTATGCACTCGAATTGTAATATATAAAGCAGGCTAAAGTGAAACAGTGCTGAATGTACCACTTGTGTTTGTTGAGCAGCACGCCACCAGAGGGAATATAAGATTAATTGAGAAGCACAGAGCCTCCTGATTATTTATGTAACTTCCATAGCGATTCGTATACATAGCGTAAGTAGTTGAATTTGGAATCAGAGAGTCAAAGTAAGAGTAACTGAAACAGTTGAACTTTATCGTTTTTATAATATTCTCTCAATGAATTCTGCTGCTTCTACAGCACTTCGAGCAGCTAAAGAAGCTTTAAGAGTTGAAGTTAGAAAAAAACTTCTTTCCATGTCTAAGGACGAGAAAATTAGACAGACAAAGCTCGTCACAGAGAAGGTTTGATATTTTAACCTTTACTGATGTTATAAAAATACTTTCGATTTCACGGTTTGTGGTTGACATTCCGGTTCTTTAGCTTTTCGTCTAAGTTGGAAAAGTTAACAGTAGTAAGAGAAATTTATGATGACGAGAAACCCACTTGAAGTAAAAATGTATCACAAGACAGCTGGTACGGGTATTAAAACTTTAATTAAGATAAAGTACAGAATAGTGTTTCGATCTTAATTACAGTTTTAATAACCATATCAGCCGTCTCTAGAATACAGTATGGGCAGTTATATTTACACACACGCTAAAAGTTAGTTCACACGAAATCACGTAAACAATAACCTTTATATTCCGAGTTTTGGACTAATAAAAGTTAATGAAAACAGAATATTACAGGATTATATGTAATAGAATTTCGAATAATAAACTTGTGATGTTGGACAGTACTATTACTTGTAATGATTCAATGAGTTTTACTATTAGTAACTTGCTCCAAAGCAAGTTATTGTGTGATTCCAGTTTGATTGTGCTGGTTATGAAAAAAGTTTCGGTAGAGAACTGATATTTCGTTTTCATGTTTATTTTTTCTACTTTAGTGTCTATCGAACATTCTAAGTAGTCTATGTTTAGTGAAGGAATTATAGGGTTAATGGTAAAGTAATAAATATTGTAAGATTATATTTAAGTTGAAATACATGAGTGAATCATAAAAGTATAAGGTGTGAAATTAGTTTTAATACTGAGATTTGTAGAGACTGTGCTTTAAATATGGGTGTATAATAGTTTGAGAAAAGCATTGTTGTGGTACAGGAGAGAGGAAAATGTTTATAAAATCAAAAATACTATTTTTTTTTTCTGTGGTGAAAGTAGTTTTGGATTTTGAACAAAGATTGTACATGTAGAAAACACAAAAGATGACAAAAGGATAATTGTCCCACAGAACTCAGCTGTTAAAACAACTTTAAAAAATCTTATTTACATATGTAATACTACGCCTTGTCTTGGTTTCTTTAATAATGGAATTATTTTGGCATGTTAAAAAGAATGAAGGGTGGGCTGTCCCCTTGAATGGAATCTTATTTTAAGTGTAAGGAAAGCGAGGTTAATGTTTTGGTTTTGTTTTTATCTGTAGTATAGAAGAATTACAAGTAACTGATTTTAAATAATCAGAATTAATAATGGTTTGAACATTCTTCATATACAGTGTGAATAGCAAATAAAGTGTAATATTTTAAGTTACATAAGTTTTTTGTAGATTAATTAATATAAATGTTCACCAATGAGAATTGGTTACATCATTTAGTATCATGCAAAATAATCAATTAATCATGATTATTATTGAATCTATTAATATTACACAAATAATTACTAATAGAAATAGTGTTTCCAGTTATTACTGTATTTAATTATTTCAACTTTCCAAGCAATCAAAGTATTCCATTTATGATTTCTCATTATCACTTTTGATTAGTTAAAGGTTATTCAGACATAAATTAGTGTTACAATCCATACAAGCAATCTTATAATGTTTCTGGTTATTAATATTTTTGATTATTCCAACTATTCAAATCTCATATGAATGATGAAGTTGTTAAATGGAATAGGTTAATTGATTACTAAATCCATCAATTACCCAGATCGACGTGGCACACAATGAAAACATTATTTGAGTAACATCTGTGGTGAATTAGGACTTTTATGTCTTAAAATAATTTTTGATGACTGATCACCTAAAGCTTGGACATTGGTTATATGTTCTGTCAACATTTTGCTTAAAAAGAACTGAATATCAGTTATTTTTCACCTTACAACCTCTGCTCAGTTTTTATAACTCTTGATTTGTCTCTATCAATATCATTTTTTGAATAATGCTTACAATAGAACAAACAGTTTTATCTTAGATGCAGAAATAAAATTATCCACTCAACAATATTGTGTACTGTTGTATCCAGTGAGAATTCTTATCTTAGAAACTGTGAGCTCCACTGTATCCATACTTTAGTAATATACTGAATTACTGAATAATTTTATGAATCCAAGTCTGCAAGAAATCTCTTACTTTCTACATTTTGTTTTCTTTCCTTACTAACTTTGACATTTTTTTGTTAAAAATTTTAATTATAAAGGTTGGCTTTAAATATTTTGTTTTTATTTTAGAGATTAGTATAATGAGTGGAATAGGCCAGAGTGATCAACAGGTAATCTGTTGTTATTGCCCTTAAATTACGCACATTTATGTGTATAATAACTTTACATTAAAGGATGACAGAGGACCGAATGATTCACCAAGGACATTCTATCCAAACTAAACAGTAAAAATCTCAAAACAAGAACAGACAAAAAGTGCAAACGAATGTACACTCAAAATTAATTAATTAGTTTTGTTATGTTACCTTTAACTGACTACGGGGTTTGCTTGGGAATGAATTTTTTTTTTTTTAAATTACAATGCATCCCAGTTCATTATTACAATTTTAGATCAATTAGGAATGGAATGAATAGTTGTACATATCAATAGTATTTAAGAACTGTTTTTATATACAGTTTAAATATTGTAAATATATATTACACTTTAATATGTCTGGTACCAGATGTGGTCTTTTCATAAGAATCAATTTCCTGACAATTATTTGATGGGCAAGGCATCAGATAAGATTAACAACAAATTCTCTAAAGATAAAAGGAAAGTTTTAAATTGTGTACGAAATGCATATAGTGTAGACATTTAAATGATCATAAAACAATTTTTACGACACAAAATACAGCCCAAGTACAAAAGTGGAGAATTACCTGGACTAGATCAGTTTGTTGGCTTTTTGTCTCTCAAGACGACACTCTTCTGAGCTAATTAAATTTGCTCTCTTTGTCCAGTAAACATCACCATTTCAAGTTCTTTATTTTCTCATCTTATTGGTCAGCTGTATCACTGCAATATGATCCTGGACAGAATAGGTTTTAAAGAACGAAGAAATATAATGACTGATGCAAGGCGATTTTAATGACTTTCTGGATCACGTGTTGTTGCCATAAAGCAATGAAACTGAAATTTTAAAATTTCAATATCCCAAAAGCAAGTAGAAAACATACAATATACCTGAATGTCACACAGATAGTTTCTGTATAAATAAAGAAACTAATAAAAAGGTTGCAAGGTATTATTTGTAGTTATATCCTTAGCCAAAAAAAATTATTGTAATAATAACGATTAGTCACTCAAGACGTGATTCTTTTTGGTCCATTTTTTGTTGGGCATTTACTGTAAATTGTGCCTGAAAAAAGTTAATATTCTTCTCTGAGATTTAAAGTTGCTTCATTATATGACAGTAAGATCTTTTCTTTAAAAGTAACACTTATTTGGTTCCAGTATTCAAAGTACAAGCTGATTGTTTCGTGTATTTTGTCACAGTTGTTGAACTATGAGCGTTTCAAGAACAGTCGCAGAATTTCCTTGTACTTGAGTACCGAGCACGAGGTTCAAACTCATGGAATCCTGGAACAGATTTTGAATATGGAAAAGGAATGTTTTGTTCCTAAATATGAGTAAGTTTCAATTCTGTTGGATTTTATAAAATCATTTATGAATAATGATGTTTATTTTCTGTCATACTTACTGTCTTTGTTGAAATCATTCTTTGATATAATACATCATCATAATGGTATTAAGACTATTTACTGACACAACACTTAATATTATTGTTAATAAGACCATTCACTGACACAATACATAATATTATTGTTAATGAGACCATTCACTGACACAATACATAATATTATTGTTAATGAGACCATTCACTGACACAATACATAATATTATTGTTAATGAGACCATTCACTGACACAACACAATATTATTGTTAATGAGACCATTCACTGACACAACACATAATATTATTGTTAATGATACCATTCACTGACACAATACATAATATTATTGTTAATAAGACCATTCACTGACACAATACATAATATTATTGTAAATAAGAACATTCACTGACACAATACATAATATTATTGTAAATAAGAACATTCACTGACACATTACATAATATTATTGTTAATGAGAACATTCACTTACACATTACATAATATTATTGTTAATGAGAACATTCACTTACACATTACATAATATTATTGTTAGTGAGACCATTCACTTACGCAATGCATAATATTATTGTTAATGAGACCATTCCCTGACACAGTACATAATATTATTGTTAATGAGACCATTCACTTACGCACTGCATAATATTATTGTTAATGAGACCATTCACTTACGCAATGCATAATATTATTGTTAATGAGACCATTCACTTACGCAATGCATAATATTATTGTTAATGAGACCATTCACTTACGCAATGCATAATATTATTGTTAATGAGACCATTCACTTACGCAATGCATAATATTATTGTTAATGAGACCATTCACTGACACAACACATAATATTATTGTTAATGAGACCATTCACTGACACAACACATAATATTATTGTTAATGAGACCATTCACTGACACAACACATAATATTATTGTTAATGAGACCATTCACTGACACAACACATAATATTATTGTTAATGAGACCATTCACTGACACAACACATAATATTATTGTTAATGAGACCATTCACTGACACAATACATAATATTATTGTTAATGAGACCATTCACTGACACAACACATAATATTATTGTTAATGAGACCATTCACTGACACAATACATAATATTATTGTTAATAAGACCATTCACTGACACAACACATAATATTATTGTTAATAAGACCATTCACTGACACAACACATAATATTATTGTTAATAAGACCATTCACTGACACAATACATAATATTATTGTTAATAAGACCATTCACTTACACAGTACATCATCATGTTGTTAATAAGACCATATTCTGACGTAATACATCTTATTATTGTTAATAAGACCATTCACTGACACAGTACATCATCATGTTGTTAATAAGACCATTCACTGACACAGTACATCATCATGTTGTTAATAAGACCATTCACTGACACAGTACATCATCATGTTGTTAATAAGACCATTCACTGACACAATACATAATATTATTGTTAATAAGAACATTCACTTACACAATGCATAATATTATTGTTAATAAGACCATTCACTGACACAATACATAATATTATTGTTAATAAGACCATTCACTGACACAATACATAATATTATTGTTAATAAGACCATTCACTGACACAATACATATTATTGTTAATAAGACCATTCACTGACACAGTACATCATCATGTTGTTAATAAGACCATTCACTGACGTAATACATCTTATTATTGTTAATAAGACCATTCACTGACACAATACATCATCATGTTGTTGTTATTGAGATCATTTTGTGAAATAATAAACCATCATTCTTTATTGAAACCATTCTCTAATTTTGCATGTATGACATCTTTACATACTTTACGTGCATAACAGAATCAACTATTAATCGACTTAAACACTCTCTTGTTTATTTTGCAATTCTAATATTTACTTGGCAAGAATTTAAGCTAAGAAAAAATAAATATGACATTTATGTCTTGAAAGTTATCTTAGATGTGTTTTTAATCGTGTATCAATTTTAATGTTGTGTGTTGCTTATTACACAATTATTGTTGATAAAAACGTTGTTTTATATATATATACACTTGTGCACTGGGTTTTGTTTTGCTGTTTTTTATTAATTATTTTAATTAAGAATCCAAAGCATGAATTTTAGCAGAAACTTTTAGCTCTTACATCTGACATCAGGGTAATTGAATACCACAAGGAAATCTGAGAGTTAGTAATGGATCTAAACGTTATCCAAAAATCAATTTAATTTGGTACTCTCTTTATTTTTACCTGTTGCATCCTCACTGAATACCAAGATGTCTCTTGGTTATTGTCAAATTTTAATGCACTGGAATTGTGTTTTCAGAATTTATATTTAATTGTACACTATCTGTATGTGATGTGCTTTATAAAAAAACATTTAAAATGTTTCAGTTAATAAAATACAAACTAGGCCTAAGAAGATATGTAATCATTAACTAATATATACATTAGTTTATATTTCTAACACTAGTCTTGTTGCATTTTCATTCTGATTCAGCTTGGCTCTTAATTTATTGATGAGTTTTCTTTGAGTGGTTGTTCGTCGTTTACTATTCTGAATGTGTCAAAATTGTTTCCACATAATTACAAGTCCTTGCACTATGGGCACTGGGATTTGTAAGTGACCTTTCACTTATCCATCATATCAGGCTTGCTTTTGAAAGTAAAATAGTTTTTGTTTATCCTCTTATTTGATTTGAAAAAAATCCTAAGTTTGACTTGTAATATCATTAGCATAGTTTACCTATTTTCACTCTGCGCTTACTTATGAAGGGAAAGGTTATATAATTTGTTTTCTTAGGTTTTTCCATAGGCTGTTTTCTAGGAGTGTTAGCACTTATAAAAAAAATATATATATATATTTTTTTCCCATATTTATGAATGTAGTGGGAAAGCTGTTTTTAATAAATGTATTTTGTATGTATTTGATCTCTTGAAAACAGACTGTGTGTACTGGATAACTGAGATTTCTTATCAAATAAAACTTTAAACCATCAAAGACGAAATTAATATGATGAACATATAATGGAGGACAACTTGGTACCAAAGAAAGCATGCTTATAAAGTTCTTAATGGAGGACAACTTGGTACCAAAGAAAGCATGCTTACAAAGTTCTTAATTTCAGACTCCCAGGCTAAATGAGATTGCAAATTGAACAAGCCTAGAGTTAGAAATATGAACTATCATGAGTGAATAAATTAAAGTGTTATTAACTTTTTTTGGAAAAATTCATAGTGTTTTTTTCAAATTTCAAGAAATAAAAGTTTTGATAGTAAAATTCACCATCAAATGTTGCTTGTTTTTATGTAACTTTTTAAATAAGCAAAGTGGTTATCACTGATATTAGATATAGAAATATCTAAAACTTGGTAACTGAAAATATTCGGTCAATTGTAGAAATATTTATTCATTTTAGTGGAAATTCGATAATATTTATTTCTAATTTATTCCTGTACACTTTATTAAAGTGGTAAAACACTGATTCTTTTTCTGCTTTTGAAGTCCAAACAGCCAACATATGTATATGGTCAAACTACATTCCACAGATGACTTGTCCAAACTTTCTGTGATTAATTGGAGCAACAGCGAGACAGCTGAGGATAGTATTCTGGATGATGCTCTTGTTGCAGGTAAATCCATTCGTAAATGCTAATGTTAAAACATCAGTTTAAGATATTTTGATCATCTTTAGCTGTGGTCCTTTGTTACTTTAACCTTTTGTATTTCACTGTTTGTTGTTATTGTGATTAGTAAGTGTGCTTGTAACAAGTCTGTGCAGACTAAAAATCTGTGTAGTTTCTTGACACAAAATACAATATCTGATCAGGAAAACCAGTAACACAGAAAATCTAACAAAAAATGTTCGTACACTGGTGTTCTTTAACTCGGAAAGAAAGAAAATTCGCACCATACACACCGGTTAAATTTTTTTTACAACTTTATTCTCACAATTGGGTTGTGAATTATGTCATTAAATATCTTTGTTGTTTGGTATTTCTAAATTAATAGAAAAATTTTAAAATGTTTTTATGAATCACATAAGTGCATGTCATAAATAAATATACTTGAGTCCAGAGTGGCAAGTGGTTAATATTTTTTTTAGCAAAATGCATTTCGAAAGCTTCTTTTTTATAACACAAAACAGTGTTTGTTTGCTCATTTAAGTTTACATTTGTGACACATATATAATGAAGAAAGGAAGTTTTCAATTTTTAATTACTTTAGGAAGGCAAAACACAGCATAGCATTAGCAGTTGAACAATATTCCTTGCCCAGTATGAAAACCTGGTGTTTAATAATGTTTACATATTTACATTCACTCTCACAATTAGGACTAATATATCATTTGTTAATGGTTACTGTTGGTGCAACTTGGTGGTGTTATGTAAAAGCGATTTAACCCTTGATTTGAAGTTTTGAGTTAATGACAAAAATGTTTCTCTTTTCTTCAAACTTTTAGTGATATTCATTCTAATTTTAATCAGTGGAGATCACTGTTATGATTCAGAAATGACCGTAGTGGCTTAGGTCATTTTTGCCTGATGCAAATTTATCAAAATTGCTACCTTTCTAACAGTATTAAGAAAAGTAATAATATATGAATTTAATAGTTAACAAATTGTTGTAGATTAATGCAAAAAGACAAATACCAATACAAGTGCTTTTTGTTGTAGCACTCGAGGTAAAGAGATAGGATTAGTTGTCCTCAATAAAAATATCCAGTTCTCCATCAAAGCTGTCCACATCATCAGTGATGTAGTTATCTTGAAGGATGGAATGGTAGAATGGCTTGCATTCATCTGGGATGAGAAACAGTAGGCCTCAAATCATTTTGCTTGGCCATTGTCACATTTTCCTTTTTAGGCCATGAGAAATGCAAGATTTCAGTGAAAGGAAAGCTGGGGTGTCCCCTGGTACAACATGTTACGTTAATCTGTTGGGCTGTATTTTTAAATGAAGATGACATTGGGTTCATCTTTCCTGGATTGTATCTTGCATGTTATCAACCAGTTAACATTTTTCACCCCATTTTGACAGTTCTTTTGATAATTTTTTTCTCCACCAATAAAAATAGAAGTATACAAATCTACTGTTATGAGGGGGAGGGGAGAAGAGGTCAAAGGTGTAATTGACTCTCCCAGGTTCAATAAAATCAGAACTAAAAATCAAATACAGTGAACAGAGATTACGTTTGGCAACTAATATCAAAACTTTGTGAAGTGCTATTCACTTGTTTCCACAATCTTATTCTGAAATAAGTACTGGCATGGAATTTGCTTTCAGTCGCCAGTCAGTCGTAGTTTGTGAACACAAATCAGTTGAACATTGTGTCAGTGTAATTATTCAAATAGGAAAAAAAAGTAATAAATGCGACAATGAATATAAAAAGGTGCTAAGAGTGCTGTGGACACCCTTTTGCACCAGAAAGATGACCAAATGAGGTGTAATTGAGATGAGAGAAGTATATAAAGACAGACAGACATGCATTTCTAAACTTTTACAGAACATTTATTAATTTGGTCTTCGAAGTCATTCTGCAGAAGTGATTTAACCCTCACTGATCGCTTTTACATAACTAATATCCTTGATAGCATCAGTGCAGGCAGGACTTTCCTATCTCTAAAAGCACTCTGAAGGGATTAGGTGGTGGTTGTTTTTTTACTGCTGCTCTGTTGTTGCATCTTTTGCCCTATAAAACGTTGTCCAAATGCTTGAAAAAGTGATGCTCAATTGGCAGTAGGTCTGGAGAGTAAGAAGGAGGAGGTGATGTTTTTCATTTCTTTGAGCTTCTCCAGTGTGGCCGAGCATCATTGTGAAGCAAGACTGGTGCTCTTTCGTAGGCTAATGCTGGCATGTTTTCATGCAACCGAGCATTATTGTGAAGCAAGATTGGTGCTCTTTGATTGGCTAATGCCTGCATTTTTTCATGCAGCTTTCCATGAATTTCTTCCAATATTTGACAGCAAACCTCTGCAGTGATATTTTAGCCTTGGTTCAGCAAGCTGTAATGGACAATACTGGCCACAGATCACCATACAATGACCATAAACTTCTGTTGGTGAAACTTTGGCTTTGGGAAGTGTTTTGGAGCCTCTTTCTGGTTGAGCCATTGTGCAGATTGCTTTCTGTTGTTGTAAAGGATTCACTTCCATCAAGTCACAATTCCATCAAGAAATCTGTCATTTCTTTTACACAAAATAAGCATAGAGCACAATTTAAAATTACAATTTTTCTGATTTTTGGGTTTGTGCAGAACCCACTTGTCAAGTTTTTTCACTTTTCCAATTTGCTCAAGATGGTCCAAAACTGTAGAAATGATGACATCTAATCCTTGTGCCATTTCTTGAAGAGTTTGGCTTGGGCTTTTTTCCCACTAATGTTCTCAGTTGGTTGTTTTCAACAACAGAAGGATGTCCTCTCTTCTCCTTATCTTTAAGACTCACATCTCTATTATGAAATGTTTGGAACCAACTCTGTACTGTACCTATGGAGGTTGTTCCTTCGTTCCATGATTGGTTGATATTGTGTGCTGTCTGTGATGTATTATGACCAAGTTTGAATTCATGCACAACTTTCTTTTTCCTGACATTGATTGTAAGGAAATATTGGAAATAAAGTTTTAGATAAAAACTTCTAATTAATAGAAAAAACTTTAGTTTTTCAATGGTATGAAGTCATAAAAAAACAGGTTTATTATCCTTATAAATGACTAACATCTTGATATAAAAATCCACCATTATTTTTTCAAACAACCTAATGCATTGAGGGTGAGGGCTTTGTGCTGTAATTATGTGATAATAATTGTAATGTTCCACAGTTAAAGATGGTTTTTGTGGTAAAATGTCTTTTATATTACTATCGTGTACTTTCAAAATTTTTAAGATATTAAATGTATTTATATGTGTTTTTCTTATTCGTATGGAATGCATTTTGTTATGTTTTTCTTTTTTGCACACCAGGTTTTGTCTGTCATTTCTAAAATACTAACCATGATGTTGCATTTATTCAAGGCCCAGTACGGCCAGGTGGTTAAGACACTCGACTCGTAATCCGACTATCGTGGGTTCGAATCCCCATCACACCAAACATGCTCTCTCTTTCAGTCGTGGGTGCATTATAAGGTTATGGTCAATCCCGCTATTTGTTGATAAAAGGTGGTGGGTGATGATGACTAACTATCTTTCCTCTTGTCTTACACTACTAAATTAGGGATGGCTAATGCAGATAGCTTTGAGCAAAATTAAAAAATGAAACATTTTCCCAAAGTCCATTTTTGCCATGTACCTTTTAAAGCAGTAATCCTTTTTATTAAAGCAAATGTATCTAGGTGTAACAACAAATGAGTGTTATTTAGCTCTGTATATTCTAATCAATCCAGAATGTGATTATGAAATGCTACCTTCTTTACTTTCACAATACCTCGCGTATCTAAATGACACTGTTCGTACAGGTAACACGTGTAAGTGTACTTTGTTTCTGTTTATTACAGTACTTCTTATTGTTTAAACATGCTAAATTACATTAATTTTGAACCACTGTAACCTGTATTGAACTCACGAAATGCATGTAGTTATCTGTCATTGACTGAAATAGGTCAATATATATTTTTCATTGAACCTTAAGAAGGAATATTTACAGTTTTATCAGTATTCCTGTGTACTCTTTCTGGAGCTCTGCATCACATAGTGCTACTAAACCAGTAGTGTAAGGTAAAATGAACATTTGATAAAAGTATCTTCAAATATATAATATCTTGTGAAGGAGTACTCTGTAAAAGGTCTTGGTGTGCACACATTAACCCCCACCTGTGAACTTAAGGTTAAACAAGAAGTAATACAACACAGGAGTATTGAAATGTTTTTGTTGAAAATCTCCTTAGTTTCTAACTTCCAACTAGTTATCATTCTTATGAAACTGCAAATTAAGACAAATATGTCTTGGACTTGGAATGTTTTTATATTAGATTAAGAAACTTCTCAAAACTGTTTTTGCACAAATTTCAATTGGTATTGAATTTTTCTTTTCTAATTTGCACCATTTGATTTGGAAACAAGAGAGATGACAACATCCCAGTTGTTGATATTTGTGTTTCATTTTAAATTGCTGTATTTGTATAAAGCAATATTTAAGTTCTTTTTTAGTGGAGTTTATGCTGTAGGAAGTGTTAAGTAGTTATTGGAGAAATGAGTTACAGTGATAAGGAAACTAAATATACAAGGTTGAATGAGTTGTTTAACTTTTGTTGTCTTAAAAATCACGTATTCTTCATCTGGTATTTTGAACATAAAAATCGATGTACGTATTATTTTCCAAAGAGTTCTATCAAGATTTCATATAAAAATCGTATAAAACTTGAGCAGATGAATAAAAGTAAGTGTGTGTGCTAATAATTTTGAGCTTTACACAGTGCTTTGACATAGTAAGAACTGAAACTGAAGCAGGTAAGTTGTTCAGTGTTAGTGGCTGATAAGTAAGTCTTGCATGACGTTATACTTTGGGCAGGGTTGAATTTAAGGTTTTATAATGGGATACAGTTGCCCTTGATCGTCATGATTGAAGGAGGACTGATTAATCCTTGAGCAGCAGCCGTAATCAACTCGTACTGCTATCTACAACATTCCTGCTGTTTAAGGGTTAAGGAAAAAATTGAAAATCCATCAAAAGCTGCGTTCTCTTTAGGAAATCTCTTTTTACAGCTGTTTCGCTACACAAATGTCAGTTTTATTTGTTTCGTATAAACCTGTTAGTTTGTAGTTTTTTATTAACATGTTCTTTTTATAAGTATTAGAATTATTATTTTATATATTATCTATGAACTGCTTGTGTTTGTATGTTGATGAAACTGTGGTTAACAAGCTAAAAAAGTTCTCCAGAGCCTATCGAGTCCTGTAAATGTGACAAAAACATGTCTTATTATGAGTGATGGTAAGTTTCAATAAGACGGGCAGTATCTTTAGTTATAAGTAAGTATGCAGGAACACAGTTTTAAATAAACTATGTTCACTGCCATGTTTATTTTTAATTCTGAAATAAGTACTTAGCTTGCTTTGATTAGAAGTTAGCATTAGACACTATGTTATGAAGTACTTTAAAAAGTTTATTTTAAGTAGTTATCTGTATTTTGTATAATTGATTAGTAAGTTACTATAAAGTTTTATTTTAAACAATAGTCGAGCTTCTTGGTAGTAACTAGCAACAAAATGCAGATGAAATAAGAATACAACCTTTTCAAGTGATATCTGTTATTGGCCACACGAAGACCCATAGCATCTGTTATTGGCCCCACGAAGACCCTTGGTATCCATTATTGGCCCCACGAAGACCCTTGGTATCCATTATTGGCCCCATGAAGACCCTTAGTCAGTGTCATTATTATATCAATTCATCACACTTGTTACTTTTTATAAAAATATTAATAAATATTTTTTAACAAAATCAATATCACCCTTTTAATGTGAGAAGTTAGTTGTTTTGATTATCATCTATTTTCTTCATTTGATTAGTTTGAAAATGTTTTACAGAAACTGTTTACATGTATGCTACTTTTGATTTCTTCTTCAGGTGGGCTAGATCTGATGGTGATCCCAGGTTTGGCTTTTGACAAAAAAGGTGGCCGTATTGGAACTGGCCACGGCTATTATGATGCGTACATTGATCGATGCTTGCACGATCCTCACGGTCGTCCCTACCTTATTGGTTTAGCATTTCAGGAACAGGTTTTACACAGTATTCCTATGGATGAACACGACATTGTTACTGATGACGTGCTGTATGCAGATAAGTAGAACATGTTCGTCACTGAAATAAAGTATTCAGTTTTAATTAATAGCCTTGCATATATACGTGCTTCATTTTTAGTATGGTTTGCATTTAGACTTGCATTATAGTCGTCAGCAAGAGAATTGCTTAGATCCTGTTGTATAACACTGAACTTTCCCATAGCTCTTGTCAGTTAACTTCTGAACAGTGAACCAGTTGATATAAATCATGTTCCTCTTAACAGTTTATTTTGATCAGAATCAGAATTGGTTGACATTTATGGATTTTACCAGTGGGTATAAATTATCACTTGATATTTTATTTCATCAGATTTGTCTGGCTTTTGTGAATTTTAATGTTTACAAATGAGCAGCTTCTGACACAAACTGTTCTACATTATTCTATTTCATTCTTGAAATTAATCCTCGAATTTTTGAAACTAATACGCCACTACTTAGATGCATGCAGATCTAACCTTAGCAAGTAGATCCCGGGTATCTTTATATCAGTTTTGTTTTCTATATACTCGACTATTTCAAGCTTTCTTTACAGAGTCAGCCCTGTCGAACTTGAGACGCGGACTCTTTACAAGTATCGATTGAAGTATAAAACGAGATCTAGTAATTCGTGAAACTATATTTTCAAGAAACTTCACATTTTTGCTGCTAAAAAGAAAACGGATACAGAAACCGAGTTCTCTTAAGGTAAAACAGTTTGAAGTAAGACCGAGATAGACATGCCAAAGTGAAAATTTATCAGAAGTTTAACATTTGGTTCACGTTATACAAATGCTTGTTAATTGTAGTAACTTACGAGAGAAAATAAACAATAATTTAATAATATGATAATGCTACAAGGGATATACCGGGGACATCCAAATGTTTAAAACTGGGTTTGGACTCGTGTATTTAAGCACAAGTATGTAATCATTGGTGTTATAGACATTTGCATTGCATTTTTCCAAAGTAGTGATATATCCACCAATCAAACTTTTTTATAGTGAGCATATTTTTGCCAGATGTTTATTTTTAATTTTTCTGTTAATATTTCTGTATTTTTCATACTTGTTTTAAAATTTAATTGTAAAATTATTGTTTTTGTCACCAGTTGCTTTCAAGGATTACCTTTTTTTGTCATCTTCCCTTAAATTGAAATGTTTTTCTGATATTTTTAGTGTATAGTATTAATTATTTTTTGTGACATTTTTGACTTACTAGATTCTTATTCAAAGCCTTTTAAAAGCATTATTTTTTTTCCTGAATACAAAACTTTAATTGATGTACAACAAGCAGCCGATCTTTCTGATTTCAGGTACTCTGATTGAGATTAGATTTCTGTCTAACCAGAGTAACTTCAAGAACTTAATGTATACTTTCACGTTCTTAGGATGTGTAAAATGGAATGACTTCTTATAAAGACTGATAATTTTGTGCAGTTTTGATTTGTAGGGTTTTAGTTCATTTGCAGTAATTAGAGACGCATGATATGTTCTAAAAAGAGAGTTGTGTGTTGACGTAAAGTAAGAAGCTGAACAACATAAGTTGTTTTTAACAACTAGTAAGTTGTGTGTTAGAAAAAGAAAAGATAAAATTTGAAAGATGTTAATCTAAAAAGTGATTTACTGAACATTTCAAGCCAAATCCTTCGTTGAGCGATATTAACCCTTTTGACACTGAATAACAACTTTTAATGTTTGGCATGGTGCTCAATATATATGTTTGATACTTCAACTAATTACAGTATCAGTACTAAAAGCATGATATCTCAGCAATAACTCCGAGAATCGTGGGTTCGAATCCCCGTTGAATAACTCAACAAAAGTCCCTGAAATGTTCAGTGATTGTACCCAATACTGTATGTATGTTAACTTCAACACATAAGAATAACAGGAATAAAGGGAGGTCTCCTGCTGCACTGACCTTCAAGTTGACTGAGGTCGCCAACCTCGCTGAAAGGGTTGAACAGTCCAAGGTGTTTCAAATCATTATTAAATAAATCACCTTCTAAAGTTACTTCTTCCTAGTGGATCTGTATTGTGGCATTTTTGTTTTAAACACTTTGTGTTAATGCTTCTATTTTATTGGTTTTGGATTATCAGGTGTTATTATTATAGTATTCCTACGTAATTTTGTTTGTATTTCTTAAGGGTAAATTTTTATCAACTGTAGGATTTAATTCACTGATTTTGAAGAGAAATTGTCTGTTATTGTCAGTGATTATCCAGTGACATTTTCAGATTATGTTTTGTGTTGGTTATGAGACCTGTACAAATTGTATATTTTGTGTAGTTTTGTACTTACAGCAGGACTGGGTATGGGTGTAAATATAAAAAAATTGTGTGTGAAAATCTTAATTCAAAATCTTGCTGATAAATTAAAAAATTGCATGCACTTGTAATAAAGATTGAAATAAATTATTGTCACAACAAGCAATATTCTTAATTTATATTCAAAGCTATTACTTGTGATGTATTGTCTTTAATTTACGTCCTTTTAATGTACTCTATGCACAGTGTGTGCTGAAGAATTTGACTGTCCTCATCAAAAACATTATTTAAAAAAATGAAATTAAATGAACTGCAGATTTTATGTGCTTGAAGTGTGGACTATCATTGGAAACATATACAAAACATCACAGTTTTCGATTCACTGTTACTCCTAAAAACGTGTCTCGAGGTTCTATCTAGTTGTGTTTTTCCATCAATTTTGTTGTACACATACATACAAGGTTCATTGGAAATTTATATTAATTTATTACATACGATGACATGTTTATTATACTTTTGTTGCTACCAGGACTTGATTTCCAAAGCTCTGGTACCCATTTGCAGTGTGTTAAATGAAAAATCTCTATCAAAGTAATTGTTTTATTTGTTAATATATGTTGGTGTGAATAGTGTAAATTTCTTAGTATTAAGTAAAGAACCCTGGAGATTGGATGTACCACATTTTAGTGATTCTGCAAACCTGTCTATCTGTAAAATTGAAAAACTGACCTACATTTAAAAGTAAACACGCTTATTGCCTCTTCACATGCACCGTATGACAAAAACAAATATTGTAGTTATTGTTTGTATCAAACTAACAAAGTTTTCCTGCATATTATTGTGGCCTGGCATGTTCTTGTCATCAGAACACTTGACTTGCAAGGTGCAAGTTTGATTTCCATCATTGAACATGTTTACACTTTCAGCCATGGGGGTCATGATAATATGATGGTAAATCCCACTATTTGATTACAGTAGCCAAGAGTTATCAACTAACTAACTTTACTCTATTGCTCTAAAATTAGGGACAGCCAGTGGAGGTAGTTCTTAAGTAGCTTTGTGCAAAAATTCAGCAACATACAAACCTAAACCTTTCAAATACATTGATAAGAATGGGATATTTGTGCATTTTCAAAAAGTTTTAAAAACACATTAAGTGAATAGTTTCGGTGATTTTCGTATTTATAAATAAAACTCGAATTAAAAACAAAACTTCTAACTATCAGTTGATAAGTTTCTGTTAGAACGAGTGCAATTTCTTCCATCACAAACGTTATATATTATCAAGTTAATTATCTCCATGTTGGCCTGGCATGGCCAAGCGCGTAAGGCGTGCGACTCGTAATCCGAGGGTCGCGCTAAACATGCTCGCCCTCTCAGCCGTGGGGGCGTATAATGTGACGGTCAATCCCACTATTCGTTGGTAAGAGTAGCCCAAGAGTTGGCGGTGGGTGGTGATGACTAGCTGCCTTCCCTCTAGTCTTACACTGCTAAATTAGGGACGGCTAGCACAGATAGCCCTCGAGTAGCTTTGTGCGAAATTCAAAAAAAAAAAATCTCCATGTTAATATTTTTGATCATTAGTGTAAAAAATGAATTAACGCAGTCAAATGAAATGTAGCTTTCACAGTAGAGTTTGTATGAAAAACTATTCAAGCCATAACAAATATATTAATAAGAAAGGTTTGTACTAAACATTAAGCACTCGTCTTAAATCAACAGAGTTTGTACTTATAACCATAATGAGTGTCAAATGCCGTTTCGTAAAACATATGGGTTAGTTATTCAGTAAATACTGTTCATTTTCTTACGAAGACAAACCTGCACCTGTCAAAAGTATTAGGGTTTCAACGTTTCGGTAATGTAAGTTACAAGAGCTAGTGAAAGTAAAAAGAATGTAATATGTCAACCACGCTATATATGTTACATCCAAGAGGCCTCTCTGATTATATCTACGCTCCTCAGGCCTGCCGGGATACAACGCTCACAGTGGCCAAGAGATAATTTAAATCATCAGATATTTGAACTAAATCTTTTTAGGTGTGATTTTAATGTGTCGTTTAAATCATAATTATATTTAACATTTTTACTAATAATATCAGATCATTTTATTGAACACCAATTTTTCATTATCATTATTGTTTATTTTCAGTTTCACTTTACTCATAATTTAAGCTGTGTAATTTAAACGGCCATAAATATCCTTACGTTGTTCCCAAACAAAATAAACGCACTTTAGTAAATAAATACGAAACTAACTGAAATTGCACAATTCTTCTATTTTATAACTTACAATACTTTATATTACTTTGAAATTAAATTATGTATAACGTTTACCAGAATTTGGTTAGTTGGTGAGTAAATGGAAGTATTCATGCTATTTATTAGTAAACGTGTAGTTACTGAAGTTTTTCATCTGAGGAAATATTTCTATGATTTTAGTTAAGTCATTGAGTCTGTTGACGAAATTTATAGGTATTTTCTAATGACCGAATTTCAAAAGCATTGCATGTTAATTTCGAGGCCACAGGTCAAATCACACCAACTCGTATGTGCTGTAGTTACATTTCGAATTACTTCCCATAGAAATGTCACTCAGTAATATTTTATTTGAATAAAATTACTAACACGATTTTGGAACACAAGCACGATTTATTAATTTATGATGTACATAGAATGTGATATACCCTGACAATACTCATCAACAGAGAGATAGGCATATGCAATATAAAAAGGCTATCATACGACTTCTTACGAAATGAGTTGTTTAGGCATATGTTGATAATTTGGTTTACTTTATCACTGTTTTATCCATTCAGAGATTTATACACTATGTTAATACATATATATTTAATATTTATTATTGCCCGTCTAATCCGATGATGGTTACTAGCGCTAAGTTATCTGATACACTTTTATTATGATAAATTTCCTAAATTCTATTTTATATGTTACAATAAAGGTTTATAATTATAAAAATGTAATATAGGTGTCTGTTAATAATTCATACAATGTTTGAGTAATTACGACCGTAGTCATCTGTTGGTTAGTTTTGGTAGTAGTGGCTAAATTATTTAAAACTATTAACAACCAGAAAAGAAAACAGTAATGACGTTTTCGGTTCGTGTAAGTTTTACTTCCTTCAAAATTTGGCTACGCATTAATCCTGTAACAAACCAATATCTTTTTAAGGGAAGTTGTAATGTTTATGTCGTATTGAAGTAAATACTACAGCGACAATGATACCTACTACTAAGACGATACAAATTGCCATCACTCCCATAAATAGCGCCCTCTTTCGACGTTTCTGTAAATGTTTCCTATGCAAGAAATTTCTCACATTTCCAACATCGAGGCAAGGATAACTTCTGTAAAGGTCTTGTATCTGAAAGATAAACAAAATATAAATAAATAAAATTATATGCATGATATAAATATTTGTTAAAAGTATTATTTCTGTCTGAAGCCTTTTACGAGTAAAATATAATCTGTTTCAGTCATTATATACTTTTTCAATTTTCCTAAAACACGTATATAATGAAAACTTTATTATTATTTGCAACGTTTCGGTATTATTTTATCGCGTCTAGTGATCTGTTACTACAGTATGTGTCCCGCAGTAGGTCAGCGGTAAGTCTTCAATTTATAACGGTATAATTAGTGGCTCAAATCCCTTCGATGGTCACAGTAAATAACCAGATAAAGCTTTACTATAACAAAAACACACACTATTGTATGTTCTTTCTTGGTTTTGTTTTTTTTGATATGCTTAACATTTCATTTTTAACACTTACTACAAGGAAAATCATTATTTATCAAAAAAAGGCAAAATCGAATCTTATTAACGTACTTTCGTGATGACGTAATTTCTGTTGGACAATTGTGTGTCTGTGAAATGTAATTAGGGCTTTTGTTTTTCGATTTTTATTTTTACCTGCTCTATAGTTTTACTTGGGTATTTTAAAATCAGTTTTCATTTTTAATACTGCATTGGCCCCCCAGTGGCTCAGCGGTATGTCTGCGGACTTACACGCTAAAATCCGGGTTTCGATACCCGTGGTGGGCAGAGCACAGATAGCCCATTGTGTAGCTTTGTGCTTAATTAAAAACAACAACAATACTGCATTGAGTGTACTAATATATCGAATGCTGTTGTTGTTGTTTAGAATTAAGCACAATGGGCTATCTGTGCTCTGCCCACCACGGGTATCGAAACCCGGATTTTAGCTTGTAAGTCCGCAGACATACCGCTGAGCCACTGGGGGACAATATCGAATGCACTCTTCACGTTAGTTCCTCATATAAGATACAAAGTATAGGCTAAGTTTCATCAGCGACCGATGGCAAAAAAAAATTAGGATATCAAGTGTAAGTCCAAATTTTTTTATTTTTAACTAAATTTTTAATTTATTCTTATGAGGATAATTTTTTTAAAATTCAAAACTTATTAAGTTTGATAAGGCCAGATTAGGTAGGATAATGAAAAATAATTACTGTGCACGTGTCTCTCTAGGGTTACATCTCCAGCACAGTGACTTGAGAAAGTGAATAACCAGTGAAAACTGTATAACCATTTCGGGTTTTTATTGGAAAAATAATGTGTGTTTTTAATAGTGAATTTTGAAAGTGTTTACAGTTTAAAACCGAAAAAAATCGGAAGCCTTAGCTATGAAGAATTCACACGTGTGCTAAGCCTTTGACTAGTGAAAAATCATTAAACAATGGATTTGATTTCCAAGAAGATAATTACTAATGTTTCTTGAAGAATAAATACTTTTTTTTTACAAAATTTAGTAAAAATGTCAATATTAAACTCCTGAAATTTTTGTACGAATTGAAGTGAACATAATTGAGTTACAGTTGAACAAGAGTTTTGTTTTTCGTGTGCTTTTACATCGCCTCCTTACATAATTTCAATATTTGATTTCAAGTTTATAAATATAATACAACAAGTTTTCACACTGATTTTACACATACATGAAATTATTAACTCACATGGCCAGATGATTAAGACACTCGACTCATAATCCCACGGTTGCGGGTTCGAGTCGCCGTCGCACTAAACAGGCTCGCCTTTTCATCTAGTCTTACACTGCTAAATTAGGGACAGCTAGCGCAGATAGCCTTTGTGTAGCTTTGCGCGAAATTCAAAAACAAACAAGATATTCCGAATTAAAAATTGTTTTCCGTTTCCTTACGTACCACATTTTAATTCTGGAATCAGCAGCCAAGTAAACCTAATTATTGCCATTTGTCCCCACTTATTTTAAAATGTTTTTGGAAGATCAATTTCTTTCACAACCTCACTTGGAAAATATTATTGTTAGCAGTGTATTTTCCATATAAACTACTCCCTCTCCCAGTGACAAGTTTGTCTATTAAAGCAAAGCCACATTGTTTTTTTTTTGTATCCCCTGAGGAAATTCAACCCCGTATTTGAGTGTCTTAATCCTGCAAACCTATCGCTATCCTACCAGCGGACTGGTGGCAAGTCTGTTGGTTTGGAACGCTTAATATAGGGTTTCTACACTTGTAGCAGGTACAACACAGATAAATAATTAGCAACTTTGAGTTTAATGAGAGAAAAAAACAACAAAAGTCCATGTAAGTTATAATATCATTACTTCTTCCTTTGTTTCGTATCCAATATTTGATATTCATATATACCTATTTGGCTGCTTTAACAACAAAGTAATTTAAAATGTTTTGAGATTTCAGGAGAAATGTTTACTATTTTTCACAACAATTAATTATTTTTATTTATTAATGATACATTGATAGTGATTTTGAATCTGTTATGACCATTAGATTGTCTTAATATTTCTGAAAATATTACCTGAGATGCCTGAAAAGGGGAGCTTAAGTGATGAATCCGGGTTTTGTTTTGGAATCTTTTGTAAGCCAGAACATCTTCAATAGAAGGAAGTGTCTTTTCATCTTCATTTCTGCCGAGATACGTACGACGTACAGAAGGTTGTGATTCAGTACCAACTCCTTTGTCTTCTCGTCTCGGACTGGCCTTATTGGTATTCCGCCTTTTTCTTTTGTCAGACTTCGCATGGCATTGATTGCCATCATTGGGATCTGTATGATAAGTACAAGTACAATGTGAATCACTCCATTGATTCCTGCTTTCGATAGATTTATGATTACCGCAAACACACCTTCCAAGTTGTATATCAGGTTTTTGCCACTCCTTGGAGCATCTGAGTGTAGCATAAGGATGTTGATGCATCACTCTTTGTTGGTTGGCGCCAGAAGTAGAATGAATATCAAAAACAACGTCGTCTTCCATTTCCCGAATGAATTCACTTAATGACTCGTGGGAATGATGTTCTCTGTCCTTACATTCAGAATCAACTGAATTAACCATTGTGGGTTCATTTAAAAAAATTCTACAATTATCAAGTTTGCGAGCATTCCAAGACCTGCTTTTGATTTGGGATTTTACGCTTGAATCTCGATTTGTCTGTTTTTCACAATAAGGACATCCATTGAAGTCTGCGGGACGTTTCCGACTTTTTGCTTCTCGAAGACTGCTGTAGTAGTCCTCGCATTGTTTAGACTCTTTGTCTGTCTTGCGGATTTCACATTTTTTACACAGAGAAGATTTGTTTCGTACATACTGTGGTATTTTACTGGACACTGATTTCCACCCCTCCTGCATACTGTTCTTAATATCAACATTGTCAAGTCTACAGGAAGAACCATCACCAAAACTGACATCATTTTGAAATATTGATTCACTTTTTGATATATTCACGTCTCCTGAAACTAATTCCCGATTTGAAAGTTTTTGGCGAATTGACGATTGCTTGCAAGCAGAGCATTCTAAGACACGTTCACTCAAGTTGCAGTTGTTTGATGTTTTCAAAATCGAGATCCTTCTTTGCGAAGTTTGACGGTTGTGGTTCCTTTTATGACTCAGAGTTGAACATTCCTTTAATTGGAGCTGGTTGGCAAGGTTGGGTAAAGTTTTGCTGTCGGTAGCTATATTTAACTTTTCTCGACATTCAGTATACATCATTGGTGGTTTAAAGAGTGAAGAGTTTGGTGTAAATAGAAACTGACTTTGTTGAGGTAGCTCGGAATTACACCTAGGATGGAAGTCTGCATCCATAATTCTATTCGTTTCTGATTTGAAACATGACATTTGCTTACACTTGCTGGTCAAAATCTCGTGAGTAACTCCAGTCAATGTTTGATGGCTATCATTTAAACTCTTGTCATCGGATCTAAGTACAGTTTCAATTTTTAAATTTTCGTTGAGACCTGATACGTTTGCCAGAGGATGTTTTATAATATTATCCGACAACATTTCCGTTAACGCTTCAGCTTTCATTCCACACTTCACGGCTTCATTAATAGCATTTGGTTGGCCATTTGGTGTAATACTGTGTGGCAATACCACTCGGTTTTCTCTTACCGTTTCTAAAGATGGATGAAAGTAACATTCAATATTTTCGTGACCTTTACAAATTTCGCGTGAGGGGGAAGTCTGATCCTGATTCACAGAAATGATTGGTTCAACTAGATGTACTTTTCTTCTTTCTTTAGAGGGTGGACAGTAACTCATTGTCCCCGTTATTTCTACATTTTCTAAGCTGGACGCACAAGAACTAACCATCTGCACGCCACTGTCTTCAGTTTCAGTTGATACACGATCAAGAATCTCGGAAGTGTTTTTCGCCCTTTTAATTTTTAGCTGTTCGTAAGCTGTTTTAATTTGGTTACTAAATGAACTGTTCATGACATCATCGGCAAGTTCAGTATCATTCATCACGCTCTTGTCGGGAGAGACGTCAAGGGAATATCCGTCAGGGGGCGTTTTCTTTTCGGAGACAAAGGAAGTCTCGCGTTGAAGTATAGGTGGCGCAGTGCGGATGTGGGCAAGTGGACGGTTAACGTGAGAAGCTGATATGAGAGAATTACTACCACAGACACAGTGCTCTGGTTTATATACATCCTCGAAACCAGGTTCCAACTGACCGTTTTTATACTCACTTTTAACAGACGAGCAAATACGTGAGTCAAAACCTTGGTATACTGAACTAAGCTGGTTAACAGAACATTTATTTTTGATAGATAAGTCTGCAGCACTAAAAGAATCATCGGTTACTACTAAAGGCGGCTTCTGTCCATGTATTTGCCAATGATTTAATAGGTGCTTCAACATTTCGAAGATGAACCCAACTATCTAAATATAGCAAAAGAATAAATGAAATAAACATGTTATTTATTTACGTAACCAGTTCTTCTAGGTTTGAAAATATATTTAGATTTAAGATATCCACTTATGTTTTTCAGTCTTGCAAACACACCACACAAACTTTAATAGGCAAATATTTGGTATTCGCTGATTCGTCTTATTTACGTTGTTTTTCACAACCAATGCGCTCTCTAGTATCCAAATATAACTGAAATAAATCGTGTTTAGCGCTCATGCGCGTATTAGTTCACTGCTCGATCGACAAACTGTAAAAACACGACAAAAGCGAAATTTTAGAAGACTGAACGGTGTAGATATGGTGAACCTTCTACTCCCCAGAATGAGAAGGAAAAAAGTCCGACATCTTTATTTCATTCAAACATTTTTTTAATCATTTCTAAATAATATATATTTTGAATTTAGATATTCTCAGTTAATTTCTACTAGCGACAAAGATGTAATAACTACTACAAATGATAAGATATCATTCAAACATTTTTTAAAATTATTTCCAAATGATATTTAATCATTTGTCGTAGTTATCATATCTTTGTCGTTAGTATAAATTGACTGAGAATATACTCCTTTAAAGGAAACAAGGTGACGTGACAGCGTATCGAGAAAAAGTTTAAATATATATTATATTTTAACTGGGCTCTGTATGAACAAGCGTGTTAAGGCGTGCGGCTCCTAATCTGAAGACCTCAGGTTTGCATTCCTGTCGCGTCAAACATGCTCGCCCTTTCAGCCGTGGGGGCGTTATAATGTGGCGGCCAATCACTATTCGTTGGTTAAAGAGTAGCCCAAGAGTTAGCGGTGGGTGGTGATGACTAGCTACCTTCCCTATAGTCTCACACTTCTAAATTAGGGACGGCTAGCACAGATAGCCCTCGAGTAGCTTTGTGCGAAATTCCAAAACAAACAATGTACTTTAAAATGTTCAAATCGACATCTTACATTGTCAAGTAAAACAAATAAATATGTCCGGCGATCACATAAAACATGCTCGCCCTTTTAGCCATGTGGACGTCACAATTGTACAATCAATCCCACTATTCGTTGATAAAAGAGTAGCCCAAAAGTTGTCGGTGGGTGATGATGACAAGCTGTTTTCCCTCTAGCATTACGCTGCTGAATTATGGGTGATTAGCGAAGATAGTCCTAGTATAACTTTGCGCGAAATTCAAAACAGAAAAATAACAAATATTGAATCAGATAATCTTAAACACTAAAAAGAGAGCATTTGTGTCGCTCTTGTCTCTCAATCCACTTTAATTACTGCTACTTTATTTTAGTAAATTATTAAAGGTGTTATTGAAAATTTATATGTATTTACTTATTAGGCGTTAAATGTTATTGGCACTCGCGACTTGAATGATCAACTGTCGGTGCCTCTCGTGACAAAACAATGTAGACTTTCGATTTTGGTGAATTGCATTTGCCCGTCGATATTGTCATCTGGTGGAATTAGTTGAAACTAATTATAACATTACATCTTAACTTGTATATTTCAATAAAATCGTGCCGGTCAGTCTGGAATGGATATTTTAAAAACAAATAGTTTAAGATATTTTACAAAAGGTGACTTTTAGTGTAAAATTAATTTAAAATATCAGCGTGTTTGTATAGATAGAGTGTTCAGTGCAGAAAAAAACCAAAGTATTAATTTGGTAAATTCGTTATAAGAGGTTATTTCATTATGGTAGACTTTTTAGCTGAAATACTTGTTCGCACGAATTTTTTTAAAATTTACGAACAGGAAAATTGATTTCAGCTGTTTACTGCCGCATTTCCATATTAGCTGGTTTGTTCAGCTGTAAAATATGATTTTTACAGAGGGTCCACTGTTTACTTAGCCTACCTCTCGGAGATCCAATGCGCATGTAACAAGAAGTCAAAACTGTTCATCGATAAGCACGTGATTTACTCTCCTGACGTGTGAAAAAGTCGGTAAAAAGGATTGTTTGTTTGATTTTGAGTTTCGCACAAAGCTAGACGAGGGCCATCTGCGCTAGCCTTCCCTAATTTAGCAGTGTAAGACTAGAAGGAAGACAGCTAGTCATCACCACCCACCGCCAACTCTTGGGCTACTCTTTTACCAACGAATAGTGGGATTGACCGTAACTTTATAACGACCCCACGGCTGAAAGGGCGATCATCTTTGCTGCTACGGGAATGCGAACCCGCAACCCTCAGATTAGCAGTCCAACGCCTTTATCCACCTAGCTATGCTAGGCCTAATGTATTTTAAGAAAATCTATTTTGTTGACCGTTTCACACTTAGTTTCCTTAGTTTATTGATGTAAATAAATATGTTATGAAACGCGACATCAGGTCATATAATGTTTTTAATATGAACTGCTTTACTTTAATAATTTATAAATTAAAATAACTTATTTTTTTTATATAAAGTAAGAGTGATGTTATTATTACCCACATACAACCACAGAGTCACCAACAATGATATCTTACAGAAAGGACGATCTGTGGCCTGTCCACTTCAGGGATTGAAGTCCTATTTTTAGAGTCGTAAGACTTCTGACTTACCGCTGAGCCGCGGAAGATCTTAATACATCACCCTGAAATAAACCTATTTCACAGCATATATGTGCTTATATCCTTTGCTATCAAATAAAGCTGTGTGTAAAGTTGTATTTTCAGAATATTCCCAGAAAACCAACTGAAGCTGTAAAACTGAGGCATTTAATTCACGCAAACTTGAATTTAGAAATATTAACATAACAAACTATTATAATTTTACCCTGAAAACGTATGAGATTACCATAAACACATAAAAAAATCATAAAATTATTAACTTTCAGTCTTCAGTGCAATGAATTAGTCACATCATGGTTTAAGTACGAAACGATCATTGTTCTTAGGCCTCATCTCTTAGATGCCAATTTTTAAATAACATATTGAGGTTATTTAGTTTGAAAATAAATAAATAAAACTTCACTAAACCAACTAATAACGCTTATTTCTGCGGTAAGTTTGTAGGTTTGCAAAGGTATAAACCAGGGTTCGATTTCTCGAGATGGACAAAGTAGATAGTCCAATGTGACTCTAAAACAAACAAACAAGTTTCTTCTTGTGGCTATTTTCTTCACAAATATAAGCCATGGTCACCGAAAGCTTGTAACAATTTACAAAACTGGGATTCATATTTAATTATATTATTCCAGACAACCTGTGAGCTGAATAATTCAAAATAATATTACATCGTCGTTTTTGTTTGTTTGTTTAGAATTAAGCACAAAGCTGCTCAATGGGCTATCTGTGCTCTGCCCACCACGAGTATCGAAACCCGGTTTTTCGTGTGTAAGTCCGCAGACATACCACTGTGCCACTGGGGAGCTACATCGTTGTTAAATTCTAGATATATATAGGATCAGTGTGGTGAGATATCCCCCCCGATCCTTCTTATCACTGGTTTAGCGTTAAGTATGAAGGCTTATAACCCTACAACCTGGGTTTCGATACACGTGATAAGTACAACACAGATGGCCCATTGTGTAGCTCTGCGCTAAAGAACAAATAAACAAATATACTGCAATGATTATAAGGCAACTAAAACATGTCATATATGTATATATATATATATGTGTGTGTACAGTTCCTTTTGTAGTTTCATTTTAGCCACACGAACTACCGGCATGCTTTGATGTAAAAGAGGTTCCAATTGGCCGACCAATCAGTGTGATCTAAAAAACAAAAAAGAACAATAAATATAAAGCTTGAAGAGCAGTTACAAATGCCACGCCTGGATTAATTATAACAACCAGAGTAATCAGAGCAACATACACATTATTCTGTAAACGACTCTCAGGAGAGATTTTTGTTTTCTGCTAAATATTTTATCCAAAATTATACTGAAAAATATTTTTATGTTAATACGGTCACAGTAGGTGTGGTGGGAATGTTAGATTGAAATTTTCTTAAATTTAACTCCCGTTACATTTGAGGGAACAAGCGGGGGCGTTGTTGCTAATTAGAGGTGACATGGGTTGAGTTGGGGTCTGTATTACACGGGCACGGCATGGCCAGGTGGTTAAAGCACTCGACTCGTAATCTGAGGGTCGAGGGTGGGAATCCCCGTCACACCAAACATGCTCGTCCTTTCAGCAGTGGCGTCGTTATCATGTGACGCTCAATCCCACTATTCGTTTGATAAAAGAGCAGCCCAAGAGTTGGAGGTGTGTGATGACGACTAGCTACATTCCCTTTACACTGCAATATTGGGGACGGCTAGCGCAGACAGATCTCATGTAGCTTTGCGCGAAATTCACAAACAAACAATACTTGCTACACTTGAGGGGTTGTTATGCATCGGAGAAGTCGATTAAAAAAATCGAAGGAACCAGAAATTGTTTAGTGTTTTGGTGAATGCGTATTGTCGTTACTGTCGATGTGATTATATTTATGCGTTGTTTACGTTTAGGAACTCCTGTGGTATTAACGTGAATACTGAAGTGATCCGTGAAGGACCAATTCCAAGTAGCATTTTCTTCAATATTTATTTTCATCTCTTTGACAGATGTACGATTAATGATATTTATAGATTGGCCACGTGCACGTAGAGAATCCAGGCACGCGATAATTTACTTTACTTTCAAATTTATCTCAAATTTTACTTAGAAGTTTTGCCCAGCATGTTCAGGTGGTTAGGGACCTCGACTCGCAATCTGAGGGTCGCGGGTTCCAGTCCCTGTTAGACCAAACATCCTCACCCTTTCAGCTGTGGGCACGTTATAATGTGACGGTCAATCCCACTATTCGTTGGCAAAAGAGTTGACGGTGGGTGGTGATGACTGGCTGCCTTCCCTCTAGTCTTACACTGCTAAATTAGAGACGGCCAATTCAGATAACCCTCGTGTAGCTTTGCGCGACATTCAAAAACAAACAAACTTGAAGTTTTACTTAAAGGTATGTAGGAGATGGGGATAATATCTAGACCAATGCGTGAGAAAAACAGAATGTGGCAACATAATAACAACGAACTTATTCAATAAACAACATGCAAACCAAGGGAGGATTGAGTTCCTACTACTGTAATACATTCCCAGCGAACACCTAGAAACACTTGTAAAAACCCAGTCATAAAAAATATAACTACTCCAACAAGAGTTCCTCGCTAGAACAGCGATAAGTCTTCGGATCTACAACGCTAAAATCAGGGGTTCTATTCCCATGGGTGGACTCAGCTGACAGCCCAATGCGGCTTTGCTATACGAAAACACAGACACATACTCTAGGGAGCAAATGCTTCAAAAAGCAATTAATCGAAAAGTATTAACCAAAAAACTCCCTGTTCCCAGAGTCTCCCCCTGAATCTTGACCAAATTGTATTTCCCTTCTTAAAATTATACATGCTCTGAATGCTTAATTATATGTTTTATTTTATGTTAATAACTCATCTATAAATATTAAACGACAAGCTAGGTTTCTAGAAGTACGTTTTATTCACCCCATAAATCAAATCAACAACAAACAAAACAAACGGTTTAATGGACTACAAAAGATAAAACTGCACGGAGTCCAGATTTCAACCTTCTGACATTACATAAGTTATTGCTGAGCGATATAAACATATTAATACCCTAATGCTAGCATTTATTAGCTTTAATATTGCGTTGAACATTTATTATCACACAAATGTAAGCTAATGAAGTAAGTTTTGTTGTTTTTTTAAATTTCGCGTAAAGCTACTCGAAGGCTATCTGCGCTAGCCGTCCCTAATTTAGCAGTGTAAGACTAGAGGGAAGGCAGCTAGTCATCACCACCCATCACCAAATCTTGGGCTACTCTTTTACCAAAGAATAGTAGGATGAACCGAAAATAATAACGTCCCCACGGCTGAAAGGGCGAGCATGTTTGGTCTAACAGGGACTGGAACCCGCCACCCTCGGATTACGAGTCGAGTGCTTTAACCACCTGGCCATGCCGGGCCAAATGAAGTAAGAAAATTGGTTTAAAAATACGGTATTCGAATATGAGACAGCTTAACTTCAATAATAAAAACTGGAAACAGATGCTCTGTCGATAAAAAAGGATTCTTCTAAATGTTTTCCATAAGTGTCCCCCCCCAGTGGCTCAGCGGTATGTCTGCGGACCTACACGCTAAAATCCGGGTTTCGATACCCGTGGTGGGCAGAGCACAGATAGCCCATTGTGTAGCTTTGTGCTTAATTCAAAACAACAACAACCATAAGTGTCTAAAGGAGAAAAAATTTCCTCTTGTTTGTGAAAGATAAACAACTTTCCAGACTTTTATAAAAGGAAAACACAGGGAAATTTTAGCTCTATATCATTTTTATATTTCTTTCTTACTGGAATAACAAGTTAGAAAAAAATTACTTATGTAGTTAATGAATTCTACTTTTCAGAACACATCAAGGGCGTGGTGGTTTTCATTTCACGATAAAGAAACTGCCACGTATTTCAATGTGCCACTGCACAAAAAAATTTAAAACACTTGAACCGTTAGAGAGTTAGAAGGTCGCATTTGCCTTAGATACCGAAACCGATTATTTCTCTTTGTTATGTAATGATTCGTAGAAATTTTAATGAATTAGTGAAATTCTTAATGTTTTTATTCACTGGCTCACGAAACCGAAGCCAAAGGAATGAGTTGGAAAAATATGGGCGGGAAAGTTGTTTATTCAAGACACCACCCACTTAACCCTAATTCTTCGTAAACGAAGATAACAGCAGTTCAAACTTTAATAATAATAACGTTACTGGATTTTAAAAATAAGTAGTGTCATTACTACCATTAATATATCACTAATAAAGTTTAAAATACGATAAACCTTAGTAAGATTTACATGGATGTTTATAATTATCAGAAAGATATTAAATTTTAAAGGAGTTTCATATCATATAATCCTATCAGCAAAATAAACATTCGATTATCTTATGAACTGCTAAAAGCACTATCCGTAAACTAATACGTTACTTAGATGACTTTCCATGAAACAAAGCACATATGTATGATTTTTATTTCAGAATTTTCTCGAATAAATACACAAGCGCCATCTATGATGTTAAACTTTTATAACACAGGGAGTGTATTTTGTCAACATCATTCACGGTCATCTCATGAGCTACACTTACATGATCGAACAATGGCACTTGACTGTAACATTAACATTACATCTAAGTTTTGTGGTAATGAGTCACGAACATTAAACCTTCACATACACAGCCCAGTCATAACTAGACAAGGCCTAACGATACATGGACTAAAGCAGCAACGTTAATAATTGTTTACACAAATAGTTTTTGAAATATTTGAAATTGTATTCTCTTGAATAATGGTGATCACAAGGTTTTTAAAAAGTACGTTAAAATTATTTCACGTGACAGTCAGTACTTATATGATACACTTTGTGAAAATAGTTTAAGAAAAATCCAAACATTTCGGTCCCTTGCTGGCACCAAACATGCTCGCCCTTTTAGCCGTGGGGGCATTATAATGTGACGGTCAATCCCACTATTCGTTGGTAAAAGAATAGCCCAAGATTTGACGGTGGTTGGCGATGACTGGCTGCCTTCCCATTAGTCTTACACTGCTAAATTAGGGACGGCTGGCGTAGATAGCTCTCGAGTAGCTTTGTGCGAAATTAAACAAAATCATTCCCTTGGATATTTTGAGTAAACACGTCACATGTTTCACATTTATTCAAACAATTTCAATTTATATATGTCGAAAATAATTATATGTTTGTAATCAACGACTGGAATTATAGGACAATAAGACTATCTTTCTAAAGGTGTTTTTTTTTTCTAGTAGCAAGTTCATAAACAGCTGAGACACGTGCAGTATTGTAGTATGTATTTTGTTATTCATTGTTTCTGATAACAATGTTCGATATCTGTCACAGGCAGCTTACAGATTGCCCATTGCATAGCTCTATGTTTACTTACAAATAAAATCATTCGATTCCGGCAGTATCACTTCACGGATAATTCATTTTGGCACATTAAAAAACTCAAACCATTTGAATAAACAGGAAAACTGGTGACGACTTTGTTTGAAATGTGTAAAAGACCGGAACATACAAATAAACTAATTAACATTTCGTGCAAACACCCACCGATTCTGTAAAATGTATTATTTCAATAACATGGGCCTAATATTAAAACTTTCATGTTAGGCCGTTTTAAACAGCAATTATCAGAAGATGTCTTTGTCTATCTCGTGTGGACCACTAACGAAGGCACAGTAGTAAAAGACACTTAATTACATGTAACACTTATCGGATGTGATTGATTCGTGTTATCGTCGGAAAATGGCTGATCAGTTAACTCTAATCATGTTAAACACCCACAAACTTTCTGCCAACCTTTGATGAACTATAGTGCGCCCCCCCAGTGGCTCAGTGGTATGTCTGCGGACTTACAACGCTAAAAATCAGGTTTCGATACCCGTGGTGGGCAGTGCACAGATAGCCTATTGTGTAGCTTTGTGATTAATTCGAAACAACGACTATAATGCAGTTCTGGACGTCGAAACTGACGAGCTGAGTTCCATTATATTGTTTGTTTGTTTTGAATTTTGCGCAAAGCTACTCAAAGTTACTAATTTAGCAGTGTAAGACTGTAGGGAAGGGAACTATTCAATGCCACCCACCACCAACTCTTGGGCTACTCTTTTACCAACGAATAGTGGAATTGATCGTCACATTATAACACCCCTACGGCTAAAAGGGCGAACATGTTCAGTATGACGGGGATTCGAACCCGTAACCCTCGGATTACGAGTCACACGCCTTAACTGATCTGACCATGTTGGACCTCGAAAATTGGAGATTTTTTTTTAAATAAGAAATAAATAATTACATATGAAATGTTACTAAGAGTGTGGTCATTTTATATTTCTCACTAAATATTATAATACTGCAGCAACTGCATTATTAAATAGCTTGCCTACCTGTTCGGCTCAGAACTTCGATAGCAGACACACACTTCAGACGATCATTTAAAGGATAACGGACTTTACCTATGATCAGTGAACAGTGTCTTTAAATCCACGATTTTACATTTTCGTGTATAAATACGCGCATCAGGCCTCGAATGAACCAAATAACGAAATCAGTATTTCAACCTGAAGTGATGGAATCACTGTGTTCAGGTTCGTGTTCTGTCTCGAGTTTAAACACCTGAATTACTGCGAAACGTTACGTGCTCCAATCAGTAACGTATTTCATTTCCTGTGGATGTTGTTGTTTTTTTGCTAACTTTCCAAAATACCAACAAAGATCCACGTGTTTATTTTCTATGTATTTGCCGAGTGCATAAAAATGAAAGCAAATAACAGTATTAATGGTCCAGTTTGTGCCAGGTTTCGATACCGTGAGACCTTGAGATGCACGTGTCTCATACCCTTGACAGAGCCACACTGCTTGTGAAGGACAGCGCCTTCACATCTGACACAGATACTTCTAGGAATTTAACAGTGGGATTAGGAAAGTGGCCATAGACTCTTTACCTCTTCTTACTTTACATGTTTTTATGAAACTTTAATTACACTGTGTCCTGTTTTATTCCACCAAAAAGTGGTACATGGATTTTTAGAACAATCTAAATTTAGTTGTGTGAAGAAACACATGTGCTTATGTGACCATAATGTAATGTGAAAAATTACCAAACTTTCGCACATCCAACAACAAGTTGTGCTCTTCTCAAACACCCAAGACACCAGTGTGTAATAAGTTAGTTGTATCTCCACCACCCATATACCCAGGTGTCATGCAGGCATATCGTGTTTCCTTCTCAGTTAATAAGTGTAAATATTCTGTATATCTTTAGTATGTATTCTTAATTTATAAAGCTGTTCAATGGAGCCATAAGTTCCTTCCACCCAAGTTACTTTTGGAACTACTCAGTCATCTAGAGTGTCACTCGTACCTCCTCGTGGGAAAGATTGTTGTATCATTGAATACGTAGTATTTAAATGGACAACTGTTTTTCTATTGACAAGTCAGATGAAGTAAGAGTGACCACCTGCCAAATGGGTAGAACTTACGTCATAAAAAATGGCACTGTTGTTTGTAGCAAATAACTCCATGACTTCTCGGTCTTATAAAAATTATTTTGAGCTTATATGCGTTAGCATTTGAACACAATAACTCTCCAATAAAGACACCTCACTTTAAATTTGTCTTTAATTTAAATTATTATGTTTGTGTTTTGAAATAACAATTGGTCTGTTTTTATTTTTAAATTCAATTCCACGAGAGGTTTAAAGAAATCTGATTTCTCCTCTACAATACATTTCCTGACGAGTTCCCAGTAAGTCTACATTTCTTACCCACTTGACGGGTCTGGTTTGTTTAAATTTCGCGCAAAGATGCGCGAGGGACGTTTGCACTAGCTGTCCCTAATTTAGCACTAAAAGATTAGAGCTAATCATCACCACCCACCGCCAACTCATGTGCTACTCTTTTACCAATGAATAAATGGAATGACTGTCAAATTATCGTTCGCTCGACTAAAAGTATGAATATGTTTGGTTGTACAGGGTTTCGAACGGGAAACCCTCAGAATGGTAGTTGAACACCTGGCCATGTCAAGTCATGCTCAACGTGAAACCAGTAAACATGAGAATATCGTTCATGTGTTGTACGGATGAACATTGTCTTCATTGCCCCCCTACCAGCGGTCTTACAAGGCTAGAAGCCGCGTTTCGATACCCGTGGTGAACAGAGTACAGACAGACCATTATGTGGCTTTATGCTGAACTTTAAACATATCTCTACTGATGAGAAACTACATAAACTAGAGAGTAGATTGATGCAGACTGCACGTGGTGTAGACACAAGATTGATGCGGACTTAAGTGGTCTTAAGTGTCTAACTAAGAAGAAACTAACGTTAAATTTTGAGCATTAGAGTTATTATATATAACGTGATGTATGGGCAGCAAACTTTCAATGCATTAAGGGATGACATATCTTTAGAGCTTTTGTAAATACATATCGCGAAAGCTGAAGTAGGCTGATGTTCTACAAGTCACTCTAGAGTTAAGTATTTTGTGAGGTTTAAATCACGATTAGGTTAAAAGTGTTAATACTGAGTTAACCTTGAAATGTTAAAAGTTCACGATGTTCTGTGATGTCATCAAAAACACTGTTACAAATTAATACCAGTTGATTACTATGAAAACCAGAGATCTCAAATACAAATAATTTAACATTCAGTCTGTGTTCATAAATATCCATTTAGTAAAAGTGGTTTCAGTTCTTGACATTTAGTTTAATATAAGGTCTTAATTAACTAACCTTTCCCTCAAAATCTTTGCTTGTCAACCAGCTTGTTTATAATAAATTTTAGTTTTACTTACAGCGATCAGCGTTCCCACATGACTTGTCGTTCTCATTCAACACAACAGAAACCTTAACCTCTACAGATCATTTACTTAATCGGTGAAGAATAACCCTTATGATGACCTCCTCGAACAACCTACAGCATTGTAGCAAAATCAACCATGGGCGAAACCGGTAGAAACAAAAGTACAAAGAATAAAGTGAAACCAACAGCTTAACATGCTTTGGTCATGATTCGAAAGTGTTTTCAGGTAAATTAAGACTAGCTCACACATTCACTATTCATGACAGGAAGAAAATCATACCAAACTCAATTTACTCGAAGCACTACGACTCTAACATGACGAAAGTTCATGTCCGAAAAGTTGATAACAAATCCAATGTTTTATAAGGGTATTCTATGTCTGATTTTAATCTATTTGTTTTTACATGTATAAATAATGCAAGAACAGACTTTAAGTCATGCCAAATCATTCAACTGAAGACGAACAGTTGAAAGGATGTTAAACACGTGAAAAGTATAAATAAAACAAGATATTGTAGGATCCCTCTTGGGAATATGAAATAACATCTGAAAGCTTCATGATGACCAGAGATAAAGATGTTGGACAAACAAACAGACCAATAAATACAAGCCATTTTATAGTATAGACCAGTTGAAGTACACGTTAAACTCGCGTGAGAAACACGCGGCCCCCAGGTGACATATGGTTCTAGGGCAGACCCAGATACGACTTCCCTGTATTACTCTCTCAAAACCCTAAACGGTGCACGTCAGGTTTAGTGACAATCTGTTCAGCGGTTCGCTATTTGTAAATAGATAGGCACACACTCTCAATTAATTGGCTAGCTAATGCACTTAGACAATTTAAACTTATTGGAACGTCTCTTGTTTAGGGCAATGAGGAACATGGAGAAAAACTCTTCTGTTGAGAAAGGCAGAAAGACTCTAGCAGTATATATCTACACAAATCAAGATCAGATGAAATTTATACACTTATCTACTGTCAAGCTAAAGTAAAATCACGTTAAAAACGACAATTGTGAAACACGTGTTTCTCAAATGCTAAATGAGAAAAACAAACAAACTAAATTTTAATTAATATTATACTTTTATATTTTTGTTTTTTTGGTGTCAACGATCTATGATTATTCTTTTGTTTCTAGGCCATTATTTTTATAATTCTCTAGTTTCCACTTACCCAAAGAATGTGACCTAGCAAGGATTAAGGCTTACGTGTACCTATATTACTGGCATAGAAATATGGCGAGTTTCAAACGTTCTTTAGGTTTCAGACAGTAGACTTATTAGTATTACCTTTTGGTGTGTTTTGCAAATATTATTTACTATATATATTGTGAAAAGCTGTTAAATGAACGTTAAAGTTCAGATACATTTGTGAACATTTCAGCTGAAACTCAAAGAGTCGCGAGTTGTTCGAACTGTTTATTATTCGTAGGCTATCAATATTTATGCCCCCTAGTGGCACAGCGGTATGTCGGCGGACTTACAACGCTAAAAACCAGGTTTCGATACCCGTGGTGGGCAGAGCACAGATAGACCATGGTGTAGCTTTGTGCTTCATTTAAAGAAACTAAAAAGAAAAATTAATGTTTTAAAAAGATTTTATAAAGGATGTATGACGTAACCTGTTTGTCATTTAATTCACGGAGATTTATGTTTGCCAATTAAAAGTTTGTTCTTAAGACATGGCCGAGCGCGTTAAGGCGTGCACTCGTAATCCGAGGGTCGCGGGTTCGCGCCCGCGTCGCGTTAAACATGCTCGCCCTCCCAGCCGTGGGGGTGTATAATGTGACGGTCAATCCCACTATTCGTTGGTAAAAGAGTAGCCCAAGAGTTGGTGGTGGGTGGTGATGACTAGCTGCCTTCCCTCTAGTCTTACACTGCAAAATTAGGGACGGCTAGCACAGATAGCCCTCGAGTAGCTTTGTGCGAAATTCCAAAAAAACAAAAACAAACTTAAGACGTTAGTATGTGACGTATGATGGACATTTCTTAGTAACTTAATTTGAATTTGGCTGTAAGAGTCGTACGTCTTGGCATCTTTATTAAATATGTTTATCATTTGTAAGTTTTCAGTTTGTATGTTTGTTTTGAATTTCGCGCCAAACGAGGGCTATCTGCGCTAGCGGTCCCTAATTTGTCAGTGTAAGACTAGGGAGAAGGCAGATAGTCATTACCACCCACCAACAACTCTTGGGTTACTCTTTTACTATCGAATAGTGAGATTGATCGTCACATTATAACGCACGCACAGCTAAAAGGGCAAGCATGTTTGGTGCGACGGGGATGCTAACCCGTGACCCTCAGATTACGAGTCGCACGCCTTAACCTATCTGGCCATGCCGGGTCCTCAGTTTGTTGCTGGGTAATTTTTGGTAGAGCATATTCGTGTTTTAACTTGTGAAGCCGTAAATACGAATGTCCACTTTAAGAATGCCAGATGTAGGTCACCAACGTTTCTTGATTTGTTGATGGACAGTACTTAACGGAACTAGTTTGTGCTTTAATTTAGGTTTAGTTTCACAGGTAATCAAGGAAAAAAAATTAGCAAACTCTCTTTTTAAATTTAAATTTGACTAGTATTTTTGGCCAAGGTTAAGCCACTCGACTCGTAATCCGTGGGTCGCAGCTTCGAATCTCCGTCGCACCAAACATGCTCGCCCTTTCAGCCGTGGGGGCGTTATAATATGACAGTCAATCCCACTATTCGTTGGTAAAAGAGTAGCCCAAGAGCTGGCGGTGGGTCGTGATGACTAGCTGCCTTCCTTCTAGTCTTACACTGCTAAATTAGTGAAGGCTAGCGCAGATGGCCCTCGTCTAGCTTTGTGCGAAACTCAAAATCAAACAAACAATCCTTTTTACCGACTTTTTCACACGTCAGGAGAGTAAATCACGTGCTTATCAATGAACAGTTTTGACTTCTTGTTACATGCGCATTGGATCTCCGAGAGGTAGGCTAAGTAAACAGTGGACCCTCTGTAAAAATCATATTTTACAGCTGAACAAACCAGCTATTACGGAAATGCGGCAGTAAACAGCTGAAATCAATTTTCCTGTTCGTAAATTTAAAAAAATTCGTGCGAACAAGTATTTCAGCTAAAAAGTCTACCATAATGAAATAACCTCTTATAACGAATGTAACAAATTAATACTTTGGTGTAGCTTTGCTCGAAATTTAAAACCAAATAAACCCTTGCTTTTTTTTTTTTATAGGGAACGTAAAGACTGAATTATTTAGGTTAAAGTTCACCTAGCAAAAAAAATTAATTACAAAAAACTGACAGAAATAATCCGAGAACCTTGGATGTTTTTCTTGGGGAACTGAGAAAAGAGTGGATGTTTTTCTTGGGGAACTGGGCTTCCTGACCTTTTGGGCAAATTTGCTAAGCAGTTACTTCGGATTCCTTTGAACAACAAGAGCAAACCGTTAAAGTTAACCCGTTATACAGTTAAAGGTCCTTTCACCTGGTATATCACATCACACTAAAGACAGGCCAATCACTTTTCTTTATGTGGTGTATAAAGTAGCAAGAAGAGACTCGGTTGCTGACATGGAATGTGTCTGCTGATTGAATGTTGTTGTTTTTCACTCTGATGGAAATAATCTCACTTTTTATAATATTCGTAAGTGGCTACTTCACTACAGACGTCACGATAGTTAAACTGTGATAATATTTAAGGTTGTTGGTTTCCCATGTGCAGAGGGTGAACATTAACTCTGGTTAGGAGAAGGTGTGGAGCGTCTAAAGCTTCTCACGGGAATGTTAGTGGACATCGTTAACCGGACACTTAGTTTTAAAGAGCTATCCTGTTTCTCTACATACTTATCTGAAGGTTTTGAGTCTCTAATTGTTTGTGGGTATGCGTTCTTGACGATTGTCTTTACAAACTTTCGCGTGTCTTTCGGTACCTCCTCGGATTTACAACGCTACAATCAGGGGTTCGATTCCCCTCGCTGCATTCAGCAGATAGTCTTATGTGGCTTTTCTATAAGAAAAAACACACACTAAATTTCTTTCAATACTGATCGAAAGCTATCTTTATGAGCTGTCCCAATGTTCAAGCAATCGACTACAGAGAATGTAGCTAGTGAGGGGTAATGACCTTTCGCCAATAGTGGACTGCCATAGTCGAATAGTGGAAGTTGATTGTCACGCTTATAACACATTTAGCGGTAACTTGATGCGAACGACAAAACCTCGGATTCGCAGTCTGGCAAGATAACCACAAGGCTACGCTCGAACTAGCAAGTGGCTATTGTGGTCGCTCTGTGTAAAGTTGTACTAAACGTATTGTTTGGTGAGACTTGACTAGACTGGTTTGTACAAGCAGGCTGAGAAGCTCTTTCAACCTCGTGTTTTTCTGTATTGACTACAGAGTGCTGATACTGAGTAACTTGACAGACCATTGGTTAAAAACCGAGTGAAAACCATAAGCAGGTGAATTACATTTCAGTCTGTTTAACGGTTGATTTTATAAAATTCCGTGTGAATGTTTCAACATAAACAAACGTCAGAAGACAGGTTTGTAGCCCAAGATACGTCTATTTAGCTCAAATAATATAGACGAGCAGTAAACACAATAGTTCTGAAAGTCGCTTCAAATCACGATATGTACTGAACAGGACTGAATGCACAATTATGTTTTGGCATTTCCGTGTGAAACCTACAATGACAATTTAATTGTATACACTGAAATACTGAAAAGGAGATGTGTGGAGTTAAACTAACAAACAGTCCGACAGGTGGCTGGTCTAATTTTTTTTTTTTAATTTCGCGCAAAGCTACACGAGAGCTATCTGTGCTAGCCGTCCCTAATTTAGCAGTGTAAGACTAGAGGGAAGGCAGCTAGTCATCACCACCCACCGCTACCTCTTGGGCTACTCTTTTACCAAAGAATAGTGGGATTGACCATCCCATCATAACGTCCCCACAGCTGAAATGGAAAGTATGTTTGATGGGATATGGATTCGAACCCGTGACCCCTAGATTACGAGTCGAACGCCTTCCCACCATGGCCATGTGTCAGTAATTAATTATTCATGCAGACATTAGCTGTTTCTCGATTAATAATAATTTATATCTATTTTTTCAACCGTGAGGACGTTTTAATGTTTCGATCAATTCCACTATTCGTTAGTAAAAGAGTAGCCCAAGAGTTAGCGGTGAGTGGTGATGACTAGCTGCTTTCCTTCTAGTCTTACACTGCTAAGTTAGGAACGGCTAGCGTAGATAGCCCTCGCGTAGCTTTGCCAGAAATTCCAAAACAAATCAAACCAAAAACCAATTTAATAACAAATTCTTGTTACAATTATTTTGAACATTTTATGTCACGAATGTGGCGTTCGAAAGAGAATTCTTAACGTCAATATCAAATATAGGTATCGAAGCTCGATTTTTAGTGTTATAAGTTTTGTTTTCAGACTTATAGCTGTGCATTAAGTTTAGTGCTAAGTTCGAAACTTAATATATTATAAAATATAATTTTTGCATAGGTATATTCAGCTTATACCCTATTTGTGTCATTAATTTATAATATTACATAAGGCTCTTACCTAATAAGTCAAATAAAATGCCAGCCACGGATGGTGCTTTCCTCGATGGATCGTTTTTCCGAAGTCTTGGTGCCTATCATCTCTTCTTGCTCTGGAAGACAAAGATGAAACTTAAATAACGATTAGCCTAAATTAATCAAATTATTCCATCGCTTTGAAACAAACGGAAAAAAAATCGAATAAAAACACAGATTCAACTTAATTTTTTACAAAGTTTAGAATTATATAATGCGTTACCAGTTTGTTTTCGGTCATTTTACGTAACTAATATCGAGTTCCTATCCCCCCAAAAAGAAAAACAACAACAACAACACGTACTTGTATATATAATAACCTTTCGATCTTTTACCAACAAGTTTCATAACTGAAAGTTTTCAAGACGTTTTCACGCATCATTATGTGATATCCAAGTCAGAAAGCATAGTCTTGTGAGCATTCTAGTCATTACAAAGTCCCGTGTAAAGCTCACCCAACACGTCTGTAACGAGTGGTATATGGTTTGCAACAGTAACACACTTATTTCCAAAACACCTGTCTTTTCTGTTTTTCACAGTATCATCGGAGTCTTGTTCTATTTTATGGTTACATAGCGCCATCTGTAGAAGTAATAAGTGGGACGTGCTATGTTCATAAGTGTGCCTATAACATGTACACATTTTCTATTTTATGAAACACGTGAAATGCAGCATAGTTTTACTTTCTTTTGGTATTTATTTTCATGATCAAATCTGCGCGTTATTAAATATCACTCGTTCAAACCTTAACTTTTTTTTCCGAATATCGTTGTGGAACCAGTTCGAATTTTGTTTTGTTTATGTGAAGGTAAAAAAAAACCCAACTAATTTTAAGACTACCGTCGTTACATTGCGAAACGGTATTACAATCCTTTCCAGTTCCATCTCAAATATTAGTTTGTTTGTTTTTTGGAATTTCGCGCAAAGCTACACGAGGGCTTTCTGCGCTAGCCGTCCTTAATTTAGCAGTGTAAGACGAGAGGGAAGGTAGCTAGTTTTCACCACCTACCGCCAACTCTTGGATTACTTTTTTACCAAAGAATAGTGAGATTGACCGTAACATTATAACACCTCACACCTGAAAGGGCGAGCATGTTTGATGAAACCGGGATTTAAACCCTTAACCCTTATCCTCCTAATTCACTTTTTTTGTGGATCGGTTGTCTTCCCCTCACCTCAAAGAGTGACATGTAGGGTGTGGTACTCGGATCTCTCTCCCTCTGTATTTCAGAGAGTATATAAAATATACTCATTATAAAATAGTTCATTACATGAACGAGTGGTGGTGACGGTTAATGATTCATAGAATTCTTTAATTCCTAGAAAATTAAATAATAGGATATTTAAATCAAGTTCGATGTTACCATTGGTGGAAAAGAAAAGAACTTTTAAATAAACACACACATAATCACCACCAGTCTTCTTTTGAAATCTGGCTCAAATTCAACATTACTGTAAATTCAAACCTTGGGATTTAATATCTTATTATGTTTTATTTCTGAAATAGGCTTTTTTATTTGTTTGTTAATATATTAATATTTCGAAGTTTCCATTTAGGGTAAGCTAAATGCTGGATTATGAAGTCTATCAGAATTACTCACTCTCCATGTTTCCCAACATGGTCGTTTGGTTTATTTTAAATTTTGCCCAAAGCCACTATAGGGCTATCTGTGTTAACTTTCCTTAATTCAGCAGAGAGACGCTAGAGGGAAGTAGGATAGTCAATACCGCCATCTACCAACTCTTGAGTTACTCTTACCACTGAATAGTGGGATTGGCCGTCACATTATAATGGCCTACATTTGAAAGAACTAAAAAGTCTGATAACGGGACTCGAACTAGTGACCTACATATTGCGAGTCAAGCTCTCTAGCTACCAGATCATAGCGGGCTTGATAAGCACATGGAAATTGTGTCCATCTAGGTTTATTTATAAACATAATTTGTACAGTTTCGAGATTTGGAACCTTCTAGAACTGTGTCAAACATCAAAAAAGCTGCCTCCATTATAATAATACAAGAAGAACATTACAAATAACATGGTTAGAGCTCGTTCTAACTACAGTTCGCTTAAGTCACAATGACTCTTTTGAATAGGATTTGTTTTCTTTGCTTAGGCCTAATATCAAGTTGGTATTCGTAAAAATAATTTCAGAAGTTTGACCTGATAGTTCAAACGGTTAAACAAACGAGTGGAATTGAAGACTAGTTTTAGTTTAAAGTTTAATTTGCTTAAGGTAGAAACCTTCATTTCTTCTTAATGTATGTTCTTTTGCTTTCTTTTACACGAGCAAACAACAATCCAATTGTCGATTGAATGTAGCCTCGTTCAGTTTGAGGACAGAGTTCTGATAAACTAGAACAGAACGATCTAGAGAAATTTATTTAAAATTAGTTTGAGTTGTTTTTGTGTGCATAAACATTTTGAAACTTTGATTGGTTCCTTCACACTGTTAACGTTGTAACTCCAAAACTAAAGTAATAAGACACGCTATTAGAAAATCTTATTTCATACTTGGGGTGTGTAACGTCTTTAACGCACTCCATAAATCATTGTTATCGTTATAAATCCCCGAAAAAAACAGGATACCTTGATATACGTATTTTTTATATTTAGGGTTTTAACACCATAAATTAGCTCATAAATCATTCTTAACACAGCTATTTCAAAAACAAAAAAATGTAGGAAACCGAAACTCTAATGAAACTTTGATAAACACAACGTTATTTCGTATTGAAGGAGTTAAATTTCTTTGTTTTTGAATTTCGCGCAAAGCTACACGAGGACTATCTGTGATAGCCATCCATAATTTTGGAGTGTAAGCTTGGAGAGAAGGCAGTTAGTCATCAACACCCATCGACAACTCTTGGGCTATTCTTTTTCCATTGAATAATGGATTGACCGTAACATTATAACATTCCCACGGCTGAAAGGGCGAGCATGTTTGGTGTGACGGGGATTCGAACTCACGATTCTCGGATAGCTTTCCTTAACTACCTGACCATGCCGGGGGTGTTAAGAACCTAGATATACTCATAACTAACATTCGTACAGTTAACAGGATAACAAAAAAAAACAACAACAAACAACTAAACAGAAAAGCCAAACTAATAGGGCATCTTTATCCACAGGCTTGCTTCATACTTAGGGCGTTAAAATCTGGATATACTGACATATCATTCTTAACACAGTTAACTTGATAACTCCGAAACAAGAATAACATGACGCCTTAATATACAAGTTTGATCTACATTCGAAGCCACAGGTGTTCATAAATCACAAATGTTCACTTTACTGATTAAAAAAGAAATACTTGAAAGACACTTCATGTGATGTCATTCAGCAAATCGAAAGCACTTAAACAAGGAACGTTTCATATTAAATATAATGTAATCTAGATTACTCTTAAATGTAAAATGCATAAAAAATGTAATAAAACTGAAAGCGAGTGAAAGTGTTCTCGCGATGTCAATCAAAGTGAAAGTTTCTTTGTTTATTACCCCCTCCCCCAAAAAAAAAGAAAACAGAACGCCGCAAGCAGTTGTTCAGGTTACTTCCTGTTTAATGGTTACGAGAGAAGTTGTAGATATTTGGTGGTCAATTTGGTGGTTTTAATTTATTTCTATTAATATTTAGGGGCCCCGGCATGGTCTGGAGGGTTAAGGCGTTCGACTCATAACTTTAGGGTAATGGGTTTGAATCCCGGTCGCACCAAACATGCTCGCCATTTCAGCCGGGGGAACGCTATAATGTGATGTTCGATGACACTTTTCGTTGGTAAAAGAGTAGCCCAATAGTTGGCGACAGGTGGTGATAACTAGCTGCCTTCCCTCTAGTCTTACACTGTTAAATTAGGGATGGTTAGCGCAGATAGACCTCTTGTGACAATTTAAGACAAATCTATCAATATTTTTTAAAAAGCGAGGAACCGGTTGATTCGACATCCTTAACTATTTGCCCGTTTTAGTTCGATTTTCCGACTTCTACTTTTGAGCGTGTGAAACAAGACTGAGTGATAAGTGTTTTAACTTCCTTGCCTACATTTTAAAAATTCCACTCTGGTGTGCAGACGAAATGGAAACCAGTTTACTATCGACTTTTTTTGTGTTTAACTGTTGCACAAAATGTTTATTTATACTGAGTTTGAAAACCTAATATATTCAATTCTTGGAGATTTCAACCAATGTTAAATTGAATTAACGTTTCAATAACGAAAAAAAATGAGCAAATCTGTTGTTCATAAGTCAAACAAATCCTTGTATTTTGGGGCGTACTTTGTACTGAAAATTAGTCTTAGCAAGTCTGAGGTACAGGTTTGTTAAATGGCAAATTATTCCGCAAAAAACAAGTAGTGATAGTTTACAGTTTAAGAACATTTTAGACACATAATCGATCAAGGAAACGAATATCCTGTTTATTATACACGTCGAGAGATCAACAAAAAAAGAAGTGAAACAGTAAGTTGAACAAAAGAATCGATTATTATTCACTGATCGGAGTTACAATTCATTGTGCAGTTTGCAAATAAAATGTATTATCAGTTCGCGTATCTATGTTATATTCTGAAACAAAATGACTCTGTGTTACACAACCAGTTTGATTCAAAATGGACCTTCCATCAGAGACGAGTTTCAGAAAACAAACAAACGTGTGTGAGTAAACATGTAATTATTTATCAATTTGGGATAAAGAATTGCACCACTGTAGGGTCCCAGTAGAGTATTTCAAATAGGAACAAATCTGAATTTAAGTGAAAATTATCAAAATATCTTTTATTATTAACGCAGTTTGTTTCTTTGTTTTGAATTTCGCGCAAAGCTACTCGAGGGCTATCTGCGCTAGCCGTCTCTAATTTAGCAGTGTAAGACTAGAGGGAAGGCAACTAGTCATCACCACCCACAGCTAACTCTTGGGCTACTCTTTTATTTAACGAATAGTGGGATTGACCGTCGCACCAAACATGCTAGTCCTCTCAGCCGTGGGGGCGTTACAATGTGATTCATAATCCTAACGCCTTGGTAGTATAATGTTTTTCGTGATTCGAACATGATGAACAGAATATAAATCACACAAGCATTCGAATATCTGCCAAAAAAAACCAGAAAAGCCAAACTAATAGGGCATCTTTATCCACAAACTAATACATGCGTATCAGGTTGTTTTACCGGTATAGAGAAACTAAATGTGAAAAACGAATTAGTGATTGTTTCAAAAAAAGTTAAAAATAGATGAAACTTTTGACCTTTCGTTTACTTAAGGAAGACGAAGTTAACGTGAAAGAACCGGTTTTTCTCAACGTGCGTTTTTGTGGTCGGTATTGGGACTGGTTGTACCTAATCTCTTAGCTACATTTGTCGTATTTAGTCAGCACAGTTAGTTGTAAGTGCTCACTACTTGTATAAACTAATTCCACACGTAGCACCGTGCCTCTAGGCTCACCTCGTGAGCTACATCAAGTTGCATTTCGTGAGAGCCTACAACTAAATTATATTCAGATTTATAAACAAAATTCAACCTTCCGCTGAGAAAATAATTATATGTGACATCTCTGACCTTGACCAATAGGAGTTCCGATTCAATTGAAGTTACACATTAGTATGACTTGAATGTTAGAGTCCTTTTCACAGAGATTTACTTTCATCAGCCAGTTTCCTGTCTAAATGTTTTGTTCATTACGTTGTCTTGTTCTGAATTACTTTAATAAGAATAGCAAATCATTCTTATCTTCCGAATCATCAACAATATTACAATCTGAACAGTTTCCAATTGGTTGTTGTTTTCATACAATCTGAACAGTTTCTAATTGGTTGGTGTTTTCATATAATCTGAACAGTTTCTAATTGGTTGGTGTTTTCATACAATCTGAACGGTTTCCAGTTGGTTGGTGTTTTCATATAATCTGAACAGTTTCCAATTGGTTGGTGTTTTCATACAATCTGAACGGTTTCTAATTGGTTGGTGTTTTCATATAATCTGAACAGTTTCTAATTGGTTGGTGTTTTCATATAATCTGAACAGTTTCTAATTGGTTGGTGTTTTCATACAATCTGAACGGTTTCTAATTGGTTGGTGTTTTCATACAATCTGAACGGTTTCTAATTGGTTGGTGTTTTCATACAATCTGAACAGTTTCTAATTGGTTGGTGTTTTCATACAATCTGAATAGTTTCTGATTGGTTGTTGTTTTCATACAATCTGAACACTTTCTAATTGGTTGGTGTTTTCATATAATCTGAACAGTTTCTAATTGGTTGGTGTTTTCATACAATCTGAACAGTTTCTAATTGGTTGGTGTTTTCATACAATCTGAACAGTTTCTAATTGGTTGGTGTTTTCATACGATCTGAATAGTTTCTAATTGGTTGGTGTTTTCATACGATCTGAATAGTTTCTAATTGGTTGATGTTTTCATTCTGGGCAGGAGTTCGCTCTACGTAATTAAATGAACTACGGTTAATATTATTTTCACTTTTTGAGAATCTTCACACTACGCTAACTCATTACGTACACCAAGACGTAATATACACTACGTACATTGTAAACATGTGAAAAACAGTAAAATATTATGGTAAGATAAGTTGTTCTTCTTAAAGAAGATGTGTTGATGAAAGATCAAAGTAAAATATTGTGGTTAGGGAAGTGCTTCGTCAGAAGAGAGAGGAGATTATTGAAAGAATAACAACAAAGTGCGAAGAAAAGATCAAGGACATATCTGCAGCTTGCTTGCTGGAGTTTATAATCACGAGCTTGGGGAACCCATACTCTGGGTGGAATTTGTGAAAATTTATGATTAATGAAAGGTTATCTTAGTACATGAAAAGTTGTTTCTTTTATGTACATATAATTTTAAAAAAAACACTCATAAAAACAGCAAAACATAAAAAGAAAAACCGTTAATTTGAATGCATCTACTCATGGACCAAACACATCTTCATGCTACATTTAATGAAGATCTTTAAACAGAAAAAAAGTAATGGTATAATAACCCCGCAAACAACACTCGTTAAACCCGCAAAATGCAAAAGTGAATTTCTTCATGAACCTAATGAATTTCCATTCCAATCTTGGTGAAAATCCATCCACACCCTGCGAAGTATTTACTTGAACATACAACATAAATGGCGCCAGTGCATTAGGTTGACGTGTGATGTATTCTTGACGTGATTTCTGTACCTTAAAAATGGAGTAATATAAAGTCCTCAGAGGGAGGCGAAACGCTTAATTCGTGAACCCTATTGCATATCTATAGGTACACGGGTTGAACATTTCACAAAGTTGAGTGTTGTACATCGCGTAATAAAAAAGTTTTTCCAGTATCATTCAAGCAAGCGCGTTATTATAGTATGATTCAGCCATACTAATGACCTAACTCTGTCTGATAAATAGACAACATCTTTTATTACGCTGAGAAACTCGTGTTCTAATAAAATGATTCAACCTCTTTGTGAACTACTTTTTATGTTGAACTGACAATATTAAAGTTTATAAAATATAATTAGGATGAAAATAATATACCACCAACCCCAGATTAAGGTATGGGCTTACCGGTCTGAAATTATGAATATAAATGTATTGCACGTAGGGATTCTGTCTCAATGAGGCTGCTTAAGTTGAAAAGCCTAGAGCCAATAAAACCCTCAGTTCGGCCTTGTATATTTCGTAATGTATTTCTCGGTAAAAACAAAACATAATCGGTTTTATTCAAATTTTCCTTCAACTGATATGGCAAGACATCCTTGACAAAAACAATGAATGATTGTAGAAATATCTGACAGGTTCCAGATTACGTACAATGTTCTCAAATATTGAAATCAGTGTTTTACTATTTGTTTGCTTGTAAATACAAGAACTATACAATGGACTATTTTTTAGTAAGCCCTCAGACTTACCGCTGAGTCACAGTGGAGATGGACACTTTGAAACTATCTGTTACTTCTTTGTGGGTTTATTCATGATTCTAATTTCTGATTGAAATAAGTCTAGGGAAGTATTTATTACTTTCTTATTTCACAATCATCACGTTTATTACAGTTTGATACAGATCAGAACTTTAAAAGTTGAAAATGTCTCCGCCTGTTTGTCGGTTTCTGAGCAATGCACGATTAATCAGGTGAATATTTGTTTTTTTAAAAAAATGTTAGTAAATATAATAATTCTATTATAATCTTACTGCACATTTAACAGCCCAGTTCTAATTTTATTTATTCTAACATCCATTTTTAAATCTTATTGCATATCTCTTGCAATTGACACACATTTCACGAGCTGACAAGTTTTGTGCTACTCTTTATTAACAATAGAATTAGTTCTAATTGCACTACATAACTTACTCTCCGTGTAACGCACACGTTCTATTGAAATCACCAATCACAACCGCTTGCGCGGAGCATGTGCGTCCTAAATGGTAGTTTGATCTCAAAAGATCATGTACTCCCGGAAAAGAAAGTGGAACATCACCACCTGCTGCCCTCTATCGTTATAGTTAATTATGGAAAGAGTGAAACCATTGGACTTTCAGGATGACCTCATTCTTAGAGCAGGAAGAAAGATAATAAAGACGGTAGACACCGGAAACAAGACGACTGAAATAAAGCTAAAAGACCGACATCAACATTCGACAACCAATTACTGCGTAAGAAAATTAATATGCGATGAGACAGCCAAACATGTCCACAAATATCCTGAAAAAAGCGTTGTTGCTTTTTTTCATTTAACGATACTCTCTTCAACTTGAAGTACCAGAAATATATTGTATTCTATTTTCATGAATTTGTTTGGTTTAGTCTTGAATTTCACACAAAGCTACTCGGGGGCTATCTGCGTTAGCCACCCCAGTTTAGCAGTGTAAGACTAGAGGGAAGGCAGCCTGTCATCACTATCCATTGCCAACTCTTGGGCTATTCTTCAGCCAACGAATAGTGGGATTGATCGTCACGTAAGTAACTCCCCCAAGGCTGAAAGGACGAGCATGTTTGATGTGACGGGGAATCGAACCCGCGACCCTCAGATTGCGAGTCGAGTGCCTGATCATGCAGGGCTTGTTTTCATGAATCTTATAAGTTTATGCTGAAAAATTCTTGCCGAGCCGTGGCGCTCGACTCGTAATATGAATGTTGTGGGTTCGAATCTCCGTCACATCAAACATGCTCGCTCTTTCAGCCGTGGGGGCGTTATTTACGTGATGGTCAATCCTACTATTTGTTGGTAAAAGAGTAGCCCAAGAGTTGGCGGTTAGCTTTCTCATACTAATAAATTATGGACGGCTACCGCAGATAGCCCTCGCGAGGCTTTACGCGAAATTCAAAACAAACAAGTTCTTTCCTTTTTATTTTAAAGTTTATATAAAAGAGAATTACTTCAGTTTAACGTGTAGTGAGCCAATATGTAAATTAAACCATGCTTCTCACAACAAGTTGCTTAGAGTGTTACGAGATTTTCATCAAACGAAGAATATATTATTTTAAAAAAAACAAAACCTACAGAAAAACTATATTGCACGTGACAGCAGAGGTGTTGCCAAATCAAGATAAAGTGGGTGTGTTTTCGTATAGAAAAGCCACAACGAGCTATCCGCTGTGTCCACCGAGGGAAATCGAACCCCTGATTTTAGCGTTGTAAATCTCAGGACATACCAGTGTCCCATTGGGGGACAAGTGGATAAAGTGATGCAAGTTTTAAACCTTTGAACTAGAGTGAATATACGAATCTATACAATAATAACCGCGTTATAAAAACGTTAAAATTGTCAGACTAGTTGGCAGGTTAACTGGCAAAGACACAAACAATTATGGGTTTACTCAGCAATCCTGTAAGTGACAATGGGCACAAGCCATTTCTTCAACTAAATTTTGGGCCGTAATACCCGAGTCCTCCGTCCTGTACAAAAACAACATGAACGAAAAGTGCTGCGCGGAGTACTAAACGTCGCTTTCACATTGTGTCAATTTCACAAATTTTGTTATCGACTTCTTAGTTCGCCTGGATCGCAGTTCGTGGCATTAGGATCGTAACGAGGAAATGATTGTCAAACTTAAATCCTTTCTCGAGTTGCTTATCCATCTACACAGGATTGTCAGGAGGTGAAGGGGAGGAGGGAGGAAATACACTCGAGTTCCTCTTCCAAATAGGAACATCCAGTTTCTTAATACATTCTATGACATCAGGTACAACACTAGTTTTAGAACTGACCCATGTTCGTTCAGAAGCACGCGGATTTAGAGGTTTTTGACCACGTTTTAGCTTGAGGCTCATTAATCTTTACAATTGTTCATATCGATAGTTTTGTGTAGAGTAAATAATTTTGATACCAGTTACAATTTCGGATGTACTTCGAAGCTTTCATTGTAACAGAGAAATTCGTTTTTGTAGCCTGGTTCCGTTCACAGATTATTTCATGTTATTTAATGGAATCTGTTATGTAGCCGGGCTCCGTTCACAGATTATTTCATGTTATTTACTTTGAACTGGTTTTGTATTTCGGATCAGTTAACTGATATTTGTCTGGTTCCATTATCAGTCACAGACACAAGCATAATGGAAAGCGAATGCTTTTTGGATGACACATCTTCCAGTTCTGCTCGTGTCACAAACATGGAACTTTCAGAAATAAAGGCTCAGATACCACTAACGTAAATTCAGAACACCGTTTTAGTGGTTCAATAGCAAGTTTGAAGGTTTATAACTTTAATAACCGGGCTTCGATACCCGCGAAAGGCATACAAAGGCTATCCGTGCAGATTTGCGCTTAACCACAACAAAGTACACGCAAAGGAAAACTGGAAAGCTAACTTGTTTTCCTTGCTATATTAAAACCTGGGAAAATCGTGACAGTGAAATACAACAGCTAAAATCGAGACTTTCCATCACCATAACAGTTATTTTTAGATAAGAATAACAAGATAAAACGTGTTTCAAGTGAAACTTTCTGTGAAAAGTTTCTCCAACAAGAAGTAGGTCATGGAAGCTGGAAGGCGATATTTACTGGTTTGTTTTGTACTGAATTCATTAGACTTTGAGGTGGATTTCACAGAACACTTCCTTCACGGAACAGGTGAATGACCAGTTGGTATGTTTGTTATAGTTCTGCCCCTTCTCAATATGTGCTCTAAATCTAAACTTATTACCGACTATGCATTACGTGATTAGGTACTGTCAGGCATGCGCAAACAAAGTTTTGTTTTTCTAATTTCGCACAGAGCTACTCGAGGGCTATCTGGGCTAGCCGTTCCTAATTTAGTAGTTGGCGTTCAGTATTAATAATAATAAAAACATTATTTAGTCTTCCAATGTTATTCATGATAACAGCTTCTTGGATACGTCAGAGCAAGCTACCTTCTTTAGTAATACGCCCTCTGGTGATGATGACGTGTTAGTATAATCAAAACTACAAAATTTACTATGCTTCCATTTGTACTTATAAGAATTATAATCCACCGTTTTTGTTTGTTTGTCCATTTGTTTTTGAATTTCGCACAAAGCTACTCGAGGGCTATCTGTGCTAGCCGTCTCTAATTTAGCAGTGTAAGACTAGAGGGAAGACAGCTAGTCATCACCACCCACCGCCAATTCTTGGGCTACTCTTTTACCAACGAATAGTGAGATTGACCATCACATTATAACGCTGGGAGGGCGAGCATGTTTGGCACAACTCGGACGCGAACCCGCGACCCTCGGATTACGAAGCACACGGCTTAATGAGAGCTTGGCCATGCCGGGCTCCTCCTCTGTTTTATTATATAAATAGCTTAGCATGGCCAGGAGGTTAGGACGCTCGATTCATGATCCGAGGGTTGCGGGTTGTCACATCAAACATGCCCGCCCTTTGGAGTTATTATGTGTGGTTAATCCCACTATTATTTGGTAAAAGAGTAGCCAAAGAATTGGCGGTGGGTGGTGATGGCCAGTTGCGTGCCCCTCCCCCTAGTCTTAGACTGCTAAATTAGGGACGGTAAGCAAAGATAGCCTTCGTTTAGCTTTGGGCGAAATTCAAAACAAACCAGATCAAATCATATAACTATATATATGTTGAGCATTTCAACCAGGACTGTAAATGAAACTAATATTGCAGAAATATGAGAATGCACCCGTGTCACTTACGTAATACAAATATTTAGATAGTTCCAGGCACTGGCAAAGATTGGATATTCTATTAAATATGGAGGAATAAAAACACAACAATTCTTAACTAACAATTCGTTTTTTCTCGTTCAACTTTAACTGAATAAATTATCATTTTTAAATTATTTTTTCCTTTTCTCATGTTCTTCGAACGAATTTTTTCTTGGCACCTCTGTCACCCTAAGAACCATGGAAATCCACAGGAAGGGTCACTCTAAGAATCATGGGAATCCACAGGAAGGGTCACTCTAAGAATCATGGGAATCCACAGGAAGGGTCACTCTAAGAATCATGGGAATCCACAGGAAGGGTCACTCTAAGAATCATGGGAATCCACAGGAAGGGTCACTCTAAGAACCATGGAAATCCACAGGAAGGGTCACTCTAAGAACCATGGAAATCCACAGGAAGAGTCACTCTAAGAATCATGGGAATTCACAGGAAGGGTCACTCTAAGAATCATGGGAATCCACAGGAAGGGTCACTCTAAGAATCATGGGAATCCATAGGAAGAGTCACTCTAAGAATCATGGGAATCCACAGGAGGGGTCACTCTAAGAATCATGGGAATCCACAGGAAGGGTCACTCTAAGAATCATGGGAATCCACAGGAAGGGTCACTCTAAGAACCATGGAAATCCACAGGAAGAGTCACTCTAAGAATCATGGGAATCCACAGGAAGAGTCACTCTAAGAATCATGGGAATCCACAGGAAGGGTCACTCTAAGAATCATGGGAATCCACAGGAAGGGTCACTCTAAGAATCATGGGAATCCATAGGAAGGGGAATTTGTCCCCTGTTACATTTCACAAAAATTGCACGAATTGTGACGTAAACTTAATATCGTAGCTTAACTAAATATTTTAAGTAATTTTTACTAAAATTGTAAATTCGTGCTTGTCTTCAAGGTAACATAACACGTGCTATTTTAGTATGTTGATTTACACTCTAAAAACCAACATCCCGATATACATGTTCTGCCCTCCTTATGAATAGAGATTTCCAAGTTTCTATAATATCGTTATGTGTTCACTGTCACTAAACAACAAAAAACTTTGAAAAGTAAGATGAAAATAATATTTTTCAGCCCTAACTAAGGTGCTCCCCGCTAGTACAGCTGTATGTCTACGGATTTACAACGCTAAAAGTAGGTGTTCGATTACCCTCGGTGGGCTCAGCGGATAGTCCGATGTGGCTTTGCTGTAAGAAAACACAAACCCTAACTTAGGTTTGTTCTCTTTACTCTAGTATTCTCGTGCTGGCAACACGTGCGCAACAACTCGACCTAAAGCGCGGTTCCAAATGTTATACAGTCAAGTAAAACGACCTTCAGGTTTAAAGAACAATGAAAGATGTGACATCAACCAGGACTTGACCCATTGTCCATATCAAAGCGACATCATTTCCGCTCAACGCCGACTGAGGATGTGCATAGTTAAGAAAGCTAGGCCTAAAACGATCGTTAGTAGAACACCACCGAGTTTTGATAAAATTATTTTGTTGTGCTTCGAATTTTTAACAGGAAACGTACGGTGGTGAATTAGATGTTCTAATACCTTGAAATGTTCAAAATGAAATGTTAAAAACATTATTTTATGTATGATGTAAATAAAAGCGAAAGTTATATTCTCTTAAAATCATTAGGTCCAACATGGCCAGGTGGGTTGAGATACTCGACTCATAATCCGAGGGTCACGGGTTCGAATCCCCGTTGCACCAAACATGTTCACCCTTTCAGCCGTCGGGGCGTTATAATTCCACGGTCAATCCCACTATTCGTTAGTAAAAGTTGCTCAAGAGTTGGCGGTAGGTGGCGATAACTAACTGCCTTCCCTCTAGTCTTACGCTACTAAATTTGGGACGGCTAGCGTGGATAGCCCTTGAGTAGCTTTGCAAGAAATTCAAAAACAAAAAACTTAAAATTATTATAACACGAATATATTTTTGTATTTTAAAAATATATTTATCCAATTTTTTTTATAATTTATTAATTATGCCAAAGATTGGTCTGTAAACCAGTCCTCATTGTACTAAATGTCGAGAAGAGTTATCGTGGAAGGTCTTCGTAGAATCAAAAACTTCATTGCACTTTTACGTAGATGTGCTGTACACATCTGTGATATAACCGGAATTTTGTCGAAGTCAGAAGTACAGAAAAGGTTTGGTTAAGTTTGTTTTGAATTTCGCGCAAAGCTACATGAGGACTATCTACGTTAGCCGTCCCTAATTTAACACTGTTTGTTTGTTTTTTAATTTTTAAAAATGATAAATATTTATTTAAACTATATTTGTTGTGGACGGAACGGGCACGGCATAGCCAGGTGGTTAAAGCACTCGACTCGCAATCCGAGAGTCGCGAGTTCGTATCCCTGTCGTACCAAACGTGCTCGCCCCTTTCAGCCGTGGGAGCGTTATAATGTAAAGGTCAATCCCACTATTCGTTGTTAAAAGAGTAGCCCAAGAGTGGGCTGTAGGTGGTGATGACTAGCTGCTTTCCCTCTAGTCTTACACTCTTAATTTAGGGACCGCTAGCTCAGATATTCCTCGAATAGCTTTGTGCAAGATTAAAAAACAAACAAACAGTGCTAAATTAGGGACGGCTAACGTAGACAGTCCTCGTGTAGCTTTGCGCGAAATTCAAAACAAACTAAACCAAACCATTTACAATACATCGCAAACTGTTCTAACAATTACGAGTGAGACGCTTTTTAATTATACGGATCATCCTATTGTTAAACAAATAATAAGGAACCAGAGTAACAATACGAAGTCTGATTAAAAGGTTCTAAGACTTCCTTTTGTTACAGGTACCAGTACAGAGGCAGTGAGTTTCACTGAGGTGTGCACAAAGTACAAATGGTGATCTACCCAACGAAAAAACCATTTCTCCAGACCTTTCATACGAGTGTTGTGTAAAACGTGTTCAAAGACAGACGTATCACTTGTCCCATGGACAGTAAAGAAGGGCAACATGTTCCCATCAAGTTTTGTGTGGAAAAAGGTAAAGGAGGAACAGAAATCATCTGATTGTTAAGAACTACTTTTGGTGATGACTGCTTAAGTAAAGATGACGCTTGTCGGTGGATAAAACGCTTCTAAGATGGACGGATATTGGTCAAAGATGATCCACGTGCTGGACGACCGTTGATATCGTTCACTGATGAAACGGTTGCTGAGGTGAAAGAAGTGATAGACGATTAACTGTCCGTGAAATTTCTGATGAACTGGACATTTCATGTGGATGATGTCAGGCGAGCCGTGGAGAATGGTCACTGGTTTCCTCATCATGACAACACACCTTCACACATTGCTGTGTCTGTTTAAGAATATTTTGTCAGAGAAAGACATTCCTGTGATACCACATCCCCTTACCGATCTTACCCCGTGTGATTTTTTTATATTTTCAGAAATCATACTTAAGTTGAAAGGAAAAAGATTTGATGTCATTTCAACCATCCATAATAATATGATAGCAGAACTAAGTCCCATAACAACCGAAGATTTCCAGCATTGCTTCCGAAAATAGGAGGAACATTGGAACAAGTGTGTATCAACTGGGGGAGATTACTTTGAAGGGGGTAGCGTATAATACTGATGTGTGTCCATTATTCTTCGGAATAACAGTGAAGTCTTAGAACGTTTTGATCACACCTCGTACACTAGACTTCTCGACTTCTCAGAGAACACAGGTCACAAATAAGTTCATTCACGTCCACGAAGGATGTTTATTACACGATTGACTTCGTTACTTCTTGTTTTTTGTTTTGTTTTTTTAATATCGCACACAGCTACTCGAGGGCTATCTGTGCTAGCCGTCCCTAATTTAGCAGTGTAAGACTAGAGGGAAGGCAGCTAGTCATCACCACCCACCGCCAACTCTTAGGGTACTCTTTTACCAACGAATAGTGGGATTGACCGTAACATTATAACGCCCCCAAGGCTGAAAGTGCGAGCATGTTTGGCGCGAACGGGATGCGAACCAGGGACCCTCAGATTACGAGTCGCACGCCTTAACACGCTCGGCCATGCCGGGCCCTGTTACTTCTTTTAATTCTTGAAATAACAGGATGTTGGGGCTTCTTTACTCGGGTTCTTATGCCCTCAGATTAAATCTTACCTCAACAAACTACTTAGCTATTTCTAATCCCGGACTAAATCCCTACTGTCTTCAACTCATTACTTTGCATCAGTAATTATTGTAGAATTAACAACATCTTACAACATCACTCTTACGTTCGATGGAAGAAAACAAATACACAGTAGTACTTGTAACGCCACCTACATAGACAAGACGTTTCATCATTTACCAAAACGATCCTCAAACACTTGAACGTTTCCAACAGAACTGGACTTAACTCTTCTGTATATGCTCACAACGAAACTTGATCTCACTGATTCCCTGAGAAGATTTTAGTTCTAACTTATGGACGTAATAATCACTAGTTGTTAGTAAAAGAAAGTCTACATGTTATGAACGAATATCCAAGAATCAATTGAAACTCGTTCCCTCTGGCTCTATTTAAGTAGCTCTTTTTATTGTATATTTTATTACTTCCTGACGCTATTTATTGCATTTTTATTAGTATTTATATTTAAAGTCGTTCAATATGTTATTTTATAGACGAGATGAAAATGGAACGTTTAATTCCGAAAGGTACATTGAAGATGTTAATAATTATTGTAGTGGTAAAAACATTAACAATGTTTATAATTGTTGTAATGGTGAAAACATTAACGATGTTTATAATTGTTGTAAGAGTAAAATCATGAACGATTTTTATTATTGTTGTAATGGTACAAACATTAACGATGTTTATAATTGTTGTAATGGTGAAAACATTAACGATGTTTATAATTGTTGTCATGGTAAAAACATTAACAATGTTTATAATTGTTGTAATGGTAAAAACATTAACAATGTTTATAATTGTTATCAGGTCTCTACTATTCATTATCAAACTTTGTTTTACATAAAATGTAATAGATTGTTTGAAGAAATTATGGTGGATTTTTATATCAAGATGTTAGTCGTTTATAAAGATAATAAACCTGTTTTTTAACGACTTCATTCCATTGAAAAACTAAAGTTTTTGTTCTATTAATTAGTAGTTTTTATTTAAAACTTTATTTCCAATATTTCCTTACAATCAATGTCAGGAAAAAGAAAGTTTTGCATGAATTCAAACTTGGTCATAATACATCACAGACAGCACACAATATCAACCAATCATGGAACGAAGGAACAACCTCCATAGGTACAGTACAGAGTTGGTTCCAAACATTTCATAATGGAGATGTGAGTCTTAAAGATAAGGAGGGCAGAGGACATCCTTCTGTTGTTGAAAACGACTAACTGAGAACATTAGTGGAAAAAAAGCCCAAGCCAAACTCTTCAAGAAATGGCACAAGGATCAGATGTCATCATTTCTACAGTTTTGGACCATCTTGAGCAAATTGGAAAAGTGAAAGAACTTGACAAGTGGGTTCCACACGAACAGAGTGAAAATCAGAAAAAATGTAATTTTAAATTGTGTTCTATGCCAATCTTGCGCAGCATAAATGACCCATTTCTTGATCGAAATGTCACCTGTGACGAAAAGTCGATCCTTTATGACAACAGAAAGCGATCTGCACAATGGCTGAACCGTGACGAAGCTCAAAACACTGCCCAAAGCCAAGTTTCACCAACGGAAGATTATGGTCATTGTATGGTGTCTGTGGCCACTATTATCCATTATAGCTTGTTCAACTAGGACGAACTAGGGTTCACTACAGAGGTTTACTTTCAAGCATTGGAAGAAACTGATAGAAAGCTACACGAACAATGCTAGTATTAGTCAGTCGAAAAGGACCAATAAACTGATAGGAAGCTACACGAACAATGCTGGTATTAGTCAATCGAAGTGGACCAATAAACTGATAGGAAGCTACACGAACAATGCTAGTATTAGTCAGTCGAAAAGGACCAATAAACTGATAGGAAGCTACATGAACAATGCTGGTATTAGTCAATCGAAGTGGACCAATAAACTGATAGAAAGCTACATGAACAATGCTGGTATTAGTCAATCGAAGAGGACCAATAAACTGATAGAAAGCTACATGAACAATGCTGGTATTGGTCAATCGAAGTGGACTAATAAACTGTAGAAAGCTACATGAACAATGCTGGTATTAGTCAATCGAAGTGGACCAATAAACTGATAGAAAGCTACATGAACAATGCTGGCATTAGTCAATCAAAGTGGACCAATAAACTGATAGAAAGCTACATGAACAATGCTGGTATTAGTCAATCGAAGTGGACCAATAAACTGATAGAAAGCTACATGAACAATGCTGCTACTAGTCAATCGAAGTGGACCAATAAACTGATAGAAAGCTACATGAATAATGCTGGCATTAGTCAATCAAAGTGGACCAATAAACTGATAGAAAGCTACATGAACAATGCTAGTATTAATCAATCAAAGAAGACCAATAAACTGATAGAAAGCTACATGAACAATGCTAGTATTAATCAATCAAAGAAGACCAATAAACTGATAGAAAGATACATGAACAATGCTGGTATTAGTCAATCAAAGTGGACTAATAAACTGATAGAAAGCTACATGAACAATGCTGGTATTAGTCAATCGAAGTGGACCAATAAACTGATAGAAAGCTACATGAACAATGCTGGTATTAGTCAATCGAAGTGGACCAATAAACTGATAGAAAGCTACATGAACAATGCTGGTATAAGTCAATCGAAGTGGACCAATAAACTGATAGAAAGCTACATGAACAATGCTGGTATAAGTCAATCGAAGTGGACCAATAAACTGATAGAAAGCTACATGAACAATGCTGGTATTGGTCAATCTTGTTTCATGATATCGCTCAGCCATACGTTGCTCCAGAAAGTCAACAAAACATTACCTCTTCCTCCTTACTGCCCAGACGTTTTCAAGCATTTGGACAATTTTTAAAAAAGACAAAAGATTCGACAACAGAGAATAGCTTTTCATATTTATGTATTTATTATCAAAGTTAAAATTTGAAACCTGCCACTATTTGTTGAACAGCATAATATCAATTTTTACTAATTCGTTCAAGTGGCGCATGCGCTTTACGAGTAGTTCAAGTTTCACTGTGTCGGTATTTGGGTATTGATGTTAAATACCCAGAAGGGTCAGGTACATTTGACCTCTTCCTCCCGCTATACGAGTAGCATTTTGGTTTGGGTTGTTTTGAATTTCGCGCCAAACTACACAAGGGCTATCTGCGCTAGCCCTCCCTAGTTTTGCAGTGTAAGAATAGAGGAAAGACAGCTAGTTACCACCACCCGCCGCCAACTCTTGAGCTACTCTTTTACCAACGAATGGTGGGATTGGTCGACACATTATAACGCCCTTACGCCTAAAACAGTGAGCATGTTAAGTGTGACGGGGATTCGAACCCGTGACCCTCGGATTACGAGTAGAGTGCCTTAACCACCTGGCAGAATGCCTTTTCTGGCCATGGTTATGAAGAGCAGAACTTTCCTTGATTATATGTTATAACTTGCTTGGAACAAAGTTTTTTCTTTTTTTCATGAGCACGTTTGTGGTCCATACGGATACAGAATTACAATTTTATTTTAACAAATAATAATTATGTTTTTAAATAAAACTTTTCTTTTGGAATTATGCACAAAGCTACACAGTGGGCTATCTGTTCTCTGCCCACCACGGGTATCGAAACCCGGATTTTAGCGTGTAAGTCCGCAGACATACCGCTGAGCCACTGGGGGGCTTAAATAAAACTCGTTGCTAGTTTGCCAAGTGCTAAATGGTCGTAATACATACTAAGAATTAATTAGATTTAACGGCTGTAGGTTCTTAGATCCATATTTATTACGTATGATGAAGTTTTCTGGTGGCTAACAAATAATTGAATTTAAATGTTTCTTAACACGTGGTCTTCATCTATCTAGAAGTCTAATGTCTGCGTAACTATGTAAGAATGTTGTGTTTGTGGTTTTTGGAAAGACACTGTGTTGTAGTGATTACCATAACTCTCGTTCTGTTAGGTGTGACTTCTCAGAATCTGCTACTGAACTAAAGCGGCTCCTACAAAGTTTCAAGTTGTTAGTTGTAGTTGTGCCCCTGGTGTTGTAATTCAAATATAGTTGACTTCTTGCCAGGTTCCATTTTTAACCTCATTTAATTTCAGTGTTTAATTTTGTTCAGTTATTCCAGTTTGATTTTCAGTTATAGCTTAGATCCAGATATTTAACTTGTGTGGCTACTTGGAGAAGGGTTCCGTCTGAGAAGGGTCCTGAGCTGAGGCAGCGGTGAGCTTACGAATTTACAACCTTAAAATAAGGGGTTTAATTCCCTTCGGTGGACATAGCAGATAGCCTGATGTAGCTTTGATATAAGAAAATACACACACCCGGGGGAGGGGTCTTTTTGTTTTAATAAATTTTGTGAATAATAGTATATTTCTCTTCGGAGTATTTTTTTCTATGTGTTACAATAATTTCTATTTTGTGAGTTACTTTTTATCTTTTAAATCTAATAGAGACATTTCACTCACATAAATGATGAATAATATAGGGCTAGTTAACCCTCCTCCCTCGGTAAAACCTGTGTCTATACTTAAACACTCAGAGAAAGTGGTAGACGTATTAACATTTAATTTTCTATTCGGCCCGGCACGGCCAGGTGGTCAAGGCACTCGACTCGTTAACCGAGAATCAAGGGTTCGAATACCCGTCACACCAAACATGCTTGCCCTTTCAGCCGTGGGTATGTTGTAACGTTACGGTCAATCCCACTATTCCTGGTAAAAGAGTAGCTTAAGAATTGGCGGCGGGTGGTGGTGACTAGTCTTCCCTCTATTCTTACACTGCAAAACTAGGGAGGGCTAGCGCAGATAGCCCTCGTGTAGCCGTCCCTAATTTAGCAATGTAAGACTAGAGGGAAGATAGCTAGTCATCACCACCCATCGTCAACTCTTGGCCTACTATTTTATTAACGAATAGTGGGATTGAAGGTCAGGTTATAACGTCCCTTACGGCTGAAACAATAAGCATGTTTAGTGTGATGGGGATTCGAATCCGTGATCCTCAGATTACGAGTCGAACGCCTTAACCCACCTAACCGTGCTGGGCCCCCATGGGATTGTGGTCGAAAAGATGAGAATGAAAGATGCCTAGTAACCAGCATTCATAGTCTAATTGCTACCTTAGTCACCACTTGTCAACATAAATAATATTTAAATGTTATATAATTGTTTGTGAAAAGGTACATCACGTTTTGTGTGTTTGAGAAAAAGAACGTAAATTTCATTATTACGAGAACCAGAGAAGTTGACCTTTCAGTAACAAAAGTTCGTTTTTAATAACCGATTGGTGGACGTTTGAAAATTAATTCATTGCGTTATCCTTTTCCTAGTCGATGACATTTACGTTGATTGTGTATCGACAAGTTATACCCAGATTAAGGATTATTTGTTTTTGCATTTCGCGCAAAACTACACGAGGACAATCTGTGCTAACCGTCCCAAATTTAGCAGTGTGAGACGAGAGGGAAGGCAGCTAGTCGTCACCATTCACTGCCATTTCTTAGGCTACTAGCCCCCCAGTGGCTCAGCGGTATGTCTGCGGACTTACACGCTAAAATCCGGGTTTCGATACCCGTGGTGGGCAGAGCACAGATAGCCCATTGTGTAGCTTTGGGCTTAATTCAAAACAGCAGCAGCAGCAGTGATGAGACACCTAGCGGAGCTGGTAGAAAGCTATTTATACGTTAATGGCGTTGGAATTTCTATATTGTTCGTATTTCCTGAAAATTAAAATTGTATTTAAAAAAATCGATTTTCTTCGTATTTGTACAAGCAAATTTTGCTGTCCCGTTAAAATTCGCAGTACGTTTCTTAATCTAAAGATTACACGTATAAAGGAAGCTTGTATTACAATATCTTTCATCTTGTTTGAGAAAATGTGTGTACAGCGCGAGTAATCACATTCTTAACGTCGAAATACGGCCGCCTTTTCTCGAGAACTGGTTAACATAGAGGTCACACGTTTTAACCACGTGCACCAATATACAGTAGTATGTTGTCTGTCGGCAAGTCAGTAGACACTAAGATGACGTTACATGAGGGACGCTTAAAGTTGCAATATGTGTTGTCGTGACGTTAGTGAAAGGTGCGCGTACCATGAACCACGAGAATAATTATGCACTCTGTATGATACATGAGCTTCGAAAGCAAGAAATGTAAACGTTTGTTACTGGTAATTTGGGTTTATTTACTCTTAAAACATAACTCTTTGGTAAGTACGTCAGTTTTGCAAGGTGATACATATATTCAGAAACGACATCTGTCATCTTCTAGATTTATAAATTCTAACAATTAACACTTTGCAAGAGTGATTCACCAGAAGTATAATAATTAAAAACCAGTAATTATCAACATGTAATTAATCTATTAATTGTATAAACATAAATAACACTAAATACGAGAGCAACATTTTTACTACGTTAACATACTCGATGAACACAGTTATATATACATATATATATATATTCATGCACAGACATATACCCATATGTAAAGGACATATTCTCAAATATCAGAGATAAAATAAAGTAGGCTGCTTGTCTGACGATTCTCGGTTCTAATTTTTCACGTTTTTCATTTCGTCCAATTTGACTAATCAAAATATTTTATCAACTCCGTGTCAAAACATGCACTCACACACTTTTGAAGAATTTCCTCCCTGGACATTTTAAAAACGAAAATAAGTATTTCGAAAATTGATTATCACGTTCACATTATTGCATTGTCTAAAAATTCATATCGATTTTAATTACCAAAAGTATATTTACAGCTCAAGAACTTAGCATCAGTATATCATACCAAATCAAGAACTTAGCATCGGTATATCATACCAAATCATCAAGAACTTAGCATCGGTATATCACACCAAATCAAGAACTTAGCATCAGTATATCACACCAAATCAAGAACTTAGCATCAGTATATCATACCAAATCAAGAACTTAGCATCGGTATATCATACCAAATCTTCAAGAACTTAGCATCGGTATATCACACCAAATCAAGAACTTAGCATCAGTATATCACACCAAATCAAGAACTTAGCATCGGTATATCACACCAAATCAAGAACTTAGCATCGGTAAATCACACCAAATCACATATTTTTTCTTCTTTAATTTCAGCGCCGTAATTCGAAGATTTTCTATTAAAAATACAAAGGTCTCAGTAACCATATTGAAACGTAATGTTACAATAAAAACATTAATGTTGCTAAACGTCCGTATTATCAGCTCTGTATAAAGTTTAGGCCTGAAAGATACAGATGTATTTCTATTTGAGCCATTTACTTCGTGAGAACAACGCACGAGATAAAGGCTACAACGAAACATGGTATTTTTGTGTGAAAAGATCCAGCTTCGTTTCTTATAACATGTTCGTTTTCAAGTTCCTCGTGATGCTCGTGATATTTGTGGCCATCATCATCTGCGAAAAAAGCAAAAGAGAGAAGTGAGTTTTTTTGTTGTTGTTGTTCCTTGAATTGGAAATTGATCAGACAGATATCAGTGTTTGTTCTGGTCGTCACAACAGACAATAAACAATGACAATAAAAACATTGCAATCGATGTCTTTCTACGATAATTTACCATTAGTGTTTTTTTGTATCTCGTGCAAAGCTTCTAGAGGGCTATCTGCGCTAGACGTCCCTAATTTAGCAGTGATAGACTAGTTGTTTGAATTAAGCACAAAGCTACTCAATGGACTACGTGTGTTCTGCCCATCACGGGTATCGAAACCCGGTTTTTAGCTTTGTAAATCCGGAGGCACACCGCTGAGCCACTGGGGGGCGTGATAGACTAGAAGAATGGCAGCTAGCCAACACCAACCACCGCCAAATCTTGGGTTACTTTTTAAATAACAAATAGTGGGATTGACGGAAACATTATAAAGTCCCCCACAGCTGAAAGGACGAGCATGTTTTAGTAAGGAGGATTCGCACTCGCGACTTGCAAATTGTAAGTCCAGCGCCCTCTAGCTACCAGTCTAGTATTAGTGTTTCCAAACTACCACTTTTACGACAATTGGTTCACTTCTCACAGAGAAATATTCCTCTGAAAATAAAATATCCTTTCGTTTGTGTCAAATTTTTGGTGCGACCATCGCATTTCAAAAAGCAATTTATTTAAAGAACACCTGTTTTCGGTGTTAAATTGCACCCCGCTGGTACAGGGGTTCGATTCCCCTCTGTGGGCTCAGCAGATATCCCGATGCGGCTTTGCTATAAGAAAAACATACACACACGGTGTTAAATTAGTCAACACCCAACGATAAAATGTCTCATATTTGTTCCAGTCTTAAATACATGCACAAGGCATGAAGGTGTGGTGGTTGCGTGTTATGGATACAGTAACGATTGGTTTGTTTTGAATTTCGTGCAAAGCTACACGAAGGTTATCTGTGCTAGCAGTGGGAAGGCAACTAGTCATCACCATCCACCGCCAACTATTGGGCTACTCCTTTCCTAACGAAAATAGTGGGACTAACGGTCACGTTATAATATCCCCATGGCTGATAGGGTAAGTATGTTTCGTGTGACGGGGATTCGAACCACCCACTCTCGGATCATAAGTCGAGTGCCTTAACCACCTGACCATGCGGGACTGTAACGAGGGGATTTAAATTAAAGTTAAAACGATAAAAACGTCACTGAGAACATTGGTATCAAATGAAAAGACGACAAAAAAACTGGTAGCTACCAGTCTTTTAGAAGGTTTCGACACGAATTTTTAAACCTCTCCCAACAAGAGGAGAACATTTAGCGCTTTTCTTATTATGTTTAAAATCATTTTTACAGCGCAGGTCAACGTGGCGACGAGAATTGAGCCTTGAACGCTCGGATGCACGGACGGGCACAGCGAGATGCAAGCTATTTCAATTGCTTTGTTATATATGCGATCTAGATCCCCCCCCATCGACTAATTTTACCGTCATTTTGCTAATGTACTTATAAATAGAAGTTATCAATAAATACGTTTTTGTCTACTTTTTTAGTTAAATTTAACTGACTGAAATAGGTTACAGGTAACATAGCATGTAAGTTTGTTGTTTAATTTGAACTTGTTTCTTATTTTATGGTTTAACTCATTTTGTCTCTCTTTATATATTAGCTAGATTTATCCCAGTTTGAGCAAAATGAGTAAAATGCGAGATATATCTGATTATTACATATAACTAAATTATTTTCAACAAATACAAATAAAAAATGTTATTTCCCTGCGCGTGATCAAACAAAGTTGTATGAAACGACCCAGTTTTACAAAAAAAAACAAAAAATCTTTGCACAACAGGAAGTACAACGACTCTTAAGATGTTAAATTGGAAGTTTTTCGAAGAAATAAAATAAAACGAGAACGTAGCGCCATCTAGTGGCTTTAATAATTCACATTTAAGTACTTCAATTCTCAGAAGAAATTGATTATTTGTTGATAATTTTAACGCTGTGAATTTTTTTTATTCAAAACAAATATTTTTCATCAAAAGTTTTTTTTTTAATTTCGCGCAAAGCTACTCAAGGGCAATCTGTGATAGCCGTCCCTAATTTAGCAGTGTAAGACTAGAGGGAAGGCAGCTAGTCATCACTACACACCGCCAACTTTTGGAATACTCTTTTACCAACGAATAGTGAAATTGACCGTCACATAATAGCGCCACCACGGCTGAAAGGGCTAGTATGTTTGATGCGACGGGGATTCGGACTTGCAACCCTCAGATTACGAGTCGAACGCCTTAATCCACTCGGCCATGCGGGTTTCTTCAAAAGTAAATATATTTTTCCGTAAGAATGGTTATTAAACACAAAGATACACAATGGGATATCTGTGCTCTACTAACCACGGGTATTAAAACTCGGTTTCTAGGGGTGTGAGTCCGTAGACATATTGCTGTGCCACTGGGGGACGAATATTTTAAACAGATTTCTGGCATTATGTTTAAATACTATGATATTACGTAGTTTGTTATTGAGCGCAAAACTGTCCTCCAGTTATATCAAAACCCTCTGTTTTTAGTGAAGATAAAGCTAATTTGTTTTGTTTTATATACTACAGAAAGAGATGAGGATAAATCTGGTTAAGGGGGGGTCAACCTCTTTCAAAGTCCTGGTACAAGTATTGGGTGAACGGGTTGTTTGTATTTTTTATGTAAATTCTGTATTTGTTTATTATGTGTATTCGCTCTGGTTTAAATATAACTCTATGAAAGAAGGCGCTGAAAGGACTTTACCACGTGCATGATGCCCACGATGAGAGTCTTGGTTGAAGTCATGCAGGTTATCCTCGCCATGATTCAGCTTGTTGATATCTTCGTCACTGTTGCCAGCTTTAGGTTCTCTTTCGTTATATTTTTTACCCAAACGATGGGTACTCTCATGACTTTCATGTTTATCCATTTCATTTCTCCACGGCTCGTTTGAACTATTTTCTAAAGAAGTGAATGTAAAAAGAAACAAATAAAAACAGTCACGTGAAAAACGTTTTCTGCAAACTGGTTCGCAGGATATCTCGTTAAGCGTTTATTCTGAGAATAGCCGAGTTGCAACTCGTTGGTAATTTTTCTAACTTTAAAAAATGCAAGTTAATCGTGTTTTGAAAACCCTTTCCCGATTTCATATATACTTATCAGAAATAGCTTACTTTCATCTACACTTATAATTAATAGAATTTCTATCCATTAACGCTTAATGCAACACAATGCATAGAAACAACATACAGGCACTGACTCTTACGTTCATTTCAAGTTGTATGTGAAGCGACATCTATTAACTTATAAAGTAAGTTTATACTCAAATATTTTAGTTCTTGAAACAGGCCGATGTTATATATATAAACAAGACCCCCCCTAAAAAAATAAAATAAAACAACGCTGTACTAATCGAAAGGATATCCAGGGTACTGGCTTTAATGTGAGATATAAAAGAGATATAACACCGTCTGTTAGTCATGACTTCCGTTCGCCATTCTCACACGAAAGATAATTAAATAATGAAATAATCAAAGGGATAGAAATAGAAATCAAAACAGCAAGATGTGGGTGGTCGGGCCTCCAACGTCCCACACTTATATCACTCTTCACTGCCTACAGACAGCTGCGGAATGGTGACTACTCTGCAAACTAAAGAAGAAGATACAATCAAAAATAAATAATAGTACAAAAATAATAATATATACCACTTGAAGGGGGGATAAGAAAGTTAAATAAACTTACCTGCTGAAGTCAATATTCCACCCCATACAATGTTGGTAAGGCACTATTTAGTAGACAAATTATACTGGTGTAAAGGGTCCCATCCAGTTGACTAAACAAACTAGTATGACATCCGTTTATGAATGTGTAACATCTATTTACAGAACTCAACACTTCATTCGATGAAACAAAATATTCTATAACTTCGTAACCTAGTTACCTACGCCACCGAGGGTGACGGAGGTTGTGTTTTCACCCATGTTTATGTGTGTTTGTCAACATGTTAACATGGGAGCCGATTTTTCGTACCGTTTTGCTCTAAAGATCAGTCAAAAGTAATTGGATTTTGGTTAAATTTGGTGAACGTATTTGGAATGTTATTCTTCAACATCCTTCAGAAATTATCCGAAATCGATCAGAAAGGTTTGGTCTCAGGATGGCTGGTACGGATATTAACACTTTTATTAATAAAGCAGAGAAGGACATTTCGACCTTCTTAGGCCATCTTCAGGTTAACAAAGAGAGAGTTCTCAGTTTTATTAGTGAAAGTGTTAATATATGTGTGTGATTTATTATAACAAAGCCACAGGAGGAGAATCGAATTCCTAATGTCAGCATTGTAAATCCGTAGACTCACAACTGTACTAACATGAGACAAAAAGGGCTAGTACCCATACCAGCCGTTCTGAGATATATTTTTCTTCAAGTTGGTTTCTCGTCATCAAAATGTTTGGTCTGAATTTCTTTCAAAGCTTCACGAGGGCTATCTGCACTAGCCGTCTCTGATTAATTAGCAGTGTAAGACTAGAGGGAAAGCGTCTAGTCATCAGTACCCACCGCCAACTCTTGGACTACTCGTTTACCAAAGAACAGCGGGATTACAAATCAAAAGAGAAACAGACAGAAGAAAAATCAAAAATAGGAACAATTACTAAGCGAGTCTATTTCATCTTACCCTCTTTGCTATGCATGTCGTGTCCAGAATGGTGGTCGTAGGTAGCGTGGAAGTGTTGACTTTGGTCAGTATCCCATTTGTGGTCCTTATTAATTTCACTGTTATCCATGTCGTATTCACCCATTTCATTATGCGAGAGTTCATCTGAACTCTTTGTTAGCGAAAAGAGATTATCTTCAATGTTCATATTTTCCCACTGCGTTTCATAGTCAATAGAAACTGTGACTACGACCAATACTGATAAAATATAACACAACGGAACTGTATTCATCCTAAGAAACCTGTATTAAAGACAAAAAAAAAAATTTGACGTAATATATTTAACTGAATATACTTCTAAGAAAATGAAGCTTCAAAATCGCTTTCAAAACGTATATTTATTGCAAACAGTTAGGGCCTGGCATGGCCGAGCGCGTAAGGCGTTTGACTCGTAATCCGAGGGTCGCGGGTTCGCGCCCGCGTCGCGCTAAACATGCTCGCTCTCCCAGCCGTGGGGGTGTATAATGTGACGGTCAATCCCACTATTCGTTGGTAAAAGAGTAGCCCAAGAGTTGGCGGTGATGACTAGCTGCCTTCCCTCTAGTCTTACACTGCTAAATTAGGGACGGCTAGCACAGATAGCCCTCGAGTAGCTTTGTGCGAAATTCCAAAACAAACAAAAACAAATGCAAACAGTTTGTGAAACTTTAATGTATTTAGTTCTACCTTGGAACAACAGTGACGAGTGATACGTCAAAAATACGTAGAATAAGATGTATTTAAAGCCCCCCAGTAGCTCAGCGGTATGTCTGCGGACTTACACGCTAAAATCCGGGTTTCGATACCTGTGGTAGGCAGAGCACAGATAGCCCATTGTGTAGCTTTGTGCTTAATTCAAAACAACAACAACAACAATGTATTTAAAAAGTCGCTATTCACTCTATACGCATTGAAATCTTAACATTTTAGTAAACAACTATTACGAATAAGTAAATTGATTTATATCCATATTCAAAACATTATGCAGCTGGCTAAGGACGAAATTATTCGAAAGTGAGAAATAACGTCATTGAGACTGCACGGCAGAATCAGAGCGCGGTCCTTGTAGAAGCACCATGTGGTATGTGTGTGTGTTTTCATATTGCAAAGCCACGTTGGGCTACCTACTGAACCCACCGAGGAGAATCGAACCCTGATTTTAGGTAAATTTCTCATCGTCTAATTAGAGGGTCAACACGGTTTTTAACTGTTGTCGTTTCCAGATATGCAATATTTTTAAATATTAAATTACAATAATCTAAATTTCCGGACAGTAGCATAATATATTATTTCATTACAAGTTACAGCTTGTAAGGATATTTTGAAAACAGTTGTGACTATTCGATCACTGATTAAAGACTAACATTTTTATAGATTCTGTAGTATTGTGAACAGTCATTTTTTTTCAGGACTGACGTGTAACACCTCTATTGGTTGTTTTTTGTACTCATTCTGGAAGGTTTAACACCATATGAATGTATCAAAATAACACAAAGTTCTTGGTAACTTTGAAATGGTATGTTCCATCATGTGACGTCTATTAGTGTCACACCTTTAGCTTTTTAATTGTTGGCCTTGGAAAACAAAACTACCAGTTATAACTTGAGAATAAAATATTCTACTCAAAACACACGAAACCAGTCATACTTTAGAAGACCCGATTTTACTGTTACTTAGAGGTTTAACTTCATTCAATGGCTTGTTCAAAGTGGATAAATAGATGTCTTAAAAAATAACCTCTTTGTGTAAATAAACTTAAGACAAAATATCTGAAGAAAATCTTGTGTCCTAAAATTTAGAAATAAATTGTTGAATTTTAATTGCACGAAATAAAAGTTTATACTTGTTTGTCTGTCAATATATTCTGTCTCCTAAACTCGTTTTCTCAGTCTACAGACTTACCGCCAAGTCACTGAAGGGGGCTAAAACCATGTGCCCCCGAAATCCAAAGTTAATTCGTACAGTAACCGCTCGTATCAATCAACACAAAATTATATCTGTTAATTTATCTGCTACACAAATAGAATAAATTTAAGAAACAAATTAATCAACCAAAATTAATTTATCATCCGAGTTTTTAAAATTTATTTTATGAACAAGTCGGGAATCCGTTAAAGTAACAGTCAAATAACATTTTTTAAAGAATAATATACCGATATTCAGACCTTTTAATGATCTGTTATATTAATAGTTTCAAACAAAATGACACAATATAGATTAAGAAGGTTGTATATATAAATATGTACGCACCAAATAACTCTTTAGTAATTTAAAAATCAAGTCAGTTAACAAGTCTTACCTTTTCAGTAGACATACACCTCAGAATACATTAAACTTTAGCTGCCTTTCTTTCCAATATAAAATAGAACTTGCAGTACCCCCTGGTGATAAAGTATGGAAGTGTAATGACAAACAGGAAGTTTATAGAAGCGTGATTGGCTCTCTACCGGCAATTAAAAGTACTATTTATAGACAGAAATTTCTAAAAAACGCTCCCTTTGTCTACGAAGTAACTTCTGTAAACATGTTTTCAAGATAGTAAGGCCAACGCATGCCATTCTATATCGATAAATCAGTCTCGTTCGATGTTCAAACGTTTTTCGCTGCGTCTCACAGAATAGCCGAGGTATTTTTTTCGGCTCACAGCCCCACCTCTTGACCCATTTGAGACCTAATTAGTTACGGACTCCGAAGTAACGTATTTCATCACGCTGAAGTTCACATGGGTCTGGTCGGTCTAAATGAATTTCAGTTTCAACTACATGAGGGCTATCTTCGCTAGCCGTCCCTAATTTGGCAGTTTAAGACTAAGAGGGAAAGCAACTGGTCATCACCAATTCTTGGACTACTTTTATCAAGGAACAGTGGGACTGATCGTTACATTAAAATGCCGACACGGCTGAAAGCACATTTAGTGTGACGGGGATTCAAACCGCGACCCTCAGATACGAGGCGCGTGCCTTAACCATCTGGCCTTGCTCATCTCTGCCAAACTGAATGTATGGCCTAATTTTAAAACGATAGATTACAGGAAGGACAGCCAGTCAACACTAACCACCCATTTTTAATGAAAAGCGGAATTGGCCATGACATGTAAACAACCCAACGCCTGTTCAACCCCTTGGTTACGAGATGTGTCACTACAACACCTGCACTATACCCAAACACGTGCTACTCTGTAGTTCGATACCGTTATTTCATTGACGCAAAATTTCTGGGCCATTAAAGTAGTTTTTCTGTTTAACTTTTGCTTTTTTGTTTGATTTTTTAACTGTGCGCAAAGCTGCACGAGAGTTATTTGCGTTAGACGTCCCTCATTTAGCAGTGTAAGACTACAGGGAAGGCAGCTAGTCATCACCACCTACCGCCAACTGTTTTATCAATGAATAAAAGGATCGAATGTCACATTATCACTCCTACGACTGAAATGGTATTTTTATGGGACGTGGATTTGAACCCGAGATCCTCAAAATGCGAGTCAAATGCCTTAATATCATGGACAATGAGGGCCTCAATTTCTGCACAAATAACTTGTGTACAGAAAAAGAATGAATAAAAACCCCATAACCTGAAATCCTTCAGAAAGACCAACATTACAACTTGAGGAGCAAATTGAAAAGAAATAACCACCTTTCGAAATGATTGGAGTTTATAAAGTTTTTATATATTGCCACGAATAACTCTGGTATATCTTATATATGGTTTAAATATAAACTCTAGTCACAAAACAACAAAATATATTTCTGATGTGAGAAAAAACAATACACGTCTTTAAAGTTGAAAACTCAAAGACAGTATTTATTTAAATAGAAATTTCGTTCTTTTCTTTCTCCAGGACTCGTGTGGTCCAGTTCCACTGACGTCACACTGTCCCCGGTAGTTATTTCTCTTACATTAATCTTTCACAGTGTCCAAAAGAATACAATGTATCTTATGCGAATAAATATTCGGTATCTTTTACGTAACGATAACTTGTTAGAAATATTTGTCTTTCTTAAAATTATGATTTCAACAGGGACACACCACGTCAAGTCTGTAAAACGAAGAAAATGTTAAATTTTTGTCAAAAGTTTGTGTGGTGAATGTCGAATTATACACTTACGGTGCATACCAAATGTGTAACTTTTACTTGTCTTATTCATTCCCATGTTACTCATGTGCAGAAAGTGTTTACAATCCCGTGTATAAAAGTCTTCTTTTTGCAACAAACTTTAATGTTTATATCTGGCTATTAATAACTCAATGCACTACTTGTTTAACCATCACGTATTTAATAAGTTTCTAACACATTATATTCTGAAAGTAAACAACTCTTCAAACACATTAACCATGCTCTGTTCAAACAGACAAACAACAACGAACACTCGTGGACGTCAGAAACAAGTTTTATTTTCCCCTACATTCCAAGTACAGTATCGACTTTCCCATCACTTGCTGGTACTCCCTTTCCCTGTAGACAACGACTCTCGTTGAGAGGCCGAACGACGACGTCTCAACTCCATCTGCTTTTTCTCCTTTGCTTCTTTAGCCCTATGAGCCAACAGTCGGGCGTAGTCGGAGGCTTCGTCCTTACGTTTCTGGGCACGTTTACGTCTCAAAGCGATTCTGTGTCTCTTACGTTGTAGAACTTGAGGAGTCACTAGTCGCTGGATCTTGGGGGCCTTGTGACGGAGTTTTTTACCTGAAAAAAGGAGTTTCTTTCTACAAAACTGACTTTGATTCCAGGACCATTTTTTTTGACAGCACAAGCTAATACGTAATAATCATAATTAGTACCTAATCATTACACGATAACATACAGAAAAACGATTCAAGGTTTGAATGGTTTGTTTTGAATTTTGCGCAAAGCTACACAAGAGCTATCTGCACTAGCCGTCCCTAATTTAGCAGTGAAGAAAGGCAGCCAGTCATCACTGACCACTGCTAACTTTCGGGTTACTCTTTCACCAATGAATAGTGTGATCGACCGTAACGTTATAATGTCCCAATGTCAAGTGCCTTAACCACCTAGCCATTTAATGTTTGAAATTCAAGGCTAATATGTTAATTACTTGATGCAAAAGTAAAACAAACTGGTTAATTTATGCGGTCAACAAAAACAGCATTAAACAATACTGCAATATACTCAAACATGGTTTTCGGTGATACGTTTCTAAATTTGAAAAAAAAAAAAAAAACACTCCAAAAATATATTTTCCCGAATGCCTGGTGACAAAAATAGGTACTAGTAAAAATACAGTTAGAAAAACCAGCACTAACAACGATGTTATGCCACGTGTTCAGCTGTTTGAGGAAGCAATTTATATTCCTCACAAGTATGTTCCAAGTGTAAGAACATCACTGGTTATAAAACTCCGTTATTAACCAATCAGCGTTATTATTCAAACTAGTACATATGAGTAGCGTCACCAAAAATATTTAATTTTCAAGATCTATAATTCTGCTCTACTGGTCTTGCATTCACACATGCCATAGGATAGGCACCATCAGAATCAACTCTCTTGTTTCTACACACCATCAGAATCAACTCTTGTTTCTACACACCATCAGAATCAACTCTCTTGTTTCTACACACCATCAGAATCAACTCTCTTGTTTCTACACACCATCAGAATCAACTCTCTTGTTTCTACACACCATCAGAATCAACTCTCTTGTTTCTACACACCATCAGAATCAACTCTCTTGTTTCTACACACCATCAGAATCAACTCTTGTTTCTACACACCATCAGAATCAACTCTCTTGTTTCTACACACCATCAGAATCAACTCTCTTGTTTCTACACATCATCAGAATCAACTCTCTTGTTTCTACACACCATCAGAATCAACTCTCTTGTTTCTACACACCATCAGAATCAACTCTCTTGTTTCTACACACCATCAGAATCAACTCTTGTTTCTACACACCATCAGAATCAACTCTCTTGTTTCTACACACCATCAGAATCAACTCTTGTTTCTACACACCATCAGAATCAACTCTCTTGTTTCTACACATCATCAGAATCAACTCTTGTTTCTACACACCATCAGAATCAACTCTCTTGTTTCTACACACCATCAGAATCAACTCTTGTTTCTACACACCATCAGAATCAACTCTCTTGTTTCTACACACCATCAGAATCAACTCTCTTGTTTCTACACTTCATCAGAATCAACTCTCTTGTTTCTACACACCATCAGAATCAACTCTCTTGTTTCTACACTTCATCAGAATCAACTCTCTTGTTTCTACACACCATCAGAATCAACTCTCTTGTTTCTACACACCATCAGAATCAACTCTCTTGTTTCTACACACCATCAGAATCAACTCTCTTGTTTCTACACACCATCAGAATCAACTCTCTTGTTTCTACACACCATCAGAATCAACTCTTGTTTCTACACACCATCAGAATCAACTCTCTTGTTTCTACACACCATCAGAATCAACTCTCTTGTTTCTACACATCATCAGAATCAACTCTCTTGTTTCTACACATCATCAGAATCAACTCTCTTGTTTCTACACACCATCAGAATCAACTCTCTTGTTTCTACACACCATCAGAATCAACTCTTGTTTCTACACTTCATCAGAATCAACTCTTGTTTGTACACACCATCAGAATCAACTCTTGTTTCTACACACCATCAGAATCAACTCTCTTGTTTCTACACATCATCAGAATCAACTCTCTTGTTTCTACACACCATCAGAATCAACTCTCTTGTTTCTACACACCATCAGAATCAACTCTTGTTTCTACACACCATCAGAATCAACTCTCTTGTTTCTACACATCATCAGAATCAACTCTCTTGTTTCTACACACCATCAGAATCAACTCTTGTTTCTACACACCATCAGAATCAACTCTTGTTTCTACACTGTACTTCTAGTAATAATTATTTATACGTTCACTAAACACTGGCTATCATGTTGTAACACCAGTTCTTGTGCTGAAGTTGGTTCAGAATGCTTTAAGCCTAACTGAACTTTTAATGAAAAATAACCATGTTAGATAAGTTTCATAAACTGTGTGTGTATAACTGATCTAATATCTCACTGTTTATAATCAACCAGTCTCAGGAAAAGAACATGTTACTTATTTCTTTTGCACTGTGACAAATTAAAAAACCAAATATGACACAACACAGATATCCTTATGCAGAACTAAAGGGTACCTTGACCAAACATTCCTCTTACATTCATTAAAATATTAATATCTGTAAAACATTTAATATCATTAAAAATGGTATAATTTTTAGACACAAAATATGTATTTTATATTATGATACTTGGTGACGTAAAAGCCACAACACATTAGCCTTACGTTCAGAATCTTCTGTTGTACAGAATGCATAACCAATCCCCTTGTCCTCGTGACTTGTTCATTTTGTTGTGATTCACTTATGAAATAATTTGAAAGAGCAGATGGAACCTATAACTGACCTCTTTTACAAGTTCTTTGAATATGCAATTATGAAAACATGCAAATCACAAAATTTTAGCATTTCAAAAAAAGAAAAAAAAGTTTCACTGTATTCGAAAAGAAGTGGAAAAATACTCTACAACCAGCTACTGTTTGTACACTGATTCATTGTATTCGTAAAGTAGTGGAAAAATACTCTACAACCAGCTACTGTTTGTACACTGATTCATTGTATTCGTAAAGAAGGTGAAAAATACTCTACAACCAGCTACTGTTTGTACACTGATTCACTGATTCGTAAAGTAGTGGAAAAATACTCTACAACCAGCCACTGTTTTGTACACTAAAGACAGAGGAAAAAAACCATTAAGTAACTTCACTGGAAGAAGAATCCAAGAACACGGTTGTCTATTGCAGAGCAGTATTGGATGAGTGGCATTTGATAGAAGAAATGGAATCAAACATGGAAAAAGAATCTGTTTGTATAATTTATTACTGATGACAGTTCAAATACTCATGTTCATAGTTCATGTCTCAGAAGGTTTTCCAAGAGTTATGATGATTTTGGTTTACAGTGAACATAAAAACTTGTAGAAAAATGGCAAGGTGAACCATCAGGTTAACTCCACAACACTTAAATTATGAGGAAATAGCCCATCTCTGTATAGATTAGGAGTCATCAGCCACATTACAGTTCCAAACGTTCCAAGTACAAACTGTGGTTAGGAAGTGTCATTTTATTACAATCTAATGGTCTAAAACAAGTTTAATTTGTATGTGACCTTAAGAATCCACAGCAACACATCGGCACATTTAATACGACATTCATGTTGATACGTGCAAGTTCTTTAAAAATACCAGAAATTTTAATTTGTTACCATGCGCAAATTTGACCAAATATTTTAAACTGCACACAGTTAAGATGCCTTACTAATATAATACGATCAATTTGAAAATAATGTGAGGTAAAGAATGGCAAACCTTCCTTCTGGGGTAGAGGCTTCCTTATAACATATTGACATACATCATCCTCCTTTGAAAGGTTGAAGAGTTTTCGTATTTTTGAGGCTCTCTTTGGACCAAGACGACGAGGGATGGTTGTGTCGGTCAGACCAGGAATATCTTGCTCCCCTGTATTAAATAAAGTACACTAACTTAAAGTACAGCTTTGTTTGATTAATATAAACTTATGATGAAAAATATAGTCGTATTAATTTTTAACTGACTGTAAACAATGTGAAAATACCATGAAGTGCCCATGATAACCACACTTCTTTGATCTTAATTCATAAACCACATTTAACTTATTACACGCCTTTAAAAAAAGAAACTGTACTATCTTTACTAAACACACATTTGATGGATATTTATAAACCACATTTACAAGTGAAGGTAACAATGATTGTAATAATATATCAGCCAGGTCTAGTTGCATGCGTTTTCTTACAGCAAAGCCACAAGAGAAGTAGAACCCCTGATTTTAGCACTGTAAACCCATACTTACCATTGTATTAGTGGGGGACAGTGATGAGGTCTTTCACCAAAATCCAAAGCTTATCAGATCAGTTGTTGACAGACTTTTTATGCCATAAACTGGTCGAAACAACTGTTTCAGTGTGATACAGATTAAGTTGAACTGTTAATTTGTATAAATTCTGTTAACACAGGATTTCTTCCTGGTAGCTGAGACCAGAGGTTAAATACAGTCAGGATTTTTCAGTCTTTGGTTACACTCATGCCAGATGTTATACACACAACATGACAAATGTTACAGGTTTAATGAATTACATTTGTCAAAGTTACAAGTTCCATACAATTAGCAGAAACTTCTGGTTATGTAATCAACGGTTCCACCAAAGCTAGCCTTCCGTTTCAGTCACTGCTGCAATTGGTTTCTGGATCACAGTCCAACAGATATTTAGCAGATGGTTCCAAGCATCATCGACTTTGAACTTTGCAATTCTAGCTTATCACCATTATTTCTTTGATTACCTGCATGTGCAAGGTCCCAAAATGTTACATCCACAACCTTTGAAGCTGCTATAAATGTGATCAACAGATTTTGTCAACCCCTGTTGAGGCAAGTCCAACTAACGAACCTAAGATGCTGTTGAGGCACTTAAAGATAGGATTCATGCTGACAGGAACAAACGTGGCATTATATTGTATGCTGTCATGCTGACAGGAACAAACGTGGCATCATACAACATTATATTGTATGCTGACATACAAACGTGGCATTATACAACATCAGATCTGCAACTTCAACCAGAAAATGGAGAGGTTGCATACTTTGATCTTAGAACTAATAAAAACAACAAGGAACAATCAAATCACATACACCATCACTGCTGGTAAAGCAGTCCAAAAGTACTAGTTGAAATATATTACTCCCATTTTGGACTCTTTAATGGCTTGAAGAAACAATTTAAAAAAATTGTGCTTCTTGCCTTGCCAACTGAAAACACCTCTTTACCTTTGGTTGAGGAAGAAATATTGTGTTAGGTAATTACATATTATAATTATGATTTTCATCAATATTAAATTATTTACTTATTTCTTCAATACTTGTTTACTATTAAACAATCACTACTAATGTGACATTCCTCATTCAATCAAGAACACTTGCCAACAGTGAATTTATGTGAAATCAGTCATGGGGATAGAGATCACAGCACAATGAAACTGTTGTCTCTAAAATCAAGATGACAGAAATGCAACCCTGGTGGAATTTTTTGGTACTTCAGCATTTGATAATCTTACACAATCATTTAGACATAAATAATTACCATTACAAAACTATAATCAATGTACTTTATGTTAACTGAAAGAAATCCCTCACGCATGTAAAAATACGAATCATTAAATACTGCACCACAAACATCCAACACGTGCAAAGTAACTCTTTAGTGTGTGTTAAATACAAGAGCACCATTGCAAGAACCTAACTCCCTGAACCCAATATATTAATCTACTGTGATAGTTATAATTCACTTCAAATATTTATAAAGAAATGATGGATAAAAAAAAGAAGACAAAAACTGACAATCTGAGAACATTCATGATTTTAATGGAAAGGCTGATCATCTTAAATTTATATTTTGTTACTTACTACTTACAGGTAATCTGCTACTTACTACTTATAGGTAATCTGTTACTTACTACTTACAGGTAATCTGCTACTTACTACTTATAGGTAATCTGCTACTTACTACTTACAGGTAATCTGCTACTTACTACTTACAGGTAATCTGTTACTTACTACTTACAGGTAATCTGCTACTTACTACTTATAGGTAATCTGCTACTTACTACTTACAGGTAATCTGCTACTTACTACTTACAGGTAATCTGCTATTTACTACTTACAGGTAATCTGCTACTTACTACTTACAGGTAATCTGCTACTTACTACTTACAGGTAATCTGCTACTTACTACTTACAGGTAATCTGCTACTTACTACTTACAGGTAATCTTAAATGTAATAATGAACGAAAATTATTAAACTAAGGATCAAAATTCTGGAATCTTTTAAAAATTATTTCTATTAAAAAATTGTTAAACAGATAGGAAAAGATAATCGACGCACATAAAATATGAAAATATTAAGAAGAGAAAAGTAACTACTTAATTCAAATTACTAATATTAACAAGCTAAAATATAAAATAATAGCATCATATCTTTATTTTGCTGAGATATGGCTTATGTACTGAATCAAACACATCCTTCTGTTTTTGAAAACAGTCCTTTACTTCAGTGCATGAGATCTGAATAAGCAATCAACAGCTTAGAATGTCCCTCTAGTGGTTTTCATGGCCATTTTAATCTGTGAAAAGGCTTCCACATTCTTCCCAATAAAAAACTGAAGAAGGTATATTGTGTCTTTAGTATGCCCAAAGTTTCATATTTTTTAAAAAATCTGAATACATCTCAGTTACTAAGACTTATAAATTAGTGGAATTCTATGGTATCAGTACGATCATTCACAATTTTTTGGTTATTAAACTGTAATAATAAAATATTTTGTTTCACATCCTTCACGTGTGAAATTTTAAAAGGCTTATCAACCTACGTTCAGCAAATGATTTCTTTTTGTCACAAATATCGTAACAAGAAATAATAATTTGCTTTACATTTTGATCTGTTGTACATTTTAAGAAAAACAAGATTTATAATGTATTTCTAAATAGTAATAATCTGTATACTCACATATAATAGTTGAAATGTCACTGAATATTGCACAATACTAGTCCACTAAAGCATACCCATGACGTTTCATATTACTGGATATGTAACAAGTGCAGCATACCCATGACGTTTCACATTACTGGATATGTAACAAGGGCAGCATACCCACGACGTTTCATATTACTGGATATGTAACAAGGGCAGCATACCCACGACGTTTCACATTACTGGATATGTAACAAGTGCAGCATACCCATGACGTTTCATATTACTGGATATGCAACAAGTGCAGCATACCCATGACGTTTCATATTACTGGATATGTAACAAGTGCAGCATACCCATGACGTTTCATATTACTGGATATGTAACAAGGGCAGCATACCCATGACGTTTCATATTACTAGATATGTAACAAGTGCAGCATACCCACGACGTTTCATATTACTGGATATGTAACAAGTGCAGCATACCCATGACGTTTCATATTACTGGATATGTAACAAGTGCAGCATACCCACGACGTTTCATATTACTGGATATGTAACAAGTGCACATGCCAATGACATTTTATATTACTGGATATGTAACAAGTGCACATGCCAATGACATTTTATATTACTGAATATGTAACAAGTGCACATGCCAATGCAAGTTATGTAATGTTAGCTGGACATAATAGGAAGTCAATGTAGCAACAAAATTATATGTAAATATATAGAATTATGAGACTTAAGGTACTTAAACAAATATTTGTATTTTATAATATAATATGTATTATTGTAGCATGAAAAAAAATGCTTCCTAATTTTTTTTATTCAAGTGACAAACCCAACATAGAGCATAGAAAATAACAAAATATAAAGTCTTACTGAAAACAAAAAATGTATTCAGGAGTTTCTGGAGATTACACAAATAATATTCGAGATATATGGGATGAAGAATGGTTTGTTTGTTTTTTAAACCCTAACATGAAATCACTTCACACTCAGACAAGTGACAAACAAAAAATGATTTTACAGAGAAATCTTTCATGAAAAACATCCGATTTTTTGTAAGCAAAATGCTCAAAACCTTTACTAGAAATCTGCCAAATTTTGTAAAGATACACGTGCTGTATCAACTGTTACAGTGGAAATGTGTTTATGAACTTGTGTAAATTACACCAAACCTTTAAAGAAAAAGTTAATGAATTCTAGTTAAATTTAAAACTTTAATTAACCTTAAGTTAATGAGGTATGAATAGACACTGAAATGTGTGACTCATGTAGAAACACGTCAGATATATCAAACAAATGCATACAATCTATAAAAACTCTATGAAACCTAACTTATTTTGAATTACAGAACTATATGAAACACAGATTTATTGCCAGTGCTAAAAAGCCTACAACTAAGAACCTGTCAACTACAATGGTTTTAAACACATTGTAAAATCAGAACTATTGTTAATCAAATCAACACATTGTAAAATCAGAACTATTGTTAATCAAGTCAACACATTGTAAAATCAGAACTATTGTTAATCAAGTCAACACATTGTAAAATCAGAACTATTGTTAATGAAGTCAACACATTGTAAAATCAGAACTATTATTAATCAAGTCTTATTTTCTCATTAATTTATAAAAATCTTCCATTAAGTACATTAAATTAATGATTTACATTAGTAAAGAAAGAAACTTCTAGAAAATGTTGTTTTTAAAACATTAATACTGGAGACAATGCATTACTTTTTCCCTTGACCACATTTTTATAACTTCACCATCATATCGTCCAACAAATACAAGTGACCCAAATGTGAGGTAATTTAATTCCAAAAGTAATAGATTTATATTTACTCAAACTTGAATTTCCATACAAGTTTTGGTGACACAACTTAACACATTAGCCATATTTTGTATACACACCAATAGTCTTTTACTTAACAAGATTTTTTGGCACACCCCCAAAATTTACCCACTAGAATATAGTCTTAAAAAACAACAACAAACTTTTATTGCAATCAAAACACACACAGACGTAGATATTAAAATTATTAATAAAACCTTCGACACCACACATTAATTTTAAAGTTGTAAACCTTCTATTTACAATGAAAAGCAATACAACATCAAATTATCACACAATACATAATTCAGGACTTGCTCTGAAATACAACGTGTTTTTTGTTTTTTTTGTCTATGTAGATTCTTTTAGGACAAGTCAATGTTTATAATAATTATTTATTGCATAAGTTTGGTCAGTTTTGAATTTCATGCAAAGCTATACAAGAGATATTGGCACCAGTTGTCCCTAATTTAGCAGTGTAAGACCAGAAGGAAGGCAGCTAGTTATCACCACTCACAGCTAACTTTTGGGCCATTTACTAACTGAATAGTGGGGTTAAGTGTCACAAGGATTCGAACCTGTGACCCTCGGATTATGAGTTGAGGGCCTTAACCACCTGGCCATGCTGGGCCCTACTGTGCAAAATTTTAATGTACTGCTTTTAATCGTAAACAGATCTTTGACACAAATATCATTTTTAAATCACTTGTAAACTTTCTATTTTCTTATAAGCTATATTAAAAGTCACATGCTTGGTTGTAAACTATGTTCACAATGGTATTAAATTACTACCCTTACACAAATATCAGCCAGATCTAGGAATGTTGGATAATTACAAAATTTACTTTATTTACCTTTCTTAACAACAACAAGGGATATTACACTGAGATTAGAATCCACAATGCATCCCCTCACTGACTTCCGTTTTCTTTCTCCAGTCCGACGAGGTCTGTAGCAGGAGTGCCCTTTTGATAAGAGGAGTCTCACCCGACCAGCTGTTAATACACCCTGTTTCATTGGGAACCCTTGCTTGTCATTGCCTCCACTTATTCGTACAACGTAACCCTAAAAAGTAATTAAAGAAAGAAGGAATTATACAGAGTTGCAACTGCTGTTGTCTATCTTTAGAAACAAAATTTCAACTCTTCAAGATTAATTTCACTATTCTATGGACGTTATACTGAAAGAATAAAATATAAAATGTGCATGGTTATAGGTAATATAAACCTGTAGTTTACTATATAATGTGTATACATACAGCACACTTCTTGAGACAACTAAATATGTTTTATTTAACCAATTTGGAACATGCAACTCAGAAAGTCACAAGACAACCACAGCCAATATAAAATAGCAAGCGTTAGAAATACATTTTAATATTATTTGGTGTTTCACAGTTCGTGTGACATCGCCATAAAGTTACCATTTTGTAGACGGGTAAGTAACAATCGTTTTTAGGTTCAAATTTATTCATACATTCAAGTCAGAAAGATGGGTTCTGATCTGGGACTCATAATACACAAAAACTAGTAAGCTGCTGAATAACCACAGTCTTGGTGGAACAAAATATATCAGAAGAACATTTTAACACCGATCGGCTCAATGTGATGTTACCACTTCTGGAAAAATTGTGCAACATTCCTTTCCAATACCAAATATTCATACTTCAGATATTTAAATCACAAATCTGTAATTTCTAAAACAGAATATGACTCAAATATAAACAGACATCTGTATCAAGTTTAATACAAGTCTTGAAATGCAAAGCATGTCATCTTGCAAAGGTGAAAGTCCTTAAACACAAAGATAAGCAAAAGTCGCCCAAATGCCCCAAGATACAGCAGCTAAAAGAAAGATTTTCAACTGGAAAATTGATACAATTGACAAGCATGCAAAATGATAAAGAATGAAACGTAAGTTTATATTAACCCCACAGACATATTAGTTTCGTCATTAGGTGTAGTGCCTATGGATTCTGTGTGATCAAACCATTGAAACATGCTTGCATATAAATAGCTTTATACAATGGAAACTATGCTATAACGCTGTTACACAAAATAAAAATAACATTTTTACAAAACCAAAGTTAGAAGCAAATAAACTCTTAAAATTCTGATCAAAATGTTTCATAAATCTAACAGATTTTAAACTTATTTCAATCTATATATACATATCTAACATTTCCGTGATTCTCTTTGTCCACTGAATCCTATCAAGATAGGTCTTTCCATACTTGGGGGTCAAAAGCCATGCCATTTTGTTTACAGGCTTATATTTTATTAAACTAGTATTTTATGAACATATATCATTAAGTTTGGTGTCAAGTTGTAGGTTATAACTAAAACTTTAATATTACACATCAGTCAATTTTTTAATTTAAAATATTATAAAAAACCTAAATATTGAACTGTGCACGTCACGTGGTAGGACGAATGGAGCATTAGTTCAAATTAGGTGTTTATAATGCCCAGATACAAACTTGATAGTTTCTTATGAATCAGAAACTCAAATAACTAATATTTACAAGGTACAATATAATATACAAATCGCCTACATTTTCTTTTTGCTGAGGTATCCCCAACATTTATTGAATGAAACACACCAAATTTCCATTTTTAGAAACACTCTCTTACGTACACCTACTTCTATTTGTGACCTGTGAATAACTAAACAAAAGTACATAAGGCTTCCCTAATGTCTTTCTCAGCTTCTGTAAAGTATTTACACAAAAAACCCCGTTTTTCTAAGGTAGAGTTCAAGTGAAACATCATCCGACTGGAAAAATATTTATTTACCCAATTGCAGCTAAGTTATCAAGATTGATGAGTTTTATGATAATAATATAGTAATTAATCATTTTTTAAATTTCAGATATTCATATATGAAACCAAAAAAACATTCTGCTTTTCATTCTTCACACACAAAATTTGATATGGCTCAGCAAATCACAAAATTTCTAGCTATCAGAGATGACTGTTTTCTGTACTTCCACATGTATTAAGAAAATTAATTGAAATTTAAGAACTTATTTTAAATTTTCCTTTGTAGGTTATGAGGTTCGCCAAACCTACACAAATACAATAGTGAAAATAACAGATAAAACAGCTCTGTAACAACATAACTGAGAATTATGTTGCAACTATAAAGACTTTCACCTGTGAAATATGAAACTTTTCTGAAACAGAAAAATGTTTTTAATCTTTGCACGCTCGATATTCAAACATCCAAAAAAGTAAAACACACAAGGAAATCACTGACCCCAAAAAATCTTAAAGCTTAGTAAAACAATCTTTTTGTGTGTAAGAAAGCCTTATAAATGTTTACTAGTAATCTTAAAAATTTCATAGAAATACATACACTGTATTCAAAGTTATACCAAGGAAACTAACAAAATGGTTATGATAGTGAAGCAGTCAGTCCTAACAAACAGTGGTCTTGTTGGCTTAATAAAATTATACAAACATGACTAATGTCACAACTAACTTTTTAGTCACTGCACAGAATGAATTTTCTTTGTGTGCATCAGTACCAATGCAGTGTGCACTCCCAGTTTTTTCTAGGGGCAGGGAGTATTTTAAGATTGCCAACCCTGTTGGATCATTATTCAGGCTGTACACCAAACGGTTTCCAGTTATTAAAGCCATCCATGTGTCAAGACTCCTCACCATTACAAAGAATGTGTGCAGCATTTTATATGCAAAAACAGCTCGTTTGGGTCGAGCAATAAAACTAGCAATACAGATCACACAATTGAAAAGAAAGTGCCCTCATTATATGTTTACTCATTAGCCTATAACTTTTCTATAAATGTTTTAAATCAATAGTACAATTTTCTCTCTGGCAAGATGTATCAAGGTGGGTAATATACAGTTAAACTCTGTCTTATACTGCACTACATTCAGTGATATCGAGGAAACCCACGTCTAGAGAAATATATATATGCAAAAATGGCTCGTTCGGGTTGAGAAAATATTTTACATAGAAGAGCAAACAACGTTTCGACCTTTTTTGGTAACCTTCTATATAAAATATTTTCTCAACCCAAACGAGCCGTTTTTACATATATATTTGTACTACATTCAGTTCATCAAAAAACCAAGTGTTACAATTTTTGTCTTTACCAAATACTGGATTGTATTCAATACAACATATGTCTCATTGAGATAAGATTTTATAACTCTAAAACTATGTTCTAGGTTAAAATAATTGAGTTTACTTTAAACTTTCTTATTCATAAGAATTTGGAGTTTTAGTGAACAACTCAAAATATGGCAAACAGATTTAACTGAGAACTTTAAAGCTGTATACTTTTTTGAGTGACGTTTGCACTGGTTATAAGGGACATCTTTTTCAGTAAAGGTTGAATATTTCTCCAAAGATTGTAGATGTGGTGAAAATAGGAAAGATATACTGTATGCATTGGATTTATTTCCAGATATGTTGAATTTGAGAGTTATAAAGTTACTGTAATAATGGTGAGGCCCCATATAAAATATTATTATGAAATAATAGCCATTTGTTATCCAAAAATGACAATTTACTTAGCAGAAATAGAAGAAAGCTTTTGAAAATCAAGACAAACACTTATTCCAAAATACTGTTAAATCAAAATTAAACATCCACCCACCCAATCACGCAATATCAGATTAATCATTCTACTAATCATAGTTCTTCCTTCAAGCTGATTTTAAAGAACAATAAGCTATCATCTAAACTTCCAGAGATTAAATATGAATCAATTATCCTTCCAACTTTTAATGCTCTAACTTAGCAGATGCAAAACTGTGGATCATATGTGTTACTTATGAAAAATACATAAAGTTAACATATAAAATGGGGAAATTGATATTGTAAATAAAAGTTAACATTTTGTTATGCCAAAAATGTATTTTTAATAGTTATCTTTACTCACTCAAGCTATCTTGATTTTCATTTGCCCTCATTACACTGCTAAAAACATTTTTTGTCACCAGCACACCAGTTTCTGTACCTTATAAAATTTGAGCCATTTACAAAAATCCATAAATCATGTGAATACTGTCCAACAGTAGCACTGTGCAATCTATAATGGCACAGCTAGATCCCTCTGCTATTTCTACTCAGTACTGTGCAATCTATAATGGCACAGCTAGATCCCTCTGCTATTCCTACTCAGTACTGTGCAACCTATAATGACACAGCTAGATCCCTCTGCTATTCCTACTCAGTACTGTGCAACCTATAATGACACAGCTAGATCCCTTTGCTATTCCATTCCTACTCAGTACTGTGCAACCTATAATGACACAGCTAGATCCCTCTGCTATTCCTACCCAGTACTGTGCAATCTATAATGACACAGCTAGATCCCTCTGCTATTCCTACCCAGTACTGTGCAATCTATAATGACACAGCTAGATCCCTCTGCCATTCCTACTCAGTACTGTGCAACCTACAATGACACAGCTAGATCCCTCTGCTATTCCTACCCAGTACTGTGCAATCTATAATGGCACAGCTAGATCCTACTCAGTACTGTGCAACCTATAATGGCACAGCTAGATCCTACTCAGTACTGTGCAACCTATAATGGCACAGCTAGATCCTACTCAGTACTGTGCAACCTATAATGACACAGCTAGATCCCTCTGCTATTCCTACCCAGTACTGTGCAACCTATAATGGCACAGCTAGATCCCTCTGCTATTCCTACTCATTACTGTGCAATCTATAATGACACAGCTAGATCCCTCTGCTATTCCTACCCAGTACTGTGCAATCTATAATGACACAGCTAGATCCCTCTGCTATTCCTACCCAGGACTGTGCAACCTATAATGACACAGCTAGATCCCTCTGCTATTCCTACTCAGTACTGTGCAATCTATAATGACACAGCTAGATCCCTCTGCTATTACTACTCAGTACTGTGCAATCTATAATGACACAGCTAGATCCCTCTGCTATTCCTACCCAGTACTGTGCAACCTATAATGACAAAGCTAGATCCCTCTGCTATTCATGTTCAATCATCACTTTTGAGAATTGTAAGGTGCTAACACAAAAACACCTTCAGAGGGAAGGGTGTGAGGGATGTTAAGTACTAACAGCATAAGAAATAGTTAGCCTCAGAAACACAAAGCTAGAGTTCCACATTGCAAAGGTAGAAGGAAGGCTGGTTAAGATGTACAAATATCATACCAAGGGGAAAGCAGCCACTGAGAGTAAACGGGATGAAAATGAAACCCACCAACAGCACTACTTCTGGAATAGGTATGCTCTTCACATGAAAGTAATGCAGAAAGACAACAACAAACAAAACAACTACAACCACCACTTGGAAAATTTAAGTAATCAAGAAAGTGAAAATAATAGAGGGTGCTAGCTGCACCAATATAAATGGTGCAATACTCTTGTTGGAGATTAGTTACATACATACATGCTCAGAATTGGTACAAAATTGATGGGGTGTAAAGACAGGTGTGCTAGCAGCAAAAATTTTGTTAACAATGCATAGAGGACAAAAAGGCTCGCAACAGCTTTGAGTGAAAGGTTAGACTGTTTCAAAAATTAATAAAGCAACTGAAACAAGTAGATAACTACAATGGCATTTACATGAATTTAACACCTCAAAAACTGATTAACACACATTGTATTTCTTGTTGTTCAAATTTTAGAAGAATGAGTAACATTAGGAGCTTATTTACCTTCCATTCATCACCTAAAGCATCTGCCTCGACCTCCTGGCCCATACGTTTTTCATAGAAAATGCGAACTTTACGCTCATCGTCAAATTCAATGAGCTTCTGACAACCAGTAACTGGGTATGCTATATTCAGCTAAAAGAAAAACATATAAATTAAAACCATACATTTCTACACACACATTCTTTTTTTTACTATTAACTTATTCTTCAATAATTGGCACAAGGAAGATTCGAAGATATGAAGAAATATGGACTATCTGATTTAGATACTTTTTAAGGAACTTTGGTAAACAATTTTTAAGATTAAGATGTATTAAAAATAGGAATACCACAAGCACTGGCAAAGAAAGAACTTATTTTAGAGTTGAAATTACTCTTTCTACTGTCTAGTAGCTTTCTAGAATGCTTCAAAAATTTAAATCAGCAGTTTTAAGTTACAATACTATATTAGTAATTAATATTTGACGTTACATTTATATGAACTTAAAACTCTGAAACAGCTTTAAGTTAAATATGCAATCATTAATCGAGTCAATGTGTAAATTTGTGGTAATAAATAACATACAAGTATCAAAATTGTTAAAGGTGGTTCATGACAGGACTTTTAAGATGCAATTGGTACAAAAACTGGTTATGTTTGAAAACTATTGGTCTGTTGCAACTTTCAAGAGGCTAAGAAAGACACTACACTGCACTTAAATTTCTAACTAAACTTGAAAATCTCGCAGTAAAATCAAACAAAAAGTTATTACAAGTTGTTCAATTTCCAAACTTTATATATTTATTTAAAATTTATTTAAAAAACTGATACTGTCACACGTCTTTATTTAGTAATATACACTAGGCAAACTGAAAAATGCATTGTAAAAACACCCCACAAAAACACCAGCATATTTCACTGCGTGATATATAGTCCATTTACGACAAAACACAAATAATCATGAAGTCAGTATGCTGTGACAATGATGTACATGTATGTAATGTAATAATAGATATTATAAATGTAAAGTTATAGTAAAATAACATGTCTACAACATTTCTAATGAAACTTGCATTTCTTTCACATTCTTCATGTACTTTTTGCATTTTAAAGGTTAGTTAACACCACAAATATTCTTTATTATATACAACACAAAACCATTTTTAATTTTTGAATACATACTGTTTACACAGCAACTGTTTCAAATGACTGAGTGTAATGATTGCAGCTACTAGACCTGACCAATGTCTCTAGGGTGTTTATTATTATATTAGTGCTATAGATTGCTCATTTATGACTGTTTATTAAATATAATAATTATATACATCATATATAATTTATTATATATTTTTGTATTTAATAAATAAATTTAAAAAAATTCTTTTTCATATTCTGAATTCTTACTCATAAATGCCATTATCTGCATTGTTTTTGTCTTTATCTCAGCTTTTTGTTGGTGAGATGCTGATTTTGTATGTCTGGAACAACTTTGTATCCCACCATGCACCACAGAAAAATAGATGTGACAAACTGTACAAAACACATGGCTGTCACTGACTTTTGAATTAATGACTGGATATTTTGCACTATAATCTTTCCTAAATTTTTGATTCACAGTCAGTGCTTTTAGATTTGCCAAAAACGAAACAATCTGGTGAACGAGGCCTCTTTTTTTCTATCTGTGGTGTTTCTATGCCATTTAGAAAATGAGAAATGCCCACCTACACGAGTGCTGATTGGCTGACAAACACTTATGACATAACTGTGAATTCCCCCACGTACCCAATATGGAGAAGCACTACACTCAAACTACTGGTAAACATCGGAGATACAAATATTTTTTATTATTTCAAACACAAATATGATCATCTCAAGTAGTCATTTGGACTGTCTTTTATCTTTTACCAAAATTTATTTGTACCTCATTAGAAATTTTCTTTTCACCACTTTCAAGCCCTGAGGGAACAATTTATCACTTTATTGTATATGCCGATATAATATATAATAATTTTGGAGTTGCAACAAGTCGTAACATTTGTCTGTATGAGCATATAGTCATAATGTATATACCAAAATCATAATGGTTGGCATCTCTGTGGTTACAACAGTGTACAAGAATACGTCACATTACTTCTCATCATGACAACACGTAAAAGTTCTTTAAGGCATGGATGGGAAATGTTATTTTATTATATGGTTAATTAGCTTCAAATAATCTTCCTGAGAGCATTTTCACAATGGGTCACTGGTCAAAGGCCATGTCATCACGTTTTGTCAACTTGCATTCAAAATTATATTGAAATAGTATAAATTTAGGTCAGTAAGTATAGAATAAAGTTATAGATTATAATTCAAACTTCAATATTATATTCAAACAAACATACTAAATGCTATTTAGATAATACTTTCATGATGGGTCAAAGGTTATATCACCACATTTGTCAATTTGCATTCAATATTTTATTGAACTATTTTATGAAGTTATCATAATATTGGAATAAATTTGTAGATTATAATTCAAATTTTAAAATACAAGTTTATTTCTTAGTTTAAATATTAAAATAACACACTTAAATACAGACTTTAATAAGTTGCATAGTATGTTGAATGCAACACTGGTTTAAATGAGATGCTTGCAATGTTAAATTACTAAGCTTATTGTTGAGTAGAAATTAGGAACTCAAATCACTAATACTAACAAGCTAAATATAAAACAAAAGCCTCATGTCATTTTAGTTTGCTGAGATATGACTTAGGTACTGAACCAAACACAGTGGCCCCATACATCTCTTTCAATTTTTAGAAATGGCCCCTTATATACTTTTACCATAATATATAACATGAATAACCAACCAACAGTTTAGAATTTCCCTGGTGGTTCTCTCAGCACTTTAATCCACGAACAGAATACAATATTCTTTTGATCCAAGATTTCAGGGACATAGGTTGTTTTTAGTCTGCTAGAAATCCATACTTTTTCTAAACTTAAATACAGCTTAGTTACTAAGCACAAGTCATTTTTTTAATGAATTTTGGTTATTAAACTGTATGTATAAAACCTAAAAAATGCATCTGATATCATGTGAAAAATTTTAAAAGCCTCAGCATCCAAGTTCAGAGGTTGTTACTATGAGAGAATTGTTTGGTGTACATCATTTATTGTTCTATATTATCAGAAAAACAAGTTTAACTTATTCCTAAATAGTAATTATCTACATGTATAATTTAAATGTTACCTTATAATAAAAAACATTAGTCCACTAAAACAGTACCAAGACCACTTGCATCATGTCAATGTAAGTTAGAAAATGTTAGCTAGGCAACATAATAAAATATAATGAAAATATAAAACATTATAAGACTTAAGCTACTCAGACTAACCATTGTGTTTGCATTGTATGTAGTCATTACAACGAGAAAAAATTAATTTCCTAATTTTTTATGATGGTTACAAGGTAAGTCAGTTGACAGATCCAACATATGGTGTAAAGAATACGAAATCTTACTGAAAAGTAGTTAGGTTTTACAGATTACACAAACATTTGAGGTTGTTGGGATGAGCAGTTTTTAAATCATAACATGAAATTGCTCTGCACTTGGAACTAGTGCAAGGACTTGATATTTTCACAAATCTTTAATTATACTATTTTATTAAAAATAAGATTTTTTGTAAAGGTACACATATTGTATCAAAAGTTAAGATAAATTCTTAATGTATATACAAACTTGTGTGTATTATACTGATCCTGTTGTGAAATGGTTAAGGCTAAAGAAAGCACACAATATGACTTGGTACTTTATTACTGTGTAGGTAGCAAATGTCTAATACTTTGTAGTGAGACTTCGATAGTTAATCAGAAAGTTCCATCTTAGTGTTCACATTTCTTGACGTTCATCCAATACTTTATTTGCTGACTACATGTAATTGCTTCAGGTTACAAATTGTAAAAAAACATAGCAAGAAACTAACCTACTTGTGACCCTGGACCTCACCTTTCAAAATGGTATCATATTTCCTTTGTTAAGCTTTGGTAGGATAATTTGTTTTATGTAATTTCTTTTAAAAAAAAAAATAATTTAAGTGAACTGTTGGAATATAATAAACTTAAAAATAACATTCAGTAAACAAGGATTCAGTCACTAATATTTTGAAGTTGTCTGCATACCATCAGAATAAACTATGGACATATGATATAAAATTTATTTCCCTTGAAAAACTGTTCACAGGTATCATTAGGATACAGAGCTACAATCCCTTTGTGCTATATTTTGAAGACAGCACAATGATAGAATACAGATTTAAATAGATACCCATACATATCATCTGACGACTATGAATTTAGTTCTCAAAGCTTGTACGAGTTTTGAAATCACACCTTTACCAATGGACCTCAAAATGTTTTTACATCTCTGTTATTAGCTCCATACCTGACCACATAGTTTTGTTATTGTTTTATTTAAATGCTTGATTTCTATTTGCTTTCGGGTCAGCAGCAAAGAAATAAGAGAGGGTCATGGTGTTTTGTTCTTTTACAGTAATTTAATATTTTCTTACAATGTATATTGATTTTAACGTGGCCAAAAATAAAACTGCATGATTATGCTCTTTAGACTTGAGCTATTTACGTTTTTTTTCTTCTAACTCAGCAATATTTGTTTTACAATGATCATTTTCACGTTTAACATTAAAATGAGTACACTTTGATATATATACTTTTATACCCATGCATCTAAGATTTAAAAAATAAAATAAATGTATAGTACTGGATTGAGCAACTTTTGTCTTTAATTGGTCAAATATCCGATCCAGATCGCAAATACGCTAAAAGTATTAATTTACTAATTTTAGGCTTAACTAAGTCCTTAAAAATATAACATTTTGCTATTTAAATAGTACTTGTAAAACATTATATACATTTTATTTAGAAACTTACTGATATACATTTTATTTTTATCGTAACTAGACATAAATCTATAATATATTTTTACTTATAAACATTACAATGAAGCTCATACACGCTAGTTGTAATTATTTTATACGTTAACATCTGAATACGATCATGCCAACTTGAAAAGCTATGTTTAAATCCATATAAATTAACATTTGTTATTCTAATAAACACATTCATCTTCATCTGATTTACGCTTACTAAGAAACTAAAAATTGTAATGAGAGTTTATTTTTGTTCTAAAAGCTTATAAATAAATAAAATAATTACGATCTTACCTTCATTTCTCACTTTTCCAACTCACACTGCCATGAATACACCAGAAAAGAACAAGTTATTTCACGTGAGTTCCCGATATACGCGAGAAGTTACTTCGACACCTACCGTATATTTAGAAAAGATTTGTTAGTGCTAGGCAACTGCTGTCAACAAACATTGAGCATTTGGATAAAGAGTTCTATAGGCCTAATAATGTTTTACAAACTTGGAGCATTGGAAGCAACAAGCCTAATAATATTTCTGACAAAAATTACGGTAGACTAAAGTTTTTTGTTATCACAAAAATATCAGATTTATTAGTATCATTTTTTATGCCAGATTTAGCCGTTGAAACTGTAACTTTTAACATGAAGCATTGTTTTGTAGGAGTGAGTTAGGCCTCAAATTTTATTTATGATTTTCATGAAAACACTTCGTATTCATTTCGTGTTATGCTTGTACCCAGCTCTAGTTCAGTTATTTTCCGGTTCATGTTTATTATAACGCTATAAGATCGTTGATTAATATATTTATAATTTAAATAGGTTTTCCTCTCTTACAATACAGTCTGCTTTGTTTTCTAGCTTACAGGTAGAAACCTAAACTGTGGTAAAATAACAAAAAAGAAAAGCAATTAACGGTAGACCTACGTAGAGCTGGAATTAATAGAGAGGTGTATTCTACTTCTAATTACTACAAAATGAAAATATAGACAAAAGTATTTGTTGCATAAAAGTTAGAAATACTAATCCTGATTGTTACCTTTTTCAAAAATCCATTATTTTTTTTATATTCCATTTTACAGACCCCCCATTTTTTATTTTTCACTTTCATTTTTTTTGCATTAGGTTAACTTTAGAATGAGAGATGGGTAAAGTTCATTTGGTTGCCACATGCATATTTTAGCATTCCATAAGACTTAAGAGGAAAGTGGAAAGTTTCTGAAAAACTAAAAGAAGAATTCATATGTTTAATTTCATCAAGGGTGAGTGTGAAAGGATAGCCTTGAATACCAAATTACTTATTGTTTTTATGAAAACTGAAGGAAGTTAGTTTGAAATATATGTATATATAGCAGGAAACTAACAATTTGGGGATTTAATCACAATTTTACAGAAAGTTTATTGATATGAAGCCGTAAAATGGTGTTTGATTAACTTGTTAATCATTTTACTAACAACATTTTGGATAGCTTCAAATCAGCTATTCAGTCTTGATCAATCAAAACTGAAAATAAGTTATAAATAGAAGTTAATTTCATTATATTTTGATTTATTTGATGTATTTATTTTCAGTTAATAATTTTCATTATGCTTCAGATATTTATAGGTGTGGGGTGACTTGTGATATAAGTAAGCATAACATGAAAGGAATAGAGTGAAGGAATTCCTCAAATTGAGTAGGATTGCATATAAATATAAAATAATTTGGTCAATATAAAATACATTTAATAAATATTTTATTATTTTTCTGTTACCAAAAAATGTTAAGTTGGAATACTCTAAAAATCTCATAATTTTATGTGCATTAGATTTTTTATTCATGGGCTAATCACACAAACATGTAATCCACAATGGATTTTGTATTTAATTAGGCATATAGTTCTTTCTTTTTTTTTGAAAATCTAAATATTGAATATTAATTTGACTGACTCATATAATTTTTAACCAATTACATAGTACAGTTACGTGTACACTACTAATTTTTTGTACAGTGTAATTTGGTTTTTATATTAGACTGATTAACTTTATAAGTTAGTTCAAAATGTTGAACATTATTTTATATAGACATATGTATATCTTGTATTATAGGTATCTTTAAGTTAAGAATTTGAGTTGTAATCTCAGTATTAAAGTATGTCCTCTTACCAATCTTAAGCCCCCAGTGGCTCAGCGGTATGTCTGCGGACTTACACGCTAAAATCCGGGTTTCGATACCCGTGGTGGGCATAGCACAGATAGCCCATTGTGTAGCTTTGTGCTTAATTCAAAACAACAACTCACCAATCTTAAAGTTATTTTAATAGGTTGCTAATGGATCATCAAATATTGTTAATTTATTTTTTATGAAAATTTATCCAAAATTTTCTTATATTAGTTAGGTGCTTTCCAGTTATCTAAAAACAAATCAATTTATTTTTTTATCCTAAGGGAGAATATTCCCAATACATTTTCCATATCTTAGGAAACAAAATATGCATTTACCAATTGTACAAAGTAATTTTTATTTGTAGAGTAATTCATGTAAGTACATAGACATTTTATTCATATATTATGCCATTGTTACTTGATTTAATAATTTAAACTTATTTTACTTTTAATAAACCTAATTATCTGCATTTATGTTTTGTTACTTGAAATAAAAAAAAAAATCAAAATAAATACTTGATATTTCAAAATTCACTTCCAGTGTTAAATGGCTGTGTTCAGGAAAACTGATGGATACTGTACTGAAAGTTGATGTGTTGATTTTGACCTTGCAAAAGCCAAGATATGCATTGGAATAAATTGTTCACCACTGTATGAACATGATTTTGGCCAATGGCTTCTGTACTCGTAGGTATCAGGTAATGTGGTCACGTTTTGGAAACTTATTATTGCTATTAATACATAAACCATATAAAAACATAGAGATAATTATGGTCAACATTACAACATTCACTGAATTACTGCTGGGATTTTCTGAGTATTTTGTCCAGAAAATGAGTGATCTTATCCGATTTTTGGTTAGGTTGGCTGGTTTGGTGTTTTATGGCACAAAGCAATTAGGCTATTTATGCCTTTTGGTCAGTATTTACATAGAATGTCATAGCAGATAAAAAATACAAATTACTTAATACATTGTAACATCTGGACTGCCAGTGGTAAATTTAGATGTTACAGATCAAACTTGCTTGCTGTAAAGATAAGTTAGTTCTAAGTCAATTATGCCATCTGTTTATTGCTACATCTTGCAAACTGTTATCATGATAAATTTGGTATTGTTGGTTTTCTTTGATTCCTTTTAGGCCTAAGGTATAATCCATAAATTATTTAAGTGAAAAAAAAATATTGTATGTAATTATGCTTTTGAATTATTCAATTTCAAATATTTAATTGTATTAGCATTGTAAATAAAGTTTATAATAATTAATTACCTCATTTTTATTATCATTGAATTTACATTATGCATTATTTTTAATATTTTGCAGCTACAGTGAATGATAAGTAACTTTGAACTGCCCACCGTCTGTGTATTTAATAGTTTGTTCATTAGATGGCGCTACATTAGAGTACCAAATATGATGGCAAACAAGGCACTAGAGCTTTTCATTGTCTTAATAATTGCTAACTTTTGTGTTTCTTAATTTAAAGCAGTTGATCATGTTTCACATTTATCTTTCATAACTTCTGTAACTTTACGAGCTAAATCACGGAAGACTTGTAACCTAATGTCATTTCAACCTCATATTTCTGTGGTTGGGCTTATATGGAATCATAATTTTCAGTGGAAGAGAGCTGATAAATCATGTATAATATCTTCTGAGATTGAGATTTCTCTTAGTCTTTCAAAAGTATATGCTAACTTATGGGGTATTCACTTTCTAGTGTTACGAAGATACTAGATATTCGTTAAGTCTTTTGGATGAATAATATACATCAAGAAGTGACATAAGAGTGCCAAGAAACTCAGCCACATGGAAGGCTGTGACCTTGGTCTGTCTATTTCTCTTAGCTAGAATTTACTTGGAATTCCTGGGATTTGGAGCGGAACTGGAAGCAGGAAGACCTAATACAATTTTTATCAGTACAACTTGGCCTGCCTATTAACTAACAGCTTAGAACCTGTGTATGAAAGTCTGTTTGCCTGTACATATCTCATTAAGTTAGCTGTACATGTTTATTTTATCACACTAATTGGGCCCTATTGACCCCTAGCTTCCTATTTTTGTTTCCAGAACACTGAGTTCATTAGAATGTTTTCAATCAGTACCACCTCCTGTCTGAGGTTGAAGGTTTTCTGCAGCATTTTAGCCACAAAAGATTTCCCAACATAACTGGTAAGCTCATTTCAAATGAGTAATTAAGTACTATAAGGAACTCATACAAACTATCTTATGTTGAAGTGATCGTTTTATAATATAAAGTGATATGTAAATATTTTAGTACTGCAACAAAGTGTATATTTGTGCTATAAGATGAAGTCTGCTTACTGGGGAAGTATTTCTAAAGTTTAATATATTTTTCTTTGACAATTGTTCCACTGTCATAAAAATAAGACAAAGAATTAATTGTTTCAAAGGTATTGTTCTTTTAGCGTGAATTAAATTGTTTTAGAGCTAAGTTTAAAAAAAATTCATTGTTATTAAAAATTTTAAGGTTTTTATCAGATTTAGTACTTAATAATTTCAAATTATGTTATAAATAATATAAAATGTTACTTCATTACCAGTATTAAATTCTCTAAAACCATTAATACATATTTAAGAATGAAATAGTATAAATAAAATTTAATTAATATCTTTCACAACATAATATTATAGATGTATGTATTTGTTATGTAAAAATTTGTATTACTATAGGCACCTGTCCGTAAATTATTGAAATTGTGAAATTTTATTACAGTTGTAAGAAAGTGTAACTTTGTGATTACATAGAGGATTGTTCAGTTTATTGAGCAGTGTTTATTTACCAAACAAATGGAAGGTATTTCTAAATATTGAAGTTGACTAATAATTATGGTTTTTGTTTTTTTAACTTCACAGGTACTGTTATACTTTCTGGACAGATATGGCTGAGACAACGGAAAATGAAATATAACTGGCTGAACAGTCGGTGTTAGAACTACCTCTAGAAGTACAATCTTAGAATCAGAATTTGAAAAGAAGTGCACAGTATTTAATGAAATACAACAACAGGAACCTGAAAAGGGAAACTGTAGTCCCTTCATGTGTTATATAGTAAGGATTTTTATTGAACTTTTATAAAAATTATACGTGTTCTCTACAATCATCACAAAGAATAATTAGTTTCAGTTTTCTTGATATGTTATTCAAAATGTGTATTTTTGAATGCTTTGAAAACATGCATATTTTCATTTTTCATTATTTTATCTATTTGGAATAAATTTTTGGGTTAAATTGAAATTATTTTCAATGACATGAAGGTAAATTAGTTTTGAATTGAGTGGTATGTATTTAACATTTGAATATTAAAACTATTAACATATGGATCTAACAAATTCTTATCATATAATGGTTAAAAGTAAAGAAAGAAACAGTTATTTCCTTTGTGAACAAAGATAAATAAGTTATCAGTAATACATTTCAATGTTTTAATAAAATATGTAGTGCAAACTATCAGGTTTGTAAGGGTGTATTTTTATGTTACTTTTGGGTTGTTATTTTCCATCACAGTGAAAACGTGAAGTAGAATTGATTGTTAGAAGTAAAATCAGATACTGTTCCATTAACTTTATTTTGTCACTCACAAAATATGAAATACGATGTACATTAATTTTATTTTTAGACTTGCATTGGTAAAGACTATGGTTATCTTGGATTTCTGTATCTCATATTTCTGCATTTTGGAAACTATAAATCGACTTTCAGAGTGGACATTGTATTTGATTAAAGCCAATTTGCAAAGCTTTGTTACAGGTCGTGATCCCATGCCAAGAAGGAGTTTCTAATTTCATAGTGTAATTGTATAAACTCTTAATGTGGTAACAAAACTACATGTAAACATAAAAACATAAATAGCCTGAGGTCGAGCACTTGTGTGTTTATTATTGTAACCTTTAAATATGAAGAAACTTAAATTAAACGTTACATGTATGTATTACTCTAATATAGAAGATAGTATATTATGTTTTCAGAAGAAATAAAAAATCGAATTTGTTTTTTAATAGCTAAATATTTTAGGTTAATTATTTTCATAGAAAAAATCAAATTTGTTTTTTAAAGCCAATACTTTTAGGTAAATTATTTTCATATGTTGACTGTATTTATATTATTTCTTTGAATATTATAGAACTACATTGCTATTGTTTCAGGAGAAGATGAAATCTGCCATTTCTTTCCACATCTCACCATCCAACAACTGTTCGGTAACACCACCTGACAGAACATTACATGAAACAGATCTTACACAGACTGGAAATATCAGTAATTGTAGTATTTGGGATAATGAAGACCCGAGTGCTCCAGATAGTCACTATTTTACTTCATTACCTTCTTTTCATGCTCTAGTACCAGGTCTGTCTGCCAGTCATATATTTGTACCACCGTCTGAGAAACATATGCAGGTTTCATATGGTTCAACTGATGAGCTCAGGCCAGATGAATCATCATTTCCAGTCATTCTTTGCAACCAGAAAGTTAACAGAGAGGATCTAACCGACTTTAATGAAGGCATTAAACTGCCTCAAGTGTCAGCTGTAGAAACTAACTGTTTGGAAACTATATACAATCGCAAAGAGACTCGTGTAAGTTCTAATTCAAATGGCTTGTATGCTCGTACTGTATTATTCTATCTGCTTATTACAACTCATCTTTCATATGTCAACAATATGTAATTTAAAGTACTTATGAATTTTTAAATGTACCTTTTAACAGTCAGTTAAATTACGTTTTTCTTTTTCAGGAGGATATATCCCCTGGTTTCTGTTCTGCTTGTAATCTGAAAAGATGTCAGTGTGATTTTTGTCAACGAGACAATGGGCTCTTCACCAGTTATTTCCAGTACGACAAGAAGCAACAACAGCATTCTAAGAAAAGCTGCTATGTTAATGAAGTAACAGTCAGCTCCAGTAGCAACAAAAGAACCTACGGCTCATGGTACGTGAATGCATATAAAAAAAATTTCACTTTTAAGGTTTATTTTCTATAATTTCTTTTTTATATCACATGAATTACCTTTGGATCTTATGTAGCTCACATACAAACTTTTGTAAGCCTTGAATATTAGATGAATATGTTAAAAAAGTTTAAAAAGGATTGTGAACAGTTATGGTTGGTTTGTATTACTCTTAAAGACTGTGAACAGTAATGGTTTGTTAGTATTACTCTTAAGGTTTGTGAACAGTAATGGTTTGTTTGGATTACTCCTAAGGTTTGTGAACAGTAATGGTTTGTTTGGATTACTCCTAAAATTTGTGAGCAGTAATGGTTTGTTTGTATTACTCTCAAGGATTGTGAACAGTAATGGTTTGTTTGTATTACTCTCAAGGATTGTGAACAGTAATGGTTTGTCAGTATTACTCCTAAGGTTTGTGAACAGTAATGGTTTGTTTGTATTACTCTTAAGGTTTGTGAACAATAATGGTTTGTTTGGATTACTCCTAAGGTTTGTGAGCAGTAATGGTTTGTTTGTATTACTCTCAAGGATCGTGAACAGTAATGGATTGTTAGTATTACTCTCAAGGATTGTGAACAGTAATGGTTTGTTTGTATTACTCTAAAGGATTGTGAATAGTAATGGTTTGTTTGTATTACTCGTAAGGCTTGTGAACAGTAATGGTTTGTTAGTATTACTCTTAAGGTTTGTGAACAGTAATGGTTTGTTTGGATTACTCCTAAGGTTTGTGAACAGTAATGGTTTGTTTGGATTACTCCTAAAATTTGTGAGCAGTAATGGTTTGTTTGTATTACTCTCAAGGATTGTGAACAGTAATGGTTTGTTTGTATTACTCTCAAGGATTGTGAACAGTAATGGTTTGTCAGTATTACTCTTAAGGACTGTGAACAGTAATGGTTTGTTTGGATTACTCCTAAGGTTTGTGAACAGTAATGGTTTGTTTGGATTACTCTCAAGGATTGTGAACAGTAATGGTTTGTTTGTATTACTCTTAAGGATTGTGAACAGTAATGGTTTGTTTGTATTACTCTTAAGGATTGTGAACAGTAAGGGCTTGTTTGTATTACTCTCAAGGATTGTGAACAGTAATGGTTTGTTTGTATTACTCTTAAGGATTGTGAACAGTAATGGTTTGTCTGTATTACTCTTAAGGTTTGTGAATAGTAATGGTTTGTTTGTATTACTCTTAAGGATTGTGAACAGTAATGGTTTGTTTGTATTACTCTCAAGGATTGTGAACAGTAATGGTTTGTTTCTATTACTCTTATGGATTGTGAACAGTAATGGTTTGTTTGTATTACTTTCAAGGATTTTGAACAGTAATGGTTTGTTTATGTTACCCTTATGGATTGTGAACAGTAATGGTTTGTTTGTATTACTCCTAAGGTTTGTGAACAGTAATGGTTTGTTTGTATTACTCTTAAGGTTTGTGAACAATAATGGTTTGTTTGGATTACTCCTAAGGTTTGTGAGCAGTAATGGTTTGTTTGTATTACTCTCAAGGATCATGAACAGTAATGGATTGTTAGTATTACTCTCAAGGATTGTGAACAGTAATGGTTTGTTTGTATTACTCTAAAGGATTGTGAATAGTAATGGTTTGTTTGTATTACTCGTAAGGCTTGTGAACAGTAAGGGTTTGTTTGTATTACTCTTAAGGATTGTGAACAGTAATGGTTTGTTTGTATTACTCCTAAGGTTTGTGAACAGTAATGGTTTGTTTGTATTACTCTCAAGGATTGTGAAGAGTGATGGTTTGTTTATATTACTCTTAAGGATTGTGAATAGTAATGGTTTGTTTGTATTACTTGTAAGGCTTGTGAACAGTAATGGTTTGTTTGTATTACTCCTAAGGTTTGTGAACAGTAATGGTTTGTTTGTATTACTCTTAAGGTTTGTGAACAATAATGGTTTGTTTGGATTACTCCTAAGGTTTGTGAGCAGTAATGGTTTGTTTGTATTACTCTCAAGGATCGTGAACAAGTAAATGGTATTGTTAGTATTACTCTCAAGGATTGTGAACAGTAATGGTTTGTTTGTATTACTCTAAAGGATTGTGAATAGTAATGGTTTGTTTGTATTACTCGTAAGGCTTGTGAACAGTAAGGGTTTGTTTGTATTACTCTTAAGGATTGTGAACAGTAATGGTTTGTTTGTATTACTCCTAAGGTTTGTGAACAGTAATGGTTTGTTTGTATTACTCTCAAGGATTGTGAAGAGTGATGGTTTGTTTATATTACTCTTAAGGATTGTGAATAGTAATGGTTTGTTTGTATTACTTGTAAGGCTTGTGAACAGTAATGGTTTGTTTGTATTACTCTTAAGGTTTGTAAACAGTAATGGTTTGTTTGTATTACTCTTAAGGTTTGTAAACAGTAATGGTTTGTTTGTATTACTCTTAAGGCTTGTGAACAGTAAGGGCTTGTTTGTATTACTTTCAAGGATTGTGAACAGTAAGGGCTTGTTTGTATTACTCTTAAGGATTGTGAACAGTAATGATTTGTTTGTATTACTCTTAAGGATTGTGAACAGCAATGGTTTGTCTGTATTACTCTTAAGGATTGTGAACAGTAAGGGTTTGTTTGTATTACTCTTAAGGATTGTAAACAGTAATGATTTGTTTGTATTACTCTCAAGGATTGTGAATAGTAATGGTTTGTTTGTATTACTCGTAAGGTTTGTGAACAGTAATGGTTTGTTTGTATTACTCTTAAGGATTGTGAACAGTAATGGTTTGTATTACTCTTAAGGATTGTGAACAGTAATGGTTTGTATTACTCTTAAGGATTGTGAACAGTAATGGTTTGTTTGTATTACTCCTAAGGTTTGTGAACAGTAATGGTTTGTTTGTATTACTCTTAAGGATTGTGAATAGTAATGGTTTGTTTGTATTACTTGTAAGGCTTGTGGACAGTAATGGTTTGTTTGTATTACTCTTAAGGATTGTGAACAGTAATGGTTTGTTTGTATTACTCTTAAGGTTTGTGAACAGTAATGGTTTGTTTGTATTACTCTTAAGGATTGTGAACAGTAATGGTTTGTTTGTATTACTCTTAAGGATTGTGAACAGTAATGGTTTGTTTGTATTACTTTCAAGGATTGTGAACAGTAATGGTTTGTTTGTATTACTCTTAAGGATTGTGAACAGTAATGGTTTGTTTGTATTACTCTTAAGGATTGTGAACAGTAATGGTTTGTTTGTATTACTCTTAAGGTTTGTGAACAGTAATGGTTTGTTTGTATTACTCTTAAGGATTGTGAACAGTAATGGTTTGTATTACTCTTAAGGATTGTAAACAGTAATGGTTTGTTTGTATTACTCTTAAGGTTTTTGAACAGTAATTGTTTGTTTGTATTATTTTTAAGGATTGTGAACAGTAATGGTTTGTTTGGATTACTCTTAAGGATTGTAAACAGTAATGGTTTGTTTGTATTACTCTTAAGGATTGTAAACAGTAATTGTTTGTTTGTATTACTCTTAAGGATTGTGAACAGTAATGGTTTGTTTGTATTACTCTTAAGGATTGTGAACAGTAAGGGTTTGTTTGTATTACTCTTAAGGATTGTGAACAGTAATTGTTTGTTTGTATTATTCTTAAGGATTGTGAACAGTAATGGTTTGTTTGTATTACTCTTAAGGATTGTAAACAGTAATTGTTTGTTTGTATTACTCTTAAGGATTGTAAACAGTAATGGTTTATTTGTATTACTCTTAAGGATTGTAAACAGTAATGATTTGTTTGTATTACTCTCAAGGATTGTGAATAGTAATGGTTTGTTTGTATTACTCTTAAGGATTGTGAATAGTAATGGTTTGTTTGTATTACTCGTAAGGCTTGTGAACACTAAGGGTTTGTTTGTATTACTCTTAAGGTTTGTGAACAGTAATGGTTTGTTTGTATTACTCTTAAGGATTGTGAACAGTAATGGTTTGTTTGTATTACTCTTAAGGATTGTAAACAGTAATGGTTTGTTTGTATTACTCTTAAGGTTTTTGAACAGTAATTGTTTGTTTGTATTATTCTTAAGGATTGTGAACAGTAATGGTTTGTTTGGATTACTCTTAAGGATTGTAAACAGTAATTGTTTGTTTGTATTACTCTTAAGGATTGTGAACAGTAATGGTTTGTTTGTATTACTCTTAAGGATTGTGAACAGTAATGGTTTGTTTGTATTACTCTTAAGGATTGTGAACAGTAATTGTTTGTTTGTATTATTCTTAAGGATTGTGAACAGTAATGGTTTGTCTGTATTACTCTTAAGGATTGTAAACAGTAATGGTTTGTTTGTATTACTCTTAAGGATTGTAAACAGTAATTGTTTGTTTGTATTACTCTTAAGGATTGTAAACAGTAATGGTTTATTTGTATTACTCTTAAGGATTGTGAACAGTAATGGTTTGTTTGTATTACTCTTAAGGATTGTGAACAGTAACGGTTTGTTTGTATTACTCTGAACTAAAATTGTTTGCTGTGTATGAAATAGACAAAACAATGTGTTTTACATGTAATTATGTAGAGAGATTAAGCTTATTTTATGTTCTATCAGTTAATAGTAAATAATGCTTTTTATGAACTAGAATTTTTAAAAATACTTGTTGAAACATTTTAAAATCAGATTATGTTTACATATAAACATATGAAGATAACTGTTGATTTTTGATAGTTTTCAGTATTTTATTAAATATTATTTGTGCTTGAAAAATGAGAAACTCAAATATGTTTACTTCTCTGTAAAGGAATTATACACTCGTAATTTATATGATGACTTATAATAGAAACATGAAAATGTTTCATTAAAAATTACTAGATAAAACAATGAACAGAAATAAGAGCAATGTTATTTTTGATATATGTTTCCAGTCAAACCTGGAATAGTTAATATAAATATAGAATACACAGGTTTCTAAATATTATCGCTTAAACTCCAAACACAGTATAAACCAGTAGATGTTAATTTAACCAATTCTTTGTAAGTCATGGTGCACTTAATTGCATTAGATTTCAGTATTTCAGTTTAAATAACTAATAAAGGTTGAATACTACATATATTTTTAATGTGTTTGATTAGAAAATCTTTAAAACTAGATAACTCTTGTGTGTTATGGCTGGCTAACCATTACAAAAACAAATAATGTATGTCAAATGTACCTCTGTGGTTTTCCATAATTTGAAGATACATTGCATTTAATCATATCCTGTTGTTATCTGTAACTTTAGTTTGTGGAATTTTGTTCGTGCTTTTCAAATATTAAGAACAAGACATTATTATTTTTTAGTTGTTTTTTTCATTTCTTTCAATTATATGTAAATTTTACTGATGTGAAAGAGATATGAACTGCTAAGCCTAAAAAAAGTGTGTTTTCTGTACAGAGCATCTAATCATATTTCAGCCATTTAGGTGTTTTGAAAATAAAATTGATAATAAAGACTGTTTATCTTATTTATTCAACAACAACTTTTGTAATTTGATTAATTATTGTAAAATTAATCAGCAGGAATTAATTATGTTTGCACTGTTTGAAAACTCAAATAATGTAAGTTTTAAAAGTTAAGAGTTTGTAAGTTTACAAATAATTCATAAGAATTGTATGAATATTTTCATAGTTTCTTCTGTCAATAAATCGATGATACACATAATTAAGTAAGCAGAATTACCATGGTAGTACACTAACCTACGTTAATCTTGTTTCTGTATAGCACAGGTGACTGTAAGGAATCGAATCGCGAAACTGTGAAACAAGGGATAAACATACATAAATATCCCATTTCTTCTGGTGAGTCCACTTAGAATGTTTTTTGTTTAAGTATCAAGATTTCATTATGGTTATTTTCTCACCCATTAATGTCATTTATTCATTCATTCATTGTTTATGTGAAGTATTTATGTCTCAGAATAATATTTTTATTAATTACCATTATCCATGGATCATACGTCATTACAGTACAGATAGGTATGTGTACCACTTTCGTACTGTACTCTTTCATTTTTTAAAATTTAAACATAACTTTATGTGTTGTATACTTTCTCTGTAAGTGGAAACTTTTAATTTAGTATTTGTTCAAATGACATACAAGTTTGTTAAATAATCCTGAATTACATATTAAAAGAATCAAAGGTTATATCACATGTGTAACACAGCTCTGTGATGGAGCTTCATATTTCAATGTGCATTTCATTACAATTATAGTCTAACCCAGAATATTTCTATATGATTTTGTGCATTGAAGATGTTACATTTGTATCATTTGTTTAATTTTTATGACATGTTTATTATACTACAAAAACTATCATTTTTTTATCTGTGCTCAATAGAAAATGTCAATTCATTCTTTATTCAATGATATCGATAAAACTGAATTTTTACAAAAAAAGAAAAAATATTTATTTATTATAATCATAAACTTTAAAGTTAATTATAAAATGCATTTTTTTGAAGTTGTGCAGCACGACCAGGTGGGTTAAGATGTTCGACTGTTAATCTGAGGGTCGTGGGCTCTAATCTCCATCACACCAAACATGCTCGCCCTTTCAGCCATGAGGGCATTATAATGTGATGAGCAATCCAACTATTCATTGGTAAAAGAGTAGTCCACGAGTTGGTGGTGGGTGGTGATGACTAGCTGCCTTCCTCTGCTAAATTAAGGACAGCTAGCATTGATAGCCCTTGTGTAGCTTTGAGCAATATTCAAAGAACAAATAAAACAGAACTTTTTAAAGTCTTTGTGCTTATATTTTTAAAACAACTAAACTTTACTTTTATGTTGTTTTTTTCAGCCATTTGATTTAGGCTATGTGAACACTGCAATAACTTTTATAAATGGGAACTGTTTTTGTGAACATCTTTCATTTATAGTCTGTGGCAAAATAAAATATTGTAGTCACTTATAGACAACGTTGTATTTTTTTAGTTTTTATGAGAATAATTTTAGTTAAATAGCAGAGATTATTGCTAATTTCCAGTTATGAGTATTCTATCAGTTGATTCTAGTTACGGAAAACTACTGAACATCTCTCCTGAATGTCATGTTAATGAAGAATATAGAATGACATCAGGAGTTATACTTTTAAGTAGGCTGTAGGACTACAATTTTAGAAAAAATGCTGTGAATTATTGACATAAATATTACAAGGAGAAAAACGAATTTATATGAATAAACAGTGAGTGGAAAATCTTGCTTAGGGTGAAAGTTTAACAGCTGGTTACATGTGTGCTCTCACACTTGACATTTTCTTTTCCACTAAAAGGTGTACAGTAGTTTTATACATGTTGTATAAATAAATATTTATTTTAATTAGCCAAAGTCTGCCTTACAGCTTTATGGTATTGTACTTATACATGTATATAGCAGTTACATCTATATAAATATAATGCTGCCTTTTGTATATCCGAGTAACTACTTCACAGGCTGTAATGGATCTTTAACAAAATTAATATGAAGGTTCATTAGATCCAAGCAAGGGTACGTACAAGTTATTACTTTTGCATTTTGCAGTATAATGGGTGTTTTTTCATTTTTTATTATTATCTCATTTCCTATGGATAGATATTCACCAAATATGATGTGAAGTGTATTGGAACTATGGTAAAATACATATAAATTTTTCATGTTGTGCTTTGCAGTTTTTATGGGCATTTTACACTACTTTTTTATTCCATATTGATGGATCTTTACCAAATTTTGATGAAGACTTGTTGGTCCATGGGGAGATACATACAAATTTTCACTTGTGCATTTTGTTGTTCTAATGGACATTTTTGTCACTATTCTCCCTTGATCAACGTTTACCAAATTTGGTATGGTTTGTTGGCTCCATGCAGAGGTACAAACAAACTTGTGGTTTCACGTTACATGTTTTGCAGTTTCTAAGTGCAATTTTTACAGTTACAAGTAGGGGAAGTAACATTTCATGTTGTAAGATAACCTTTTATTAATTATGAATCTACATAACTTTCATCCAGGGTACAGATACTCCAACCAGTTGTTAATAAAGCTACATTAATTGGTGTAAACACAAATATTAGACTGGTTTTAATGAAAATTATGTTCTGTATTCAGACAGTTATAAAATACAAAGGAAATGCTAAGAAAATGGAAATAAACACAATCAGATTAACACAACTTGCAACAACATTATGGCTTGTCATCTTGTTTCAAGCTTCCTCAAAGTAATACTCGAGTATCAAGTCAAGTTGATTTTGGGAAATGGTTTTTATATTTTTATTTTGCAACTAACGGTAAAGAGATATTTCCTGGTCAGATTGGATGTGAACATATAAATTCTGCAATTCTCACATATATTTATGCAAACTTGAAAATATGAAATTGATGTAACTTATCCAGGATTAAAATAAGAGAACTCTGCTGATGAGATGGGTGCAAAAATACTGGAAGTGAAGAGAAACTTTAGTAAATGTAACCTTAATTTTTCTGACAGAATCAAGAATCATTCAAATTAAGCTGATATTTCAAGTCACAGCCTTTCAAAAGAGATTGTGTAGACCGATAAACCACAAACATAGTTTTACAATACTTAAGTATTAATTGTGAATGTTGTTAAATCAATTTTAACATATTTGTATTTTAAATATTAATGGTTGATTAAAGAAGAAAACACAAATAATTGTGTATTTAAAGATATAGTATTCTAAAACTTTCAGTAAAAATCAAAGAAACTTCCATGTTTGAATAGTTTTTATGGTTAAAAAAATCGAAATACACAATTTAAAGATCTAAAAATCTCATCCAAGGTGAGTACAACAGTGTGTCCAGATAGTCACTGTGCAGTATGTAATCATATTTTATTCAGTCTATCTCAAGCCAGCAACTGATAGCGGTGTTTAGAAACAAAATAAGAGATCCAGGAGTATTGATGTCAACGTGGGTCACTTTCAACATTGTTTATGATTGTCATTCATATTTATCTCCTGTATTCTATATTGAAACATATATAAGTGCGTAGTGACTTTCCAAACACCCTATATTTAAAAAAAAGAAATACATGCTTTAAAAGCATGGTTAATAAATTTCAGTTGGTGCTCAACACTATATTTCTCCATGTGAGACACATGTTTTGATGAAAATGTTTGTGCAAGCAATAGTTTTTATTTGTTATTGAAGAATGACATCATTTTGTGATTGCATCATTCAGTTACAACTAAACTTGTGTCTCTTTCAATAAATGATCCATTAATTATTGCTGTTAAATGTTTGAAATCAGTTGAAGTCACTTTTACCATATAAATACTATAGAATTAACATAATTTTTCATGTATGTTACTCTAAATCATTTAAGAAGAATCATTACATTGTGCTAATAGATTACATTGGTAATTTTTTAGTAGTCCATACATTTTTGTTAGATTAAATATGTGTATATAGGCTTGCTCTGTAAATTGTGCTCCCCCACTAGTACAGTGGTAAGTCTACAAATTTACAATGCTAAAATCAGGGCTTCGATTCCTTTCGGTGGGCTCAGCAGATAGCTCGATGTGGCTTTGCCATAATAAAACACATACTTTTGTGAAATATGAAAACCATTACTACTGTGGTGTGTGGTTGGAATTTATGAGCTTTTCATAGTCAATGAATGTTATACAAATAATACAAAGACACATACTTATAAAAGGTGTATTACATTGTAATCTAAACATTTTCTTTGTCATGAAAAAAGTTATACAGTGTTTCAATCATTAGATTTGCTCTCTAGTTTTATTTAAAATCTGTACATGTAAATGATTGAAATCATATTTTTATTTAACAAATATTAGGGTATGTCGACTGGATGTGTTACAGCAGAGGTGAGATATTTAGTGAAGGATTTGTAGAATTAATGAAAAATATACTTTTCTACAGATTTATTTTAAATAACAGTTGAACTATTTAAGTAATTTGTTACAGGAACCTCAACTTAATTTTATGTACAATAAAACAGTTGTAATACAAGTCTCAAGTTTAACAAAATGTGTTTAATTTCTTAGGGATCAGTGTTATGATCAAATGGCATGATGGTTATTTCTATCCTGGAAGAGTTTTAGATCAAAGTATAGATGGACGGTTAGTCTATTTATTTCAATTTACAAATAAACTTTATTATTTTTATCACTTAATGATGTGATGTGTTTTATGTTTGGCTGTCTTCTGTAATGTGTTTTTTGTTTGGCTGTCTTCAGTGATGTGTTTTCTGTTTGGCCATCTTCTGTAATGTGTTTTTGTTTGGCTGTCTTCAGTGATGTTTTTTCTGTTTGGCCGTCTTCTGTAATGTGTTTTCTGTTTGGCCATCTTCTGTGATGTGTTTTCTGTTTGGCCGTCTTCTGTGATGTGTTTTCTGTTTGGCCATCTTCTGTAATGTGTTTTTGTTTGGCTGTCTTCAGTGATGTGTTTTCTGTTTGGCCATCTTCTGTAATGTGTTTTTGTTTGGCTGTCTTCAGTGATGTTTTTTCTGTTTGGCCGTCTTCTGTAATGTGTTTTCTGTTTGGCCATCTTCTGTAATGTGTTTTTTGTTTGGCTGTCTTCAGTGATGTGTTTTCTGTTTGGCCATCTTCTGTAATGTGTTTTTGTTTGGCTGTCTTCAGTGATGTGTTTTCTGTTTGGCCGTCTTCTGTAATGTGTTTTCTGTTTGGCCGTCTTCTGTAATGTGTTTTCTGTTTGACCATCTTCTGTAATGTGTTTTTGTTTGGCTGTCTTCAGTGATGTGTTTTTTGTTTGGCTGTCTTCATTGATGTGTTTTCTGTTTGGCTGTCTTCTGTAATGTGTTTTCTGTTTGGTCGTCTTCTGTAATGTGTTTTCTGTTTGGCCGTCTTTGTAATGTGTTTTCTGTTTGGCCATCTTCTGTAATGTTTTTTTGTTTGGCCATCTTCTGTAATGTGTTTTTGTTTGTTTTTACTTTGCAGTTATTGTGATTTCTTTAGTGTCTGATCAAAGAAATATTTTGAGAAATTTATAAATATTTTAACAAGTAGTAGATATACAATTGTAATAAGATGTTTACATTATTTATATATATTACATATCTTCCATCATATATCATATGATACATTTTACAATTTATATATCATAAAAAATAACTTTCAAACATTTAAAGACATCTCTAGTGGTATGGTAACAACAAAGTAAGGTATCTCAAGTAAATAAATGCACACTGATTTTCTCACAAGCAGTATAACTTGATAATATATTTTTCTTTCAGTTGGCTGGTCAAGTTTCATGATGGTGATGTGAGGGTGCTACATGAAAACCAACTTTTAGCTCTGTCTGTACTACCAAAAGGACAGACTGTGTTTACTCTGGCGAAAGATGGATATGCTGACCAGGGAGTGATTTACAGTTACCTCAGAGATGGCAGTAATGTTGATTATATAATTAGACAAGAGGACAAAACATTTCAGAGGTACCTATATGTGGTGAACACGTCTTTTCATGGATATAATTGTTTGATAAAGGCTATATCTAACATTTAAATACAGTATTATTGTTTTCTTTCGTATGTGCAAGTAATAAGTTTAGTGGTTACTGGATGTAATGATATGTTGCTCAAAACATGAGAACTCAAGTGTAGCATGTCTCAGGTAAAGCTTATTTACATTAAGTTGATATATTAATAGTAATATCAGATCTGTATACCATTTACCTGTCAGTTTCACTAAACCACTACACTGAGACATTAACTGTTAAACTGTTTTCATACTGTTAATTTCTAGTAGAGTTCACATGTTGCATTTATTGAGTAATTTCATAAAATTCACTTGCAAGAAACTGATTAAAAATTATGCAGAACCATTTATTCTGTACATAAAATACATAAGGGGATCTCAGTGGATTTACTAGCAATATTGACAGTGTTTTTCTTTACATGTTTTTGTACATATGACTTATATTTTATTAAGAACCCTCTAAGAAACAAAGATGTGGACCCTCAAATAGCAGAATGTGTAAAATGTATTACAGAAAATTAATATGGTACACTTGGATATCCTCAGTAATTCTGTGTTTAATATGAAAAACGCAAGACCAGGTGGTTAGGGTGCTCGACTCCCAATGTGGGAGTTATGGGTTCAAATCCCTGCCCCACAAAACGTGCTCACTCTTTCAGCCATGAGACTGTTATGTTATGGTCAATCCTACTATGCACTGGTAAAAGAGTAGTCCAAAGCTTGAAAGTGAGTGGTGATGACTATCTGCCTTCCCTCTAGTCTTTCACTGCTAAATTAGGGAAGTTTAGGGCAGAGAGCCCATGTGTAACTTTGTACAAAATTCGTTATAAATAAATAAAACATGATAAAAACACTCAAGTAGTAATCTAAGTAATAAAGACATCAAAAGATACAACATGGAAAGTTTCAAGTTTTGTATAAACTGTAAGACAAATGAAAAAACATTTCTCTTCAATTATAATACATTTAGTTATTTATTATGGTGAATTTTTCTTTTAAAGTAATATAAGGAAAATAAAGTGAATGACACATTTGTTTTGAGACATGTCTTTTTGTAATGTACTTCATTTTCTTTAACTTGAGATAGAAATTTTCTGCATTATTTATTATCAGATTAACATTAAATAAGGCTAGAATTAGTTTAGATTGCAGATATCATATGCATGTTTGTTATGGCATTAAAGCTCAGTTATGGATTTCATCTTGTTGTTGGAATTTATCTTTAGTGAAATAGTTTTCATGCAGGTGTTCTGTATAAACTGTGATTTTGTTTTTAATGATATGTTATAAAGTTATAAATGTGAACTAATCCCTTTACTCGAGTTCAGGTTATGGTTATCAGGTTTGATTACTCTGGCTTTCTGCCTGCTTTCACTTCCTGAGTGGGAAAACCCACCTTGATGAGAACACACTGGTATTTGTACAAATTGGTACGAGTTAGGGTTTCTATCTGCCTTATAAATGCTGTCTGGAACAGTTAATTACATCATTCAGTGTTGAGTTCTGTATACGAAACTTCAATATTTTTTATGAATTCTGTGCTATTAAACAGAATTTTCTTTGTCACTGCCTTATGTAGGTTTGAATTTTATTAATATTTTCCCCTTGTTCTAGAATCCAGATCCTTTTAAACTTAATGTCTGCTGTTGTTTTCCTGTCACTTCAATGCAAAAAATGAAGAAAACAATAAACAATATATTTTTTGTAAATTCAATAAAATACGTGGAATACTTTGTCATTATGATCAAAACAATTCAGTCAGATGCTACCAATTTTAATAAGTATATGTTTGTTCTTGATGACAAGAAATAAAAATGTATCTCAGAATGGCTGGTGTGGGTATTAACACTTTTATTGATAAGGAGAGAATAATGTTTTGATCTTCCTAGGTCATCTTCAGGTTAAGAAAGAGAGAGTTTGAATGTGGCTGTCGACAGACACATGTCTTAGGGACGAGAGTATAAACGGGTATAGGATTGTAGGGGGCGTTGCAGGTGGATGTTAGGTTATTAATTAGTATAGGTATAAACATGTTTCTTTATATTGGTTTAATTTTGGTTTAAGTTGCTGTATAAGTAAGGCTTCTTTGATTTTGCATTTGTTTATATTTGTTTCCCTACTTAGTATCTAACAGTTTTCTTTGGTTATGTTGTGTTTATTTGATTTGTAGTGTTCAAAAAACTGTGAAGGTGTTTTTTGTAATTATTAAATCAATATAAAGGAACACCTTTATACCTATACTAATTAATAACTTAACACCAACCTGCAACACCCTCTGCAATTCTGTACCCATTAATACTCTCGTCCCTGAGACGTGTCTGTCAATGATCAAATTCAACCTCTCTTTTTTCTAAACCTGAAGATGACCTAGGAAGATCAAAACGTTGTTCTCTGCTTATCAATAAAAGTGTTAATACCCATACCAGCCCTTCTGAGATACATTTAAAATTCTCCTTAACTTCAAAACATATTGTTGTAAACCTGTGGTAGCATATTTATTCATAACTGCCTTAGTCATTCAAGTGCCACCTATGTTAGGACCTTTCAGTGGTATGTCTGTGGACTCATACTTCTAGAAACTGGGTTTCAGTAATGGTGATAGACAGAGCACAAATAGCCCATTGTGCTCAACTACAAACAGTCAATTAAGTAAGGAGAAAACAACAGTTTGTATTTCTTTTTATACATTTTTACAACAACAAAAAATCTCCCAATAACACTGATTGGTTTCTCGAGTGATTTTCTTTCATAACATTAATTAGGATGTACATATTTCAGTACCCAATATTTATTTTAGGTATGTTAGAATTATATAAATCTTACTTTGTTGTCAGATTTTAGAAGTTTCACTTCTTGGACAGGCTTACTATCTTGATTAATATTCAGCTTAAAGTTCCTTTGTAAGATGAAAAAACAGATAAAATATTAAAAAAAAAACATTCACGTGCTCCTTACTGAATTTTGTATTCTTCCTTCAGATTTGCAAGTTCATTAATAATTTTGTCTCAAGACCAAGTTGATGGACTTTCATTTCATGAGAAACCTGTTACTTCATGTGTTTATGATGGTAAGCTCTCATAGAATAAGTTATATCATTTCCAGATTTCTGTGTATAGTGTAAAACACTTATACGAGCATTAATAATAGGTCGATAAACGTGTTTCTTCATTTACAAAGTGCTTTTACAAACTTTATATCAATTTCTAATACATTTTAGAGTATAATAATTTCTCATCTGTCTAATATTTCTAATATAAATGTGCTCTACACTGTATTTGTGAGGCCTAAGAGTAGCCATGAAGGTGGAGGTTGGTACCAGTTGATTATAAATTAAGGATGGCTGTGCCCGAACCTTGTGGCTTTTGATGTGGTCATGTAATTTGTGTTGTTTAAAGTGGTGATAAAGGTGAAAAATAATTTTTTTTTAAATATTTGATTTAAATAAGAAACAGAAAGGTAAATTTGTTGTTATGAATTATTTTAAATCCTATATATGGAGGTTTTCCATTACTGTGATGTTACTATTTTCAAATAACTTGAGAAGGGGAAACTCTAATAGAAAATAAAGAAAATTTCCATAGAAATAAATTTAACTTATTTATAATATATCGTATTATAATATTTAAATTTAATAGTTGTGAAAATAGTTTCTTTAAATTTTTCTAACATTAAGGAGAAATTTTATCTCGTGCAAGCATAACTAACAATGATTGCTCACAGTATGTCCACTTGGTAACCTGAATCATAGTACCTTAGTTATTCAAGAACATTTTCTTCTTTCCTATATTAAGTACCAGTAAAATTTATTAACAAACTGCTTCTGCCATGCTTTATATACTCCTTAGTTTGAGATTAATTTATCCTTTTCAGTAGTGCTGGAAAAGACTTTTCAGATGAAGTTATAAAAATACTGTTGTTTAGATGAACCATAAAAAAATACTTTGTCATTTTAGAATGTAAAGAAAACTTGAGTCACATTAAATGTGTTTTTCACGAACTTATGCAGTGTTGTGACCTGCTCTCACAAAATCTTCCAATATTCAGTGCCCATAAGACTCAAATATTTGAATTAAATAAATTAATCTTGCATAAGGGATTAACCTTGGTTGCCTTATTTTTCCATTTGGAAAATGTTCAATCTTGTTACAGGTCCATGGGCCACTTTCCTTGTAAACACAAAATTATTAAAAAAAGTAATGTTTTTCCAGTATCTATAGTAGTTATACAAAATGAAATATGTTTTATATAACTGTAATGAGTATTTAACATGATTCAAGTCCAAAACATTGTATTACGGGAAATTACAAACACTGTTTATTTATTTTCCTTTTCTATTTTTAATCGTTTCAAAAAATAGATACATGTGCTACTCCCAACAGAGGAATGCTCTTTGAAGGTTTGGCTTTTTTGTTGACTTGTAGCAGTGAAAGTAACAAAACCAGAAGGAACAGAAGTGGAACATCACATTTAGAAATCTCTGATCCAGAAACCAGTGATGAAGAAGGTGAGAACATTAGATAAATTACTCAGGATGAAGTGTAACAATAAGAACCAGTTAGAATTTGTCAACAGCTTCATGTGTATGTGACAATTAGCTTTCTTAGATTATAAATAGATCTTCATTAACAAAAAAAATCCTCCCCGTGGTTTAGCAGTAAATATGGAAGCTAATAAGGCTATAATCTGAATTTTGGTAGCTGCAACGGTCAGGGCAAAATTAACCCAGTGAATATACTTCTGCTTAAAAAAAACAGTTACTAAAAAATTGGTTTAGTTTTCTCTTTCTGGGTAATTAAGACATATCTGACAACTGTAAAATCTTACATCAGTACTTGCATATCCTACTCAAATATCTTAAACTCTATGTGTGCTATGTCTCTATTTTATCTATTCTTAATTAAAAATGATGGTCTTAAAAACTTTCAAGTTTTTTATGACTGCATAAAATTAACCTTCTCATAAAAAATATTGTTTTCACAAAGGTTGATCACAAAATGAAAATTCAAATTTATGGTTTTCATGAATATAACAGATATTTATGACAAATTTTGTAAGTGTAATATTTGCATCTCTTGAAATAAAGATCAGAATGAGTAATAATTTATTGTGAAGATGCTTTTTTCATGTACTTTGTGGGGTCATTACTACATGAAGGGTCATCTTCCTGGAAGATTTGTGTTCAGTTGACTCGTGGTTTTTTAATACTTTTTTGTTTCTCATAATAAGTGCATGAAAGTAAAAATGTATTTATTTTAATCTTTAATAATGCTCGTCTTAGAGGAAGATTCACTTGCTAATCTACCAGCTTTTGACAAGAATAGACTTGTAGATGAAATAGAAAACTTTGGAGGAACATGGGTTAACACCTTTGAAGAAACTCAGGTTTGTGATTACTTTAATAGGTACCTCTAGTTATAATTAAGTATAAATAAGTTACTAGTGGGTGTACAAGAGACAGAGATTCTTGTTAGCTTTAGAAGGTAAAAAATTCTCCAGTCTTGGAATGTTTGACAGATATTGTAATATTTCTTTGTGTTCAAAACATTTATTAAGAAGTATCTTTTTCTCTCTACTTGTATTGAATTTTATTTTGTGAAATCTTAATTGTGTTTTCCATATTTATTTTCTGCCTGAAGTGTATTTCAAAGTATTTTGATTTCTGTTTGAACTAAGTACCTGCCACCTGATGACTTATCTCTAAAGTCTTCTTGAATAATTTTATGAAATAAATTAATTCAAATATCTCTATGAACAGATGTTAAATTAAGGAGATAAACAAGTTTTCTTGAACATACGACCGAGATGTCTTTGTTATGTTATTATTTGCCCCCCAGTGGCTCAGCGGTATGTCTGCGGATTTACACGCTAAAATCTGGGTTTCGATACCCGTGGTGGGCAGAGCACAGATAGCCCATTGTGTAGCTTTGTGCTTAATTCAAAACAACAACAAGTTATGTTATTTAGTATTTGTGACAAACAATTTTATTTAATTAAAATGATATTTTAGTGTTTGTTTTTTACAAAATAACTAATTGAGAAAAATATTAAAATTTTATTTGGTTGATTAGTTCCTCAAACCCTCCATTATTTTACATATAACATATATTTATGAAAATGACGTTTGTAATTAATTCTAATCAGAGAAAAATGTGTGTACTTAGAGACCTTTCTAGGCTTTCAGTAGTTTATTAAAGCCTTGTTGTTGCATTACACATAGTCAGTAACCTCTTAACAGTTTCATTAAGTTTAATAAGATTAGGTATTTTGCCTCTCGTTAAGAAAGGGTTACATTTCAAACACATGTGCTCCTTTTTTATTGTTGGGTCCTAAACAGCGATAATTTTTTTACTATTTCAGTAAAGTGTAAACATGTCTTCTGTGTAGGTAACAAAGATGGTAAAAATTGTAAAAGACAGTTCAGAAAGTTCATGTATATATTTACTTGGCTTGTTCAACAAGCCTTGAAATACGATCCATCAGTATGTCCATACCAAACATGGAAAATATGATGCTGTTAACACTGTTTTTATAACAGCCTCCAAGGTGCTGGTATAGAAAATTAACTTGACCCGTTGATAATACAGTTGTATAACTGATATATATATATACTGATTTATTCCAGTCTATAAAGATAGTTCTAAAGAGATGTGACAGCTTTTTGAGAAGACTTATGAAAGTTAAGAGTAACACGATGGGTTAACAGAAGTCCAGTTCACATCTAATATTTATTATTCTGTAGATTATTCAGCTGGAACAAGTCTTCCTCATTGCCGATACTTATCTAGAAACATATAAATACATTCAGAGCATAGCTTCAGGTATTCCTTGTGTGTCACATGTCTGGGTTGATAACTGTTGTTCCACGGTAAGTTGGCTTCTGCTCTTCAGTTTGTTGTAACTCTTACAATCATCTCAAATACTGGTTATCATGTAAGCTGTCGTGTAATGTTTTCTGTGGATCTAATGTAGTGTTCTCTTATTAGGAGCTGTACACGTAAACTTTATATTTCTTGTTGTTGTTATTGGTACCTGTATGATATATTGAAGCTAATAACACCATCTAACAAAATTTTTACTTTTTCTTGTTTCTGGGCAGAAAGTGTTATTTCCCAATTGCTTATGCCTAAAGTAAATAGAAAAGACCTATTTTTCTCTTCAGACTTTGCTTTTGTGACCTGGGTAATGAAATTTTCAAATTTACCCATTTTCCAAAACATTCCAGGTAGATTTAGTGCCAAGTAGCTGATAGAGAATTTTCTCGAACTTACAAGAATTTTCAAGAACTTTCCATAGTGATATATATATACAGGGGTTCACCACTTCAGTTTAGTTCTAGCTGCCTAAGTGAATACATAGACCGATCTGATTTTATCAGAGATGACATCAAGAAGCTGCAAGCACTATGTATGTGGCCAATTTATCAAGACAAGAGTACTCTGGCAGAATCTGCTAAAATGTGTGAAGCCAATAAGGCATGTTTTGGCATCCCTGTCTGGGATCAAGACAAACCCTGGGCACCTCATTTTACCTGTGAGAACTGCAAAGAAACTCTAGAAAGTAAGACAAACAATTTTTGCTAGCTTGAATAGTAGGATTTTATATTATACAAATTTTAGATCGTTTAAAGTTTAAATAGCTTTAATTTATATATATTTTTTAATTTACAATAGTACAGAAAAAATATCATATGTAAATATTTTGTATGAACCTCTTGGATGAAATAAGTTTATTCTTCATAATAAACACCACAGCGCACTACAACACGAAGCACTGGTCACAACAGACCGAGTTCTCTGTGGGGAGGCACAGTGTCAAGTGTGAGCCACTAGTGGACCTCCAGAAGATGTTGTTCCCACCATTGCACATAATGTTGGGTTTTATGAAACAATTTGTCACAGGTCTTGATAAGGAGTCTGCAGCTTTCGAGTACCTTTGAGACCTCTTCCCTAAGTTGTCTGAGGCAAAGAATTCCACAAGAACGTCAGTAGAAAGGGAAAAAAATGCTTGGGACAATTTTGTTCAGTGGTTCAGGGCTTCTTGGGCAATCACAAGGCTGAAAATTATGTGGAACTGGTTGACGCTCTGGTGAAGAACTACGACAAAATGGGCTGCAGGAAGTCCATGAAAGTCCATGTCCTTGATGTTCATCTTGATAAATTCAAGGAGAACATGGGAGTATACTCAAAGCAGCAAGGCGGATGCTTCCACCAAGATATACTGGACTTTGAACGCCGCTACCAAGGAGCGTATAAATAAAACATGATGGGAGACTATATTTGGGGGCTGATACGTTAAAGTGGTTTACATTACAGTAGCAAATTTCAAAAATCTACTCAGTTCTAAACATTTTTGTATAACTTTAGTATAAATACATGTAAATCGTATGTGGTTTTATTCAAACCTTATGTAAATGAAAAATTTTTAACTCACTGTCCAAATTCGATATATATGTTGAATAATAGTCCTGAGCCTGAAAATGTACAAATTTGCCCGTTTTTACTTATAAAATAGGTTAATTTATAAATTTCATTATTCAGGTCACAAAAGCAAAGTTTGAAGGGAATAATGGACATTTTTTGTACTTTTACAACATAAGCAATTAAAACATACTATTCGGGAACAAAATTTGTGTCACATAGTGTAATGGTTGTAAGTCTACAATATAGTAAAATCAAGAGTGTTACTTTTTCTGAGTTTTTACATGATAGTCAATTGCAAAGCTTCCACTCAATCTGTAAACATGTACTGCATATGCTGAACAGTTATCACATGTTGAACTGTTATTTCTTCTTGTGTTTAACATAACATAATGTTCAGAGACAGTAAGGGAGTCCACCTTGGCTGTCCCATCCTCTAAACTAAACTATTTTGAATAACACAAAATCTTGAAGACAGCTTTCTCTTAAATTCACTGCCTCCACTACATTTAAAGGCAACATATTCCTGTGGCTAACCATCCTGTTGGAATAATAATACTGTCTTAGCTGAAGATCACTTTTATCCTGTTAAAATTCATATTTGTGACCCCAGTCCTATTCTCACCATTAAGTATGAAAAAAAATGTACCAACACTACCAATTTCCTTCACAATTTTAAACACCTCAATCAGATCCCCTCTAACTCTTCTTCTCTCAAGAGAAAACAGTTTCAAAGATTTGGATCTATCCTCATCAATCAAGTTTGACTGAACTCCTATTTGTAACAACCCTCTGCCCATCCAACCACTCTCCTATCCAATTAGGTAATTTATCCTTCACACATGTAGAGGTAATTTGTTTTACAAGCTCTTGATGTGACTTTTTGTCAAGTGCTTTCTAAAAATCCAGACACACCAAATCTACACTCTTACTCTCATCTACATGAGTAGTAACCTTTTCAAAGAATGTCCAAAGATTTGTAAGGCAAGATATTTTTCCTAAGTGAAACCATGTTGACTATCTGATAAAATTACAAGTTTTGTTGAATGATTTTACAAAACCTCTTTTCTCAGACTTTCCAAAATCTTTTCCACAACTGATGTAAGAATAATGAGTCTATAATTACTTGGACAACTTTTATCCCCTCCCTTGAAAAGAGGAGTTACATTAACCAACTTCCAATTCTGTGGTTTCTGCCCTCTATTGAAATGCTTACAAAAAACAGTGTCAGAGACCACATATCCAATCTTCAAATTCTTTTAAAACCTTTGGGTGAATATTATCTGGTGTTTTATAAAAATGTGGAATACTGCTTACACCTTCATTAGTAAAAAGATTGTTTTAATAACCCAGTCATCTCATGATGATCAGATACATGTCTTCCTTTATCCATCAAGGTTTCCTTCACCTTATTAGCATTGTTTATTTTTAATATGCTTAAAGAAATTCATACTATTAATTTTCAACCAACTTTTTTTATATATGTATACATTCACTTTGATGTCCTAATATCCTGTTTCGTCAACTTTCTTTATCTTTTAAATCTCCTGTCATACCAGTAAATATGCATTTTTAAGCCTTTTTCTAATTTATCTTATATCCTTTGTGTGTTTACCTGGTATTTCACTCTTCTTTCTGTAAACAATATATTTATTTTGAATATTTAAAAACTTATTCTAAATGTTTCCACACTTTATCAGTGCCTCCAAAGAACTGAGTTAACAACAGATAGTTCTTGTTGCGTATCTTCAAAATTTGCTCTTTTGAAACTTTTGATCTCTGTATGAAGTGAAACATTGAACCTAATAAAGCAGTTGTCACTTGCACTCAGATATTCTCCAGTTTCCACCTTCTCAACAATTTCTTTGTAATAAGTTAACAATGAATCTAAAATAAAATTGTTTCTTTTAGAGTCCTTGACCAATTGGTAAAGAAAACCATCTTGAATAATTTTTACAAAACCTTTCTTCCTCACAGTTTTTTCCAGTCTACATGCCTGTTTGAATACACTATTTTATTTTTAAAGTTAGGGGAAGTTTCGAGTTTCTTCAGGTGTTACATTTATATGCAGGATAGGTATCAGAGTAATTATAAATCATATCCCTTGTGTTTCTGTTAGATGTAAGATACTACTGTACAAACTGTGGTGTTATAATTAAAACGTATTTACTCTCTGGATAGTAGTGTCATAATTAACTCTTGTTGAACATTCATCATGCAGAATTCCTTGTTAGACTACCACTCCTACCTCCTTCCTACAGGCTACAGTGTCATTGAAAAGAAATTGATTGAATGGTAAGAAGATGTCAATTTTTCTCTTTATATTGGATGGACAACAACTTGACTTTCTTAGAATTGTTAGTGTGTAGTTGTGTGAGAAGAGGTTTTACTGTTTATCACTTCAATTTATCCCTCACAAAAAATGTCTAGTTTTCTTAAAATATCATTAAGAAACGTGGAACTTTACATTTTTATCTCTTAATATAAACCTTCCTACAACTGTAGGCATTTCCAGACTTCAATATTTGAAAGATGTCGTGTACTTCTTGTGTTTCCTAACAACAGATCGTCTGTCACAAATTGGATAGTTGCACTATTGGCAGCAAAATCAGAGCTGGTGCAGTGTCTAACTGAACTGGAAGATCATTCAGGTGAGCTTAAGAAATTACCATCTGTGCATTTTATTAGCTGGACACAGCAGTTTAGAAAAGAAAATAAGAACGTGCTGTGTAAAAGGTGTTGTGGGTTTACTGGTTAGGTTTCCAGACGTAAAACGCTCAGTGACTGCCAGTAATTTTTTAACTTGGGTGATATATTTGTCAGAGTTCATTGATATGTGTAATGAAACAATTTTTCAAAGAAATGTCTTCCACTGGTTTCATAACTGATAAGATATTTGGTGAACTTTTTGATTTAGATAATTATTATGCTTGTACAAGAAAAGCAGAACATTTTCAGATATTTTTAAGGAGATTTTATTTAAGATTAACTGTTTTTTCTTGGGCTTTATGTGAGGCTTAGTGTCCATATTAAAGATGTCCAATTTTAACCATATTTCATATGTTTCTACTTTTCGGTTAGTCCCCTGGTAAGTCACCCAGTACATTGTGTACTTTTGTATTAAAATAACATTATTTAACTAAGGACATCCAAGTATGAAATGAATAAGTGAAGATATGTAAGACTCTATCATAACCAACTTTAACATACAATTCGTATTTGAGTAAAAGTAAGCCAGCAAATTCCTATCAATAAAATTACCCCATGAAGTTTGAAAAATGGATATAAAACAATTGGTCTGCATTAAGCTGATTTATACAGTGTGTTCTGAATAGTTTTGTTTAACACCTCTCAGGTATATTCCACACTGATGTGATTGTAACGGATTCTTCATGTCCAGATTACGTGGTAAAAGCAGCTCATCAGATAAGCATTCCTCTCGTGTCAACAGAATGGATTGTTCAGTGTATCATCAACGGCTGTATAGTTCCCTTTGAGTCTCATCCTCATTTTAATTTTAAATATCAAGACATGTCATCAGAAGTTTAACTAATGGGATACAAACTTTAAATGTTTTGTCGTGGTCATTGGAAGTATTTTGAAATATTAAGCTAAAACTGTTTATTTGTAGTGGTTCTTTTACTGGCGTTTCACGAAATATTTCAATTATGAAATTAGTTTCTTCTTAAAAATTTTATGAACATTTCCTTAAAGTCAGTTTAAATAAAATTGCAACATTTCTGAATCCTGAACATTTACATAATGTGATGTTTTAATGCGTGATAAAGTTCTATCATAGTAGTTTCTGTACTGACAACAGTATCAAGTTTTCAAAATGTATTGATGTCTTTTCAGTTATTATTATAAAACAACTTGTGCTTAATTTGAGTTAAACCATGGGTTATCTTGACCACACTTGGTTTTCTTGTTTTACCTAAAACATAACGTTTTAAGTTAATTATGAAAAGTTTTTGTGATTACAACACTGAAACCTGCTACTATTTTATGTTAATTAAATTAATATTTACTAATGACGTACATTACTTATAAACCTGATTCATTTTTTTCAGCTCTGATTTTCATGTTAGAGCTCCAACAAAATAATAGAAGGCGAATCTGGATGAGATACACCAATATTAATACCACTAATTATTTTAAAAAATTAAAGAAAACAGGTTACATTTTTAGAAGAAATATGTTGATATTTAAGGAGTAGGTCTGTATTAAAAATTAAACTTATTTTCTATGCAAGTTGAAATGCACACATTTTAATATAAATAGCAGATCACACCACCAGTTGCAAGGTTTTGTCTTCAAATTGACTTTATTTTACTACATGTAACAATCTTTAGTTTAGTTATAGTAATATTTAATTAACTACTTTTTAGCAGCTAAAATAATTAATATTTTAAAGTTGAATAATAGATTAAGTACGAATTGAAGAATTTGTATGTATAGAGTAGATAGACTCAAGTTTACATGGTCATCTAAGTCACCTCTGAGAAAACCTCAAATGTTTACTGGTTTCTTACTTGTGGATGTATTCAGGGTTTTACCAAAGGCTAATTTGGTTTTAAAGGGCTACAAAATCAAATTTAGATGCAAAAAAATTTATTTTGTAATGTTTTCTCTTTTCTAATGTAATGGTATATCTGGCTCGATGTTTCCACAAAACAAACAGTTCATGCATGCCGTTTAAATACTTTATGAAATCATCTATTATTCCTTGTATTTGTATAAATGTACTTAAATGGGTGTGTCGATAACGAATCAAAATTAACATCCAGAAATGAAACTAAAATAAAGACCATGGTACGAACTGTTGTATGGAAACTATAATGTTTAACATCTGGTTGTTTCAAGCTATCCACAGAACTAAGGTTTACATAAAATAAAGACCATGGTACGAACTGTTGTATGGAACTATAATGTTTAACATCTTGTTGTTTCAAGCTATCCACAGAACTAAGGTTTACATAAAATAAAGACCATGGTACGAACTGTTGTATGGAAACTATAATGTTTAACATCTGGTTGTTTCAAGCTATCCACAGAACTAAGGTTTACATAAAATAAAGACCATGGTACGAACTGTTGTATGGAAACTATAATGTTTAACATCTTGTTGTTTCAAGCTATCCACAGAACTAAGGTTTACATGAAATAAAGACCATGGTACGAACTGTTGTATGGAAACTATAATGTTTAACATCTTGTTGTTTCAAGCTATCCACAGAACTAAGGTTTACATGAAATAAAGACCATGGTACGAACTGTTGTATGGAAACTATAATGTTTAACATCTTGTTGTTTCAAGCTATCCACAGAACTAAGGTTTACATGAAATAAAGACCATGGTACGAACTGTTGTATGGAAACTATAATGTTTAACATCTGGTTGTTTCAAGCTATCCACAGAACTAAGGTTTACATGAAATAAAGACCATGGTACGAACTGTTGTATGGAAACTATAATGTTTAACATCTTGTTGTTTCAAGCTATCCACAGAACTAAGGTTTACATGAAATAAAGACCATGGTACAACTGTTGTATGGAAACTATAATGTTTAACATCTTGTTGTTTCAAGCTATCCACAGAACTAAGGTTTACATGAAATAAAGACCATGGTACGAACTGTTGTATGGAAACTATAATGTTTAACATCTGGTTGTTTCAAGCTATCCACAGAACTAAGGTTTACATGAAATAAAGACCATGGTACGAACTGTTGTATGGGAACTATAATGTTTAACATTTAGTTGTTTTAAGCTATCCACAGAACTAAGGTTTACATGAAATAAAGACCATGGTACGAACTGTTGTATGGGAACTATAATGTTTAACATTTAGTTGTTTTAAGCTATCCACAGAACTAAGGTTTACATGAAATAAAGACCATGGTACGAACTGTTGTATGGGAACTATAATGTTTAACATTTAGTTGTTTTAAGCTATCCACAGAACTAAGGTTTACATGAAATAAAGACCATGGTACGAACTGTTGTATGGGAACTATAATGTTTAACATTTAGTTGTTTTAAGCTATCCACAGAACTAAGGTTTACATGAAATAAAGACCATGGTACGAACTGTTGTATGGAAACTATAATGTTTAACATGTAGTTGTTTTAAGCTATCCACAGAACTAAGGTTTACATGAAATAAAGACCATGGTACGAACTGTTGTATGGAAACTATAATGTTTAACATGTAGTTGTTTTAAGCTATCCACAGAACTAAGGTTTACATGAAATAAAGACCATGGTACGAACTGTTGTTGGGAAACTATAATGTTTAACATTTAGTTGTTTTAAGCTATCCACAGAACTAAGGTTTACATGAAATAAAGACTATGTTACAGACTATTGTATGGAAACTATAATGTTTAACATTTAGTTGTTTTAAGCTATCCACAGAACTAAGGTTTACATGAAATAAAGACCATGGTACGAACTGTTGTATGGGAACTATAATGTTTAACATTTAGTTGTTTTAAGCTATCCACAGAACTAAGGTTTACATGAAATAAAGACCATGGTACGAACTGTTGTATGGAAACTATAATGTTTAACATTTAGTTGTTTTAAGCTATCCACAGAACTAAGGTTTACATGAAATAAAGACCATGGTACGAACTGTTGTATGGGAACTATAATGTTTAACATTTAGTTGTTTTAAGCTATCCACAGAACTAAGGTTTACATGAAATAAAGACCATGGTACGAACTGTTGTATGGGAACTATAATGTTTAACATTTAGTTGTTTTAAGCTATCCACAGAACTAAGGTTTACATGAAATAAAGACCATGGTACGAACTGTTGTATGGGAACTATAATGTTTAACATTTAGTTGTTTTAAGCTATCTACAGAACTAAGGTTTACATGAAATAAAGACCACGGTACGAACTGTTGTATGGGAACTATAATGTTTAACATTTAGTTGTTTTAAGCTATCCACAGAACTAAGGTTTACATGAAATAAAGACCACGGTACGAACTGTTGTATGGGAACTATAATGTTTAACATTTAGTTGTTTCAAGCTATCCACAGAACTAAGGTTTACATGAAATAAAGACCACGGTACGAACTGTTGTATGGGAACTATAATGTTTAACATTTAGTTGTTTTAAGCTATCCACAGAACTAAGGTTTACATGAAATAAAGACCACGGTACGAACTGTTGTATGGGAACTATAATGTTTAACATCTGGTTGTTTCAAGCTATCCACAAAACTAAGGTTTACATGAAATAAAGACCATGGTACGAACTGTTGTATGGGAACTATAATGTTTAACATCTGGTTGTTTTAAGCTATCCACAGAACTAAGGTTTACATGAAATAAAGACCATGGTACGAACTATTGTATGGAAACTATAATGTTTAACATTAGTTGTTTTAAGCTATCCACAGAACTAAGGTTTACATGAAATAAAGACCACGGTACGAACTGTTGTATGGGAACTATAATGTTTAACATCTGGTTGTTTCAAGCTATCCACAAAACTAAGGTTTACATGAAATAAAGACCATGGTACGAACTGTTGTATGGGAACTATAATGTTTAACATTTAGTTGTTTTAAGCTATCCACAGAACTAAGGTTTACATGAAATAAAGACCATGGTACGAACTATTGTATGGAAACTATAATGTTTAACATTTAGTTGTTTTAAGCTATCCACAGAACTAAGGTTTACATGAATAAAGACCATGGTACGAACTATTGTATGGAAACTATAATGTTTAACATTTAGTTGTTTTAAGCTATCCACAGAACTAAGGTTTACATGAAATAAAGACCACGGTACGAACTGTTGTATGGGAACTATAATGTTTAACATCTGGTTGTTTCAAGCTATCCACAAAACTAAGGTTTACATGAAATAAAGACCACGGTACGAACTGTTGTATGGGAACTATAATGTTTAACATTTAGTTGTTTTAAGCTATCCACAGAACTAAGGTTTACATGAAATAAAGACCACGGTACGAACTGTTGTATGGGAACTATAATGTTTAACATCTGGTTGTTTCAAGCTATCCACAAAACTAAGGTTTACATGAAATAAAGACCATGGTACGAACTGTTGTATGGGAACTATAATGTTTAACATCTGGTTGTTTTAAGCTATCCACAGAACTAAGGTTTACATGAAATAAAGACCATGGTACGAACTATTGTATGGAAACTATAATGTTTAACATTTAGTTGTTTTAAGCTATCCACAGAACTAAGGTTTACATGAAATAAAGACCACGGTACGAACTGTTGTATGGGAACTATAATGTTTAACATCTGGTTGTTTCAAGCTATCCACAAACTAAGGTTTACATGAAATAAAGACCATGGTACGAACTGTTGTATGGGAACTATAATGTTTAACATCTGGTTGTTTTAAGCTATCCACAGAACTAAGGTTTACATGATAAAGACCATGGTACGAACTATTGTATGGAACTATAATGTTTAACATTTAGTTGTTTTAAGCTATCCACAGAACTAAGGTTTACATGAAATAAAGACCACGGTACGAACTGTTGTATGGGAACTATAATGTTTAACATCTGGTTGTTTCAAGCTATCCACAAAACTAAGGTTTACATGAAATAAAGACCACGGTACGAACTGTTGTATGGGAACTATAATGTTTAACATTTAGTTGTTTTAAGCTATCCACAGAACTAAGGTTTACATGAAATAAAGACCACGGTACGAACTGTTGTATGGGAACTATAATGTTTAACATCTGGTTTGTTCAAGCTATCCACAAAACTAAGGTTTACATGAAATAAAGACCATGGTACGAACTGTTGTATGGGAACTATAATGTTTAACATCTGGTTGTTTTAAGCTATCCACAGAACTAAGGTTTACATGAAATAAAGACCATGGTACGAACTATTGTATGGGAACTATAATGTTTAACATCTGGTTGTTTTAAGCTATCCACAGAACTAAGGTTTACATGAAATAAAGACCACGGTACGAACTGTTGTATGGGAACTATAATGTTTAACATCTGGTTGTTTCAAGCTATCCACAAAACTAAGGTTTACATGAAATAAAGACCATGGTACGAACTGTTGTATGGGAACTATAATGTTTAACATCTGGTTGTTTCAAGCTATCCACAGAACTAAGGTTTACATGAAATAAAGACCATGGTACAGACTGTTGTATGGGAACTATAATGTTTAACATTTAGTTGTTTTAAGCTATCCACAGAACTAAGGTTTACATGAAATAAAGACCATGGTACGAACTGTTGTATGGGAACTATAATGTTTAACATTTAGTTGTTTTAAGCTATCCACAGAACTAAGGTTTACATGAAATAAAGACCATGGTACGAACTGTTGTATGGGAACTATAATGTTAACATTTAGTTGTTTTAAGCTATCCACAGAACTAAGGTTTACATGAAATAAAGACCATGGTACGAACTGTTGTATGGGAACTATAATGTTTAACATTTAGTTGTTTTAAGCTATCCACAGAACTAAGGTTTACATGAAATAAAGACCATGGTACGAACTGTTGTATGGAAACTATAATGTTTAACATTTAGTTGTTTTAAGCTATCCACAGAACTAAGGTTTACATGAAATAAAGACCATGGTACGAACTGTTGTATGGGAACTATAATGTTTAACATCTGGTTGTTTCAAGCTATCCACAAAACTAAGGTTTACATGAAATAAAGACCATGGTACGAACTGTTGTATGGGAACTATAATGTTTAACATCTTGTTGTTTCAAGCTATCCACAGAACTAAGGTTTACATGAAATAAAGACCACGGTACGAACTGTTGTATGGGAACTATAATGTTTAACATTTAGTTGTTTTAAGCTATCCACAGAACTAAGGTTTACCTTCATGGTAAATCATATTTCATTGTATGTTTCATTTCTAATCTGTAATGTTTACTCATGTGACACGGTGATGGCAACATAAGAAACATACAAGAACATAACTTCAGCGTCATATCGTGTAGAAGGATCTTGTTAAATATGGATGTCATACCCTTTTGTTAAAACATTGGGTTAAGATGCTGGATATTTATAATATTTTGTGAAACCTTTCATTCTGTATTTGCTTACCATTTAACCACATATTTCAGAAATGGAAACCCAGCTTCTGATAACACGTTTCTTTTGTTCTCATTACCATTTGTTCTGATGTTACTTTGATCAAAGTTTTTGTCAGATAACTTGGTTTTTGCTAACACTAAACGCTTTATTGGTTTGTGTCTCTCTCATTCCCACTATATATGTATATAGTCGACATAGCCAAGTGGGTTAAGGTGTTCGACTCGTAATCCGAGGGTCGCGGGTTCGAATCCTCGTCACACCAAACTTTCTCGCCCCTTCAGCCGTGGGGGTATTATAATCTTATGGTCAAACTCACTGTTTGTTGGTAAAAGAGTAGTCCAAGAGTTGGCGGTGGGCGGTGATGACTAGGTGCTTCCCTCTAGTCATACACTACTAAATTAGGGACGGGTAGCGTAGATAGCCCTCGTGTAGCTTTTGCGCAAAATTCAAAAGAAACCAAAACCATAATTAATGAAAGGACATGAAAAGTTGCTTTGCTTACAAGCAGTTATGAAAACTGCAAAACACTAAATGTGGAACTGCAAGGTTGCACGTATCTCGACTTGGACCTAACAAATCTCAACACGAAATTTGATGATAATCCATCAACGGGGGCCAAGTAGCGGCGAAAAATGCCCATAAAACCAATAAAGTGCGAAACAAAAAAATTTTATGTATCTCCCCGTGGGCCTTATGAATCGTCGATATCAATTTGGTGAAGATATATGTGCACTGACAGTCAATAGATAGTTTTATTATATTTATGTAAATAAATTAATTTGATTAAGTGCTAAAATTTCGCACTGCCACCTTTATTTCTGTCAAATATTATAGTTTTCAGCTTACGAGACATGTTGTGTTGTTGGATGGTGTCTGGTTGAGCGTTACCTTGACCACCTCTTCCAGATACCTATCTACATAACACTTCATTTACTTGTGTATGAAATTAATGGTTGGCTGTTTCACGAATTTTGAAATAGTATCCTTCTGGTAAGAGCACCATGTATTATATTCCTCTTTTTCGACCAGTTGTTCATCTGTGGTAACAGTATACCAAGAGTTGCAATCGAAACGTTATACGTTTACCAATCAATAAATAGGTCGTCAGTTGCTTGTAACAGGAACTTCTTTTATCTTCCTTGAACGAAATACACCCAACCGGATATTAGATGGGCCATAATTAAGTGACCAATCAGTCCGTATCTAACTTACTCCTGACACATGCAACATATTATTAACATTTATATGGTTAACAACTGAATGGTGCACCGCTCAACACGTGGGGCTCTATTTTTTACTGACACTATTGTACAAATGAGTGGAAATATATTTTCTTACCTATTTTAAAGTTGTATCTTTGGTATTTAGAATCAACTTAATTATTGTTGTATTTACAATAAATTTTATATCAAGAAATGGAAGACATATTTCACAATTTTATATGCAGAAACGGCTCGTTTGGGTTGAGAAAATATTTTAAATAGAAGAGCGACAACGATTCGACCTTCTTCGGTCATCTTCATTGTTTGTTCTGAATTTCGCGCAAAGCTACACGAGGGCCCTGCGCTAGCCGTCCCTACTTTTGCAGTGTAAGCCTAGATGGAGGGCAGCTAGTCACCACCACCCACCGCCAACTCTTGAGTTACTCTTTTACCAACCATATTACGACGTCTCCACGACTGAAAGGGCTAGCGTATTGAGTGCGACGGGGATTCGAACCTGAGACCCTCGGATTACGAATTGAGTGACGTAACCCACTTGGCCATGCCAGGCCCATATTTCACAAATGTTATTTTTAGATGCAATGACATTAAAAAAACCAAAACCAGTCGTTATATCAGTCTCTACAAACCGAAATGTTGAATAAACCCATTAGCAACTATCCTGTGATAACAGACTTCGATGTTTTTTAACATATTGGTAACTCCGCGAAATGTGCATAGAAATAAAGTTGCTGAAACATACGTCATTCATGGATGGTTAGGAAATATATGTATTATGGCACATGATAAGGATTGGTTACTTAGTAACGCATCAATCTGTTATAATTAAATTAAAATTGTATCGATTTGCAGCGGTGAACGAAACACAAATATAATAATTATTTTAAATGTCAAGATTATCTGCTGAATCTTGAACAGTCAGTTTCGAAGCTGGATGCTGCTGCCATCTGGTGGGGAATATACAAATGCGTTATTTCATCTGCTCTTCGTGTATGTATTTTAACATTCAAAGCAAGTTCTGGAGATAGTTGGGATATTTATTAGCATATTACGTGTTTTAATAGCAGAGGGTACACATCAGGTGCCAATTTGAAAATGACCATCTTAATGAGTCAAGACTATTAATAACATTACTTAGTACACCGTCTGAATTAGAATTTCAAAGGGCAGATTGTTTTCCGTGTTTCTCATGCAGTTGTATATTTAGTTATTTATTATACAAAGAGTCAATTTAAAGATTAAGGGTTACTTTTCACGAAACCAACTGATTTTGGTAATTGCGTGTGTTGCTATCGTAAGTGCGTAAGTATTTTATAAAAATATTTGGAAACGTCTACGTGTAAATAGAATTTTTTTAATTTTAAGCAGTTGTGCTTATATACAAATAGAAAGATTTGTCACAATTCCTAGATTTCATTACGTTTGTTTGGTTTGTCGTGAATTTCGTGCAAAACTAAACGAGGGCTATCTGCGCTACCAGACCCTAATTTAGCAGTGTAAGACAAAGGGAAGGCAGCAAGTTATCACCACCAACCGCCAACTCTTGGGCTACTCTTTTAGCAACGAATAGTAGGATTGATCGTCACAATATAATGCCCCCACGGCTGAAAGGGCGAGCATGTTTGATGTGACGGGGATCGAACCCGCGAAAGCTCGAATTACGAGTCGAGTGCCTTAACCACCTGGCGATTTCATTAAGAACTTGTTGTTAAGATGGTGTTTTTGATTCACATAATCAATAATTTTTTTCACTTAAAATATATTTGATCTTGTTATTTTTATACCCTATGGACAAAAATAAATATTTCATATATTAAATTACTATATTTTATTAACTTTAAAAAGTATCCATCACATATTAAATATGTCACATATTTCAATGGTATATTACATTTGTTATAAATAAATTTTATAAACTAACGCCAGCCGGATTACTCACTTTATGCTGAAACACAGTTGGCCGTTTTCGTAATATGTTTGGTAAATTTGCTGTCACTGTGCAAAGACAAGGCGAAGAAAATATTTTTTATTGTAATTATTGTTATTTCAGTGGATAAAGCGATTACGACAATAACATCGACAAAAAAACTCGTCACATGAAACACGTTTTTATTTAACTGTATCAAAAAGTCAGTTACGTGGATTAATTTCATTATAAATGAAAACTTTTTATGTAATAATTAAGATGAATGAATTACGTCTTCGTTCTTCCACTAACAGTAAATTTTAAAAATTCGCGTTCACGCCTTGAAACATACTAACACACACTGGCCACGTGGCAGATGGTGTATTTTACCCGCGACTTCCACTGGGACGAGTTCACACCGACCATCTGCCAGCTGTCGTGGAGAGAAAGACGGGTAAATAGCCGAAGCAAAACACAGAGTTTTGAATAACAAGTGCATCTCAACATAATAGACTGTTCACACTTATATTGATTTGAATCAGTTTGGACGTCGTAATGTTGTTGATAAAACATCACAAACCAAACACAGAACCTTCTTATCAGGCTAGTCAGTAAGTAGGCTTGATGAGAGTTGGAAGATCAAAGCGAAAAGTACGCAGTAAGCCTAATTATACCGAAAGCAAAATTAGAACATACAACAGCAGCAAAGATAACGATTAATCAAATGAAAAAGCCTTAATATGAACATATAAGATGGTCCATCTTTAATAAGAAATCGAAATTTTACAAACACTTGTAACGTATATTGTAAATTTTCACCAAAACAAATTTTGTAACAAAACAGCCGGTACTCCTCAGTTAACACCATCTACTGGATATTGACAGAATTACGTTTTTATGTTTTTTTCCCTCATGATTTAAAAAAAATGGTTACACAGCTTTGTAGTTATTAAATTAAAGTAAACATGAAATCAAACAATGCTTCCTCCCAGGTTCAATCCATGCAATAAGAAGAGAGCAGATAAACCATTGTGTAGTTATTATTGAATACAAACATCTGAACTAGAATAGTGTTAGAGAAATTTGTGTGGCTGTTATACTTTGAAACAAAATCTGAGATATACGACCGATAATTTCGTTTACACATAAATATATCCGTTCAACTTCATCAAGAACCTCGAAATATAAAATATAAACGTAATCTTACTGAAGTTATTGTTTGTATGAAACATTTATCGCCTAAATGTATCAGCTACAAAGGGGCTATCCCTAGTTTTGATGTTGTTTTGAATTAAGCACAAAGCTATCCCTAGTTTTGAACCAATATAATATAAGGCAGTTAGTTAACAGCCCCAGTTGTCTACTCTTGTCTGATCGAATAGCAAGATTTGACAGTCACTCTTATAACGTAACCACTGCCCAATATTAAGAAGTGAGTTTTCGTGGATTTGGTTGGTTGGTTGGTTATTTTATAGCAAAGCAATATTGAGCTATTTACTGTGTCTACCGCGGGGAATCGAGTTCTGAATTTTAGCGTTAATCATAGTTTAGGGCATTCTTATCAAGAAAGTTGATAATACAGAGTATTTGCTGACGGATCATAGGCCCGGCATGGCCAAACATGTTAAGGCGTGCGACTCGTAATCTGAGGGTCGCGGTTTCGCATCCCGGTCGCGCCAAACATGCTCGCCCTCCCAGCCGTGGGGGCGTTATAATGTGACGGTCTATCCCACTATTCGTTGGTAAAAGAGTAGCCCAAGAGTTGGCGGTGGGTGGTGATGACTAGCTGCCTTCCCTCTAATCTTACACTGCTAAATTAGGGACGGCTAGCACAGATAGCCCTCGAGAAGCTTTGTGCGAAATTCCAAAACAAACAAACAAACAAGCGATGAACTTTGGTGCGTTCAAGTTACCTAAGTCATCAATGTCTTTGTACAATAGAGGGTCTGCGAAAAGTGGTCAGGATACACAGTATAATCTACGATTTACTTCACTGCCCTTTGACACTTGTTGAATTGAAAATTGTAACATCGAGTAACAGCGGATAGCAACAGTCATCGACCTCAGTTTGTTGTGAAGATGGATCAGCTAGGCTGACAACCACCTGTAGGCTTAACTTCGAAACTATTCTCAAGGCTGACAACCACCTGTAGGCTTAACTTCGAAACTATTCTCAAGGCTGACAACCACCTGTAGGCTTAACTTCGAAACTATTCTCAAGGCTGACAACCACCTGTAGGCTTAACTTCGAACTATTCTCAAGGCTGACAACACCTGTAGGCTTAACTTCGGAACTATTCTCAAGGCTGACAACCACCTGTAGGCTTAACTTCGGAACTATTCTCAAGGCTGACAACCACCTGTAGGCTTAACTTCGAAACTATTCTCAAGGCTGACAACCACCTGTAGGCTTAACTTCGGAACTATTCTCAAGGCTGACAACCACCTGTAGGCTTAACTTCGAAACTATTCTCAAGGCTGACAACAACCTGTAGGCTTAACTTCGGAACTATTCTCAAGGCTGACAACCACCTGTAGGCTTAACTTCGGAACTATTCTCAAGGCTGACAACCACCTGTAGGCTTAACTTCGGAACTATTCTCAAGGCTGACAACCACCTGTAGGCTTAACTTCGGAACTATTCTCAAGTCAAGGAGAATACAACAATTTATTTAAAGCTGCGAAAGTGAAAGCATCATAATCAGTAGTAAATGTTTATGATTGGTGCAGATCGAAATATTAAATGGGCAGATTTTAAAACAAATGGCATCACTTTTAACAAAATAACAACTCTTGTTTTATATCCAACCATATTCGGTTTTCCTTGATGACGAGAAACCCACTTGAAATAAAAATATATCTCAGAACTGTCGTTAACCCGAAGATGACCTAGGAAGGTCGAAACGTTGTTCTCTGCTTATCAATAAAAGTGTTACTTCCCATACCAGCTGTTCTGAGACACAAATATCCAGTTTTGTTGTTCTCAATGTGCGATTTTAAGGTAAGGGTCTGTCAGAGCCGTTCAGATTTTGGAAACTATCAGCACATATTTAGTAACTTATTACAGTGTTCACAGATCCTCTTTCGAAATACTGAATGAAATAATATGCGTATCGTCCAAGATCTTATTACCTGAGCTTTTCATGTTTATTTTTTTCCATATATGTAGCGTACACATGTGTGATGTAGGAAAATAATTTCAAAACTCCCGAGCCTAACTGTATTGCACATTGTATATCATATGGTGTTATTACAAACGTTAAATTAGCTATAAGCCATCAATAGACCATTAATTAACAAAGTTATCTATAATTGTATATCACAAACACAATGTTATCGTGCTACTGTAAATTATAACGTGTGTGTTTTTCTTACAAAACCATATCAGGCTATCTGTTGAGTCCACCAAGGAGAATTTAATCCCTAATTTTAACGCTGTAAATCCGTAGACTTACCAGCGGACGACAATTATAATGTAAGTCACTCATAAGATAAAAGTACAGTAACATAACGAAATATTTCTTTAAATAGCTTATTTGTTTCCTGGTTTAAGAATAATAATCTGAAACTACACTAGAAGGAGTCAGCAAACATTTGACATAATCTGAAAAACTACACATGAACTGAAGAACACGGGAAACAAACAACAATATAACACCAAATGTGTTATTTCTTCTTTAATTAGACACTCAACGTTCCGATTTAAAACTTCTTCAGAAGCGTTCCACTAAACCACGAACCGAAACTGACAGAACAAAACTTCAGAAATTAAATAATGAGTACATCTAAATGTGCAAATTTCAAAACCTCATCACTTATACGGACGTCCACGTGCAAGCTTCGAGTTGCGGATTTGAATCTCGTTCTTGAACTTGCTCGCCATTTCAGCCGTCAGGACGTAATAATGTGTCGGTGAATCCTACTATTCGTTGGTGAAAGAGTAACTCGAGAGTTTGCGGTGGTTGATGTTAACTATCTGCCTTCACAATTAGGGATCGCTAACCCAGGTTGCCCTCGAGTAGCTTTGCACAAAATTCAAGACAGCTAACCAATCAGTTCTTACCTCTCAAAGAGAGCCAACACATCGGTTCTTACCTCTTAAAGACAGCAAACCAATTAGTTCTTATCTCTCACAATTATAGAATTTTCAGCAGGGTTAACGGTGTGTTGGGCTATTTATTGTAAAATGGATAAACCAAATATACATAGATATGTACAAACAGACTTGATATGTGATATTTTAGCCACTAGTTCAACATCACACAAATTTAAATAGTGTTTTTTATATCTGTTTGCCAGCAAAACTTTGGTTATTTATACACGTGATTTCTTCAAGTATTTTTTTGTCAAACTTTGTCAGCTGGCAAAACCAGAATGTGTGTCTTGATCCGTCGGTTTGTTTGTTTGTTTTTCGGAATTTCGACCCTCAGATTGCGAGTCAAACGCCCTAACCACCTGGCCATGCAACTCTAAAGTCTATTTGACAAAATATCATTTTTAAAAATTTAATCTAGAGTATTTTTCTGCAATTAAAGTAGTCCATATACATCTCAACTACGTACAAGTTTACTAAAATATTGAGCTAAAAAAGTACCAATATAATTATCAATAAAAAATAAACTATCGATCATTTTTATTTGTACATGTTTGAAGTATTCAGCTTGGAAAAAAAAGCGTTCAAAATATATTTTTTTCAAAAATCAACTGAGTCGCTGGAGTTCAACTGATGGACGTACATGTTGAGTAAACGGTTACATCTGAATTCTTGAGGACCCTTTTTACACCGTTACATCTGAAGACTTGAGGACCCTTTTTACACCGTTACATCTGAAGACTTGAGGACCCTTTTTACACCGTTACATCTAAAGACTTGATGATCCTTTTTACACCGTTACATCTGAAGACTTGATGATCCTTTTTACATCGTTACATCTGAAGACTTGAGGACCCTTTTTACACCGTTATATTTGAAGACTTGATGATCCTTTTTACACCGTTACATCTGAAGTCTTGATGATACTTTTTACACGGTTGCATCTGAAGTCTTGATGATCCTTTTTACACCGTTACATCTGAAGTCTTGATGATACTTTTTACACCGTTATATTTGAAGACTTGATGATCCTTTTTACACCGTTACATCTGAAGTCTTGATGATACTTTTTACACGGTTGCATCTGAAGTCTTGATGATCCTTTTTACACCGTTACATCTGAAGTCTTGATGATACTTTTTACATCGTTACATCTGAACACTTGAGGACCCTTTTTACACCGTTATATTTGAAGACTTGATGATCCTTTTTACACCGTTGCATCTGAAGTCTTGATGATACTTTTTACATTGTTACATCTGAAGACTTGAGGACCCTTTTTACACCGTTATATTTGAAGACTTGATGATCCTTTTTACACCGTTACATCTGAAGACTTGAGGACCCTTTTTACACCGTTACATCTGAAGACTTGAGGACCCTTTTTACACCGTTACATCTAAAGACTTGATGATCCTTTTTACACCGTTACATCTGAAGACTTGATGATCCTTTTTACATCGTTACATCTGAAGACTTGAGGACCCTTTTTACACCGTTATATTTGAAGACTTGATGATCCTTTTTACAACCTTGCATCTGAAGTCTTGATGATACTTTTTACATCGTTAATCTGAAGACTTGATGATCCTTTTTACACCGTTACATCTGAAGTCTTGATGATCCTTTTTACACCGTTACATCTGAAGTCTTGATGATACTTTTTACACGGTTGCATCTGAAGTCTTGATGATCCTTTTTACACCGTTACATCTGAAGTCTTGATGATACTTTTTACACCGTTACATCTGAAGTCTTGATGATACTTTACACTTTACAACGCATCTGAAGTCTTGATGATCCTTTTTACACCGTTACATCTGAAGTCTTGATGATACTTTTTACATCGTTACATCTGAAGACTTGAGGACCCTTTTTACACCGTTATATTTGAAGACTTGATGATCCTTTTTACACCGTTGCATCTGAAGTCTTGATGATACTTTTTACATCGTTACATCTGAAGACTTGAGGACCCTTTTTACACCGTTATATTTGAAGACTTGATGATTCTTTTTACACCGTTACATCTGAAGTCTTGATGATACTTTTTACACGGTTGCATCTGAAGTCTTGATGATCCTTTTTACACCGTTACATCTGAAGTCTTGATGATACTTTTTACACCGTTACATCTGAAGTCTTGATGATACTTTTTACACGGTTGCATCTGAAGTCTTGATGATCCTTTTTACACGGTTGCATCTGAAGTCTTGATGATACTTTTTACACGGTTGCATCTGAAGTCTTGATGATCCTTTTTACACGGTTGCATCTGAAGTCTTGAGGACCCTTTTTACACCGTTACATCTGAAGACTTGAGGACCCTTTTACACCGTTACATCTGAAGACTTGAGGACCCTTTTTACACCGTTACATCTGAAGACTTGAGGACCCTTTTTACACCGTTACATCTGAAGACTTGATGATCCTTTTTACACCGTTACATCTGAAGACTTGATGATCCTTTTTACACCGTTACATCTGAAGACTTGAGGACCCTTTTTACACCGTTATATTTGAAGACTTGATGATCATTTTTACACCGTTGCATCTGAAGTCTTGATGATCCTTTTTACACCGTTACATCTGAAGACTTGAGGACCCTTTTTACACCGTTACATCTGAAGACTTGAGGACCCTTTTTACACCGTTACATCTGAAGACTTGAGGACCCTTTTACACCGTTACATCTAAAGACTTGATGATCCTTTTTACACAACGTTACATCTGAAGACTTGATGATCCTTTTCATCGTTACATCTCTGAAGACTTGAGGCCCTTTTTACACCGTTATATTTGAAGACTTGATGATCCTTTTACACCGTTGCATCTGAAGTCTTGATGACTTTTTACATCGTTACATCTGAAGACTTGAGGACCCTTTTTACACCGTTATATTTGAAGACTTGATGATCCTTTTTACACCGTTACATCTGAAGTCTTGATGATACTTTTTACACCGTTACATCTGAAGTCTTGATGATACTTTTTACACCGTTATATTTGAAGACTTGATGATCCTTTTTACACCGTTACATCTGAAGTCTTGATGATACTTTTTACACGGTTGCATCTGAAGTCTTGATGATCCTTTTTACACCGTTGCATCTGAAGTCTTGATGATACTTTTTACATCGTTACATCTTAAGACTTGAGGACCCTTTTTACACCGTTATATTTGAAGACTTGATGATCCTTTTTACACCGTTACATCTGAAGTCTTGATGATACTTTTTACACGGTTGCATCTGAAGTCTTGATGATCCTTTTTACATCGTTACATCCGAAGTCTTGATGATACTTTTTACACCGTTATATTTGAAGACTTGATGATCCTTTTTACACCGTTACATCTGAAGTCTTGATGATACTTTTTACACGGTTGCATCTGAAGTCTTGATGATCCTTTTTACACCGTTACATCTGAAGTCTTGATTATACTTTTTACACCGTTACATCTGAAGTCTTGATGATACTTTTTACACCGTTACATCTGAAGTCTTGATGATACTTTTTACGAAATACTGAGCATAAAAAAGCCACCATCACTCCTCATTATGACCAGGTAGTTACGACTCGCAATCTAAAGGTCGGGGTTCGAATCCCCATCACACCAAACATACTCATCCTTTAAGCCATGTGGGCATTATAATGTTTCGGTTAATCCAATTATTCGTTGGTAAAAGAGTAGTCCAAGAGTTGGCGGTAGATAGTGATGACTAGTGAGAGCACTAATATATTTCAGATGGCTTGTGGAAATAATCCTGGTGCAGCTTTGGGAGAAATTCAAAAACAAGCAAACAAACACTCTCTATTGTAAGGACTCTCTGCTATCCTCTGTTCAAAGCCTCTCAGAGACACAGCCGTATATCTGTGGGCTTACAAGGTTTTGATACCCGTGGTGGGCAGAGCACAGATAGCCCATTATGGGGCATTGTTCTCAACTACAAACTAACAGTCAAATCTCTTGTAAAATAACTGAATTGACTGATTTAGAGAAAGCTCTAAAACATTAATTCATGCTTATATCACATATATTTTGGTAGAACCCCTTTGTATGCATGTATATACAACATATCCGAGTCTGTGGCCAAAGAAATGTACAATATGCAATTGGATTGTATCTAATTACATCAGAAACGAATCCATTTTATAAACAACTAGCGAGGTTACCCATTTTACGCACAGGGAACGTTTGATGTGATACACCTACAGTAAATGATACGCGTATTAATTACGACTGCACGATTCATGTCAGCCCGTTGATTACACAGTCAGTAATTTCCATATTTCAGTTACGTAGATATAAAAATAAAGGGGCCCGGCATGACCTAGCGCGTTAAGGCGTGCGCTTCGTAACCTGAAGGTCGCGGGTTCGCGCCCTAGTCGTGCCAAACATGCTCGCCCTCCCAGCCGTGGGGGCGTTATAATGTAACAGTCAATCCCACTATTCGTTGGTAAAAGGGTAGCCCAAGAGTTGGCGATGGGTGGTGATGACTAGCTGCCTTCCCTCTAGTCTCACACTGCTAAATTAGGGACGGCTAGCACAGATAGCCCTCGAGTGGCTTTGTGCGAAATTCAAAAACAAACAAACAAACAAGATATGAAAAATATATATATTTTTTCTATCATGTAAGATTTTGTTTACAAATCAGGAACAAAAACAACTCTTACTCAGTTCAAATTGCTATTATTAATTACCACAACGAACATTTTGATATTATTAAGTTTGGGTTCTGGAACAATCGATACGATTTCACGTCGCGATTGGTCTGGAGAAATCTATAGCCAGTAGCTGTCAACATTTTAAACGTTACAAAATGTGACCCGATTTCAATGAACAATATTCAATCATGTAAAAATACATATAACGTCTTGTAAGAAACTCTTTACGTGACGGAGAAAAATGGATATCATTTTCGGATTCACCGTTCAGGAATTAATGTAGAACATACAAAAATTTAAAGACAATAAAATAGGTCTATGTAATTTGCTATTATCTTCACACTCGCTCCATCAACACAGCATCAAACTATATGAGACACGAATTTATCATTATTCGCTCAGTTAGTGATTGGCTGTCACCTGCATAAGGCACCCACAGTTTTCAGATAAAGCGTATTCATTAATATTAAATCTCGAACCATGGACCCTTTATTCCGTAGACTGACACCCTAGTAGCCTAGTCACCAGACCACGCCTTGTCCAACTTAAATAAATATCTAAGTATCGAATAGACTTTCTCTAACTTCAACGTTCAGGGTAACGTGGGGTGCATACAATTGCAGGAAGTCTACCCGAGAACTGAACAAAGCGACCTACTCGGGTAACAAGAGCTTCTGCAGGTAAAACTAACAGCGTGAAGGAAACGAGTCAGGGAACTAGTTGATGGAAATAACAACACGAAGAGCAAACCCAAAAGTTGTACCCAATACCTCTCGCGCACAGTTTCTGCTTGTAAGTTAACGTTAACAATTCATGTTAACGCATTCCCGTACAAATGTATTCCCAAGACGTCTTGAGGATACATTTTTACTTCAAGTGCGTTTCTCGTCATGACGACATTCGCGTATGGTAACGCATTTTTGAAGCTATTTCGTTGGAAAAATGTCGCTGTGACATAAAGCCACAAACCGATAGGAAAGAGTAAATGAAATTGATACTTTGGCTGAAACTAAAAAAAAAAAAAACTTTGTCAGTGATATATTTCACGTGTTCTCCAACCAGCGTGTAGCACCATAAACGTGAGAGAAAAGACATATTTGGGCAGAAAAACTGTTCTGCCCAATTCTTACATCTGTATCCACATTCATATGTCTCTTAGTCTTAACTCTGCACGAACAAATGGTTTAAACACACAGCAGAAAGCAGATCAGTTTGTAATACTTCAAATTAACGTCTCTGATAAGTTAGAAGTGTAATTGTTTGGTTTGTTTTGAATTTCGCGCATAGCTACACGAGAGCTATCTGCGCTGGCCGTCCCTAGTTTAGCATGTAAGACCCACCGCCAACTCTTAGGCGCTTCTTTTACCAACGAATAGTGGGATTTACCGTCACATTATTACGTCCCCATGGCTGAAAAGGCGAGTATGTTTGGTGCGACGGGGATGCGAACCCGCGACCCTCAGATTAGGAGACGAATGCCTTAACCCACCTGGCCATGCCGGGTCTATAAAATATCAAACGGTAAAAACATGTCTGCACATGTCGCTACATGTACCTATCGCTCTGATTATTTCTCATCAGGTTAATTGAACCCCGTGTCAAATTGATCCACAAACATACACACACAGGTATATTTATGTAGATAAATACACACAGGTGTATTTATATAGATAAATCACACAGGTATATTTATAGATAATTCACACATTTATTAATAAATTAAAACTATTAATTTTTGACATTTTTGACCGACTGTTGTTACAACATGAAAGATCAAAGTATAATTATGATTGAAATTTAGTTGGACCCTTGTTGATGGTATATATATTCCCTTTACACTTTCAGCTGTAAACGCGTTTAAAAATGACAGTGAATGCCTTCAGGTAGATGACCACTCAGCAGCTGAGTGGTCATTAGGGACGCTCTCTGAAAAAACCAAAAAACAATAGTATGTATTTTCAACATTTTATGCACTTATGTTTAGACTTGCAACCTGACCCCGCATGGCCAAGTGGTTAAGGCACTCGACTCATTATCCGACAGTCACGGGTTCGAATCGCCGTCAAACCAAACATGCTGCCTTCTCAGCGTGGGGGCTTAATAATGTGACAGTCAATCCCGCTATTCGTTGGTAAAAGAATAGCCCAAAAGTTGGCGGTGGGTGGTGATGACTTGCATTCTTTGTGATCTTACGCTGCTAAATTAGAGACGGCAAGCGCAGATAACTCTCGTGTAGCTTTGTACGAAATTCAAACCAAACTGGAACTTGTAACTGTCTAATTGTTGAAATATTTACGTATTATATCATTTCTTGTGTTTTCCCTTCCACGAGAAGGACAAAAACCGACACGTGTAATTTGTATCTATTTTTACATGATATTAATAGTCTGATTTAAGTAATATTCGAGCCGTTCAAGCATAACACTTCAAACCTTTTTCTTCTTTGGAAGTTTCATTTCTTCACCAGGGCATTAAATCATTTTAACGCTTAGTTATCTTTAACAAAAAAAACATCCTAATAATTTCCAGTTTTTCATACAGATTCAAATGATGCTGTATTCACTGACAAAGTAATTCTGCTGTCAATCAAAGTACGTATAAAAGAACAAAGAAAACATGAAAATACATACAAAGTTCCCTTCTCTCAAGGCACACGCATCATCCACGTGACTGAGGGCAACTTCACGTGAACAAGAGTGTTACAATATTTGAATATTGCTGAGTTTGCCAGCAACGTTTACATTGGTAGCATTTTTCGTGATACAACGAGCTCCCCTGATAAAAAACATACGTGATGTCCTTGATGACTCACCCAGTACCGTAGGTAAATAAGTGGAGGTAAACTTAATCGTCTGATCTTCTAGTTTTAAAACAAAACCTGGTATACACCGATATATACTGTGCATCTTACGGGAAGAAAAGGCATGGTTGTTCTGTATATCACAGAAGGTTTGCAAAATCTCAACTTCGATACATTTCATATTTACTAGAATGGTGTGCAAATACGCCCAAAGTTACAAACAAGTCATTTTCATGCTTTTCACATTGTTTTGGTTCAATAAAAAATTGTTTAGATGTATTTCGATAAATCACATTGCTAATACTATATCTAATGTAGACACAGCTACCAATTCTGGCCTCAGTTCTACCAGCAAACTTTCCAGTAGAAGTCTTTTTTTTCATAATTGCTTTTGGCCCGGCATGTCCGAGTGGATTAAGGTGTTCGACTCGTAATCTAAGAGTCGCTGGTTCGAATCCCCGTCGCACCAAACATATTCGCCCTTTCAGTCGTGGGAGCGTTATAATGTGACGGTCATTCTCACTATTAGTTTGGTAAAAGAGTAGCCCAAGATTTGGCGGTGGGTGATGATGACTAGCTGCCTTTCCTCTAGTCCTACACCACTAAATTAGGGACGGCTAGAGCAGATAGCCTTGTGTAGCTTTGCGCGATATTAAAAAACAAACAAATTGCTTTGTTTTGATGATACCTATGGTTAAGATAGACATCCCTTTCAAATTATTACCGATTTCAAATTTATAATTACCACCTATTAGGACAAGAAAGACATTTGTATTATTCTTATATGTTTCTAGGACAAAAATTTGATAGGCATAAAGAGTTTAAGAGTTATTTCGGGAAAAGAAAAATAATCCTTATTTTTTACTGGAAGTCACGATGTAGAGCATTTAAGAATGTGCTGTTTGATTTTTCAATTTCGGAAACACAGCTAGTCATCACCACCCACCGCCATCTCTTAGTGATACTCTTTTACCAATATATAGTGGAATTGATCGTAACATTATAACGACGTCACGACTGGAGGATAGTTTTATCCACTGTCGTACCAGTACTTACGCCACCCCCAGTGAACGCACCCCTACTTTTATGAAAATATTCCTTGTTGTTTTTGATAGACTTCACAATGCCCTCCGGCCCGGCATGGTCAAGCGTGTTAAAGCACGCGACTCGTAATCTGAAAGTCGCGGGTTCGAATCCCTGTCACACCAAACATGGTCACCCTCCCAGCCGTGGGGGCGTTATAATGTGACGTTCAATCCCACTAAAATCGTTGGTAAAAGAGTACCCCATGAGTTGGCAGTGGATGGTAATGACTAATTGCTTCCTCTCTAGTCTTACACTGCTAAATTTGAATCGGCTAGCACAGATAGTCCTCGAAAAGCTTTGCGCCAAATTCAAAAACAAACAAAATGTCCTCCTCCCTGGAAAAGAATCTATTTTTTTATGAGAAGTTTTTGTAGCTGCCTAAAACCTCACGTTCTTCAACGGTTCACGCTTGCTGAGGATTTGTCTTCGCGAGCGTTGTTTTTTTTTTATCGTTTTGTCGCTCCATCTTATATGGCTTAGTTTATGTTTGAACAGTCGCTGTGTGTTTATAGTTTTATTTCTAACTTATTCAAAGTTTTAAGCTAAGTTTTGATTACGTCCTGTGACGTTTTTTTCAGCAAATATTCTAAAATTCTTTTGAACTGAAGCAATAAATTTATCCGCATTGCAAAGTGTAAATTTCCAATGAAGACAGACAGAATACTGTTCTGGATTCATATTACTTCTCTTACAGCTGTCTTTTTTTTACAGTTATTCTTTCAAGCTTTGCCTCCTGGTTGTCTTTTAGTGGTTAAGAGTCCCCAGCTGGTACAGTGGTAAATCTACGTATTTACTATGTAGAAATCAAGGGTTCGATTCCTTCGGTGTTCTGAGCAGATAGTCCGATGTGGGTTTGCTATCAGAAAACCACACAAACTGGATGTTTGAGACGGGCAGGGAAAAGTTAGCCCATTTTGAAGTTTCACGCTAAACAACATCTCAGTCAACGCCTCCTGACGTCAGTTTGTGAAATAAAATGATCTGTTAAATGTTTTTTTATTGATAACCTTAAAATATTATTTTTATTTTAGAGGTATATTTGCTATTTATTTTATACCTAATTAATAAATTTAGTGTCGGTTCCTTTCACGGATATTGAATTTTTTTTTTAAGTGACGGATAAATAATGAATTTTCTTGCTGAAGTTGGAGTCACTGAAATCGTACGGAACTATTCTGCGCAACCACTCACTTTAAATTTCCTTGGAGAGAACTAGAGAGACGAAACAATAAAATAATTCTTGTACATAAAAAGCTATATGTGTACGCGGTTGTTTCAGTGGTTGGTTTATTTGTTTTTCTCTTCTGTTTAGCTAAGTTGTGTGTATACTGTAGAGCCTATGCGGTTGAAAAACAAAATTCAGTTCTTAGCGCAGATCATTGGGTGTACTTGGAAGATACAGAAGGATGGATATATTTGGGAGAGTTAGGAAGATGAACATATTTGAAGAGTTAAAAAGATGAATATATTTGGAAGAGAAAAATGATGGATAAATTTGGGAGAGTTAGGAAGATGGTTATATTTAGAAGAGAAAGAAGGATGGATATATTTGGGAGAGTTAGGAAAATGGATATATTTAGAAGAGTAAGAAGAATGGATATATTTGGGAGAGTTAGGAAGATGGATATATTTGGAAGAGTTAGGAAGATGGATATATTTCGGAAAGTTAGGAAGATGGTTATATTTAGAAGAGAAAGAAGGATGGATACATTTGGGAGAGTTAGGAAGATGGTTATATTTAGAAGAGAAAGAAGGATGGATATATTTGGGAGAGTTAGGAAAATGGATATATTTAGAAGAGAAAGAAGGATGGATATACTTGGGAGAGTTAGGAAAATGGATATATTTAGAAGAGAGAGAAGGATGGATATATTTGGGAGAGTTAGGAAAATGGGTATATTTGGAAGAGTTAGGAAAATGGATATATTTAGAAGAGAAAGAACGATGGATAAATTTGGGAGAGTTAGAAAGATGGTTATATTTGGGAGAATTAGGAAGATGGACATATTTTGGAGAGATATGAGGATGGACATATCTGGGAAACACTGGAGGATGGATATATTTGAGAAGATACTTTGTTGAAACTTTTTATTGCGTTTCAGTTCATTATTAATGTTAGCATAATTAACGTTATTAAAATGTTAACGTTATTCATGTTGTGAAAGCTCTGATGAGATTTTGAAAATTACGCTTCAAAATATATTTGTGTGTGTGTGTACATAAATGTGTATCCAGATAATGATGTAGAACAACCTCTCCAGTGGCCCAGCTTTAAGTCAGTAGATTTATAATATTAAAATCTTGTATCGATAACCGTTGCAGACACAACACAGATAGCTTTATGTTTAACTGCAAACAAACAGACGTAGAACGATTTGTAAAATAATCCTATATTACTGTATCATGTGAAAAACTGTAAGAAAGCAGTTACAACTATGTTACACTTAGTATCGTTAAAACGTTTAGAAGTAAAAACTAAAGCCAATAGGTAATCATTATTAAGAATAAACCCGTTATTGCTTCAGACTGAGGCCTGGCATGGCCTAGCAAACGTTATTAACGTTAAGGCGTGCGCTTCGTAATCTGAGGGTCGCGGGTTCGTGCCCGAGTCGCGCCAAACATGCTCACCATTCAGCCGTGGAGACGTTATTACGTGACCGTCAGTCCCACTATTCGTTCGGAGAGGAGTAGCCCAAGAGTTGGCGGTGTGTGGTGATGACTAGCTGCCTTCCCGCTAGTCTTACATTGCTAAATTATGGACGGCTAGGGCAGATAGCCCTCGTGTAGCTTTGTGCGAAATTCAAAAACAAACAAACAAACTGCTTCAGATTGAAGCGTTGTTTTTTTATTTGAATCAAACAAATAAAGTTAGTCTGTAGTTAAAAAGATTTGAAGAATTTTTAGACCGTGTACAAGAACAAGCCTTGATATTTCAAGGTATTCTTGATATCGATTTATTTTTCGAATTATTTTCTTAATAAATAGCGCCACCTCGTGTTGCTTCTCTTTAAAATCGTGTATTTAGAATGAATCTAACTTCCAAGTAAGGCCATTAACTCGGTTTTGTCCAGTATTGCGTAGTTTACTAAGATGCGACCACATTTAAGATGTTATACACTAATTCTCTTACACAACATTTCTAGTTTTCATTTATTTATGTTTTTTGTGTCTTTCAGAATCACTTTTCGCCCGTTCTCAGGTTTAAACTTTACGGTTATGACGCTAGAATTTGAAACTTGACCTCTGAGCGCAGTCAACGCGTTGTGAAATTTTCCACTAAAAGAACCAAGCAATATTCCAATGTTAATAAGTAATAATAATATATATATATTATTCACTTATAAACTGTTCTGACGTCATACACCCACCACCTATGTGTGGCACAATTAGTAAGAAAACAGCGTTAATTTCCAACTCTCTCTTCATAACGATGTTAACAATCTCTGGTGCTACACATGTAGAGAAGACGATGGATGTGTGTGTGTGGGGGGGGAACTTTTACCAAAAGCCATCCTTCCTGCTCCCTGAAATAGCCCTTTGGTGAACACCACGAGTGCAGAAAGGAAATAAGCTGTCCATGAGAGTCCTGGAGAAGAACAGTGGTGAGAGATAATTAAAAGAATGGAACCTGATTTGGGAATCAGCTGGAGGACAGACTTCGGAGTGAGGGCGCTTAATGAAACCCCAAGGGCCATCAAGCACGAAGGGGGCTAAGCGACTGAGTGATAATGGTGTGTAAATATGAAATGCTCTGCATACATGAGTAATTTATTACATGGGAAGAAAAAAAAGCCATTCATACCTTTTCGGTAATGTTTGCTTGTTTTTGAATTTCGCACAAAGCTACACGAGGGCTATCTGTGCTAGCCGTCCATAATTTAGCAGTGTAAGACTAGAGGGAAAGCAGCTAGTCATCACCACACACCACCAACTCTTGGGCTACTCCTTTCCAAACGAATAATGGGACTGACGGTCACGTAATAATGTCCCCACGGCTGAATGGTGAGCATGTTTGGTGCGACCGGAATTCGAACCCGCGACCCTCAAATCACGAGTCGAACGCCTTAACCCACTAACCATGCCAAGCTTTCGGCAATGAAATGTAACTGAGCGGAAAGGTCATTTTGTCTTTGTTTGGGTAATTCGTTCTTAAATATCTAATTTCAGGTAAAAGTAACCTAGTGAAAGACAACAATGTTGTTTACATAGCTCAGTACTGATTTTTTATTCGCTCTGAATGAATTAATAAAACAATGTTAACCGTAAAGCTTTGTTTTTTATTGTGTTGTACAGTAATCAAAACTTTACACTATCTCTGCACTGTAGGTACATACATACAAAATATAGCACAGCGAAATTGGACTGTCTGCTGTGTCCACCGAGGGGAATCGAATGCCTGTTTTTTGAGCTGTAAATCGGAAGACTTATTGATTTTCCAGCAGGGACATTGAAGAAAAGCATATGTACATGGTAATGCAATGTTTGTTTGTTTTACATTCAAAGCCATATTGGGCTATCTATTGCAGGCCCAGCATGGCTAAGTGGTTTGGGTGCTAGACACGCAATCTTAGGGTCCTGAGTTCGAATCCCATTAGATCAGACATGTTCGCTCTTTTAGCTGTGGGGCCGTTATGAGCTTAAGTTTAATCCCACTATACTTCGGTAAACAGAGTAGCCCAAGAATTGGCGGTAGGTGGTGATGACTAGCTACATTTTCTCTGGTCTTACATTGCTAAATTAGGAACAGCTAGCGCAGATAACTCTTATGCAGCTTTGCGCAAAATTCGAAACAAACAAACAAATCACCTGTTGTGTTCAATGTGTAAAAATCAAACCACAGAACTGAGCATCCTCCAACTCTGGGACACAATGCGAACTGGTGCTAATTTTAATGTTCACTGCATGTGTGCGTGTTTTAAAACATTTTTATCCATAGAACATGGCTCTATGTAAAAACAGACTTTCACATGTTCTCAACATTATATTCTAATGGCAGCTGTACCATTTTAACTAAAACTGTATATGGATCTTAGCACGTGCAGTTTATATAATTGGTTAACTACAGTAAATATTAGACAACGAAAAAAAACATTGATCCTGTCAGTTGCACTTGATTTGTTTGTTTGTTTGTTTCAGAATGCTCACGTGAAGCAACTCGGGTTGTTCCAGATTCTCAATTCACAAATTATAGATGAAAGGCAGTAAAGAGTAACAGTCTTATCTGATGCAATATCGGAAGAGCACCTGTCTTATCTGATGGAATATCGGAAGAGCACCTGTCTTATCTGATGGAATATCGGAAGAGAACATGTCTTATCTAATGGAATGTAGGAAGAGCACCTGTCTTATCTGATGGAATGTAGGAAGAGCACCTCTCTTATCTGATGCAATATTGGAAGAGCACCTATTTTATCTGATGGAATATCGGAAGAGCACCTGTCTTATCTGATGGAATATCGGAAGAGAACATGTCTTATCTGATGGAATGTAGGAAGAGCACCTGTCTTATCTGATGGAATATCGGAAGAGCTGTCTTATCTGATGGAATATCGGAAGAGCACCTGTCTTATCTGATGCAGAATCGGAAGTGCACCTGTCTTATCTGATGGAATATCGGAAGAGTACCTGTCTTATCTGATGCAATATGGAAGAGCACCTGTCTTATCTGATGGAATATCGGAAATTGACGGCCATTCTTGCAGTCCAACCACTAACCCAAAGTGCGGAGTATAATTTTGTGGCAACTGGATGTGAATTGTCCATTAAAATGTTATAAGTTTTCCTTAATATTTAATGTAAAAAAAAGAAGATAGAGAGAGAGTTTGTTTCTGAATTACGCACAAAGCTACACAAGGATTATCTGCGCTAGCCGTCCCTAATTCAGCAGTGTAAGACTAGAGGGAAGGCAGCTAGTCATCATCACCCACCGCCATCTTTTGGGCTACTCTTTTACCAACGAATAGTGGGATTGACTGTCACATTATACACCTCCACGGCTGAGAGGGCGAGCATGTTTAGCGCGACGTGGGCGACCCTCGGATTAAGAGTCGCACGCTTTACACGCTTGACCATGCCAGGCCTCTTTCTTTCTGATAATTGTGCAACAAATTTCAGGTTCAAAAAAAGTACAAGTTAAGTAAGACTTGTTTCTGTGTCAAAAATTGTCCTGATTCTGAATTTGACCTTTATTCCTCCAGGTTATACTGGATTATACTCCATAATATACTGCAAAATATCGCGTATTGAACACCACATTGCAAATATTGAAAGTTACAAAAAACAAAACAAATATTTGGTTGGTATAACAGTATAGTTGGTGTTTAGTTGGTTATGAATTAAAAACACACATCTGTCAGTTCAAACACTTTTGTTCTTCTAAGCCTCTTGTGTGATCTTTTTTAATCCCCCAGCAGTAGTGTGCCAACATGCCAGGGTTCCATTTTCCTTTAAATCCTCGCTCCATCACTGAAATATCCTGATGGAGTCTCTCGCCATGTTCATCACTCACATCATCAAGATTTTCCGCAAAAAAAATCCAAATGAGAGTGGAGTACATGAACTTTTAGAGACATGTTAATCCAATATCATGATAATGACTCAGCAGATCATTCACAACTTGCACACAGTGTTCTGAACAATGGTTCCCCAGGAAGTTATCAGAAACTTTCTTGAATGACTCAGGGGCAAGCTTCTCTTTTCTCTTGAGATCTGTGATGAAGGTTTCATCAAGTACAATTTTTCTAGTTTGGGGACCTATGAAGATACCTTCTTTAATTTTAGCTTGACTCAGGAAAGGGAACTTCTCTGCAAGATATGCAAATGTGGAGGATTCCTTGTTCAGGGCTTTCAAAAATTGCTTAAACAAACCAAGTTTAATATGCAAAGGTGGTAAAAGAATTCTATCACTTTTCACAAGTGGTTTGTGCATGATGTTGAGTTTTCCTTGCTCAATTTCATCCCGGATCGGCCAATCCTTGCGTACATAATGTTCAGTTCTTGCTTTGGAGTTCCATAAGCACAGGAAGCAGCAAAATTTAGTATAGCCAAGCTAAAGGAAGCATGGTCACAACCTTGAAATCTGCACAAATATGCCAGTTATGGTCATCATACTGTATGCTTGATGGAATTGCTTTCAGATTTTCATATGATTCTTTCATGGTTGTGCTATAAGCTATGGGAACAGAAAGCAGAGTGTTACCATTGTGTAGCAAAACAGCTTTGATGCTGTCCTTGGAGGGATTTATGCAAAGCGGCCAGTTGGTGTTATCATATGGTATTTTCAGTTGCTTAAAAAGTTCAGTGATGTCATTACAAAAGCATAAGTCATCCTTCGTGGTGAATAATGCAAGCAGATCCTCTGTGCGTTTCCTGTACAGTGTTATCTTTACTCCTTTCTCAAGAAGATTACGTTCTTGAAGCCTTGATGCAAGAAACTCACTTTTGTTTTTTGTTAAATAAAGATACCTGTATAAGTCATTTAGAGCCACTTGAGAAAATGGTATTGGTTTATTCTCTCTTTCTGGATGATTGGGCTCCACATATTCACCACTGGAATGTTCATCTGCACTACTGGAACTCTGTATTTCTTGATCTGGAGGTTTGGGCACAGGTAACTTTTCTGAGTGCTCTATTGGGCGCATTGCTGATTGCAAATTTGGGTAAACAATGTGCTTATTTTTCTTTGCTGTAGTACAGCTTGTAAAGTCTTGCTGACAGAAATAGCAATCATAAGAGTGATCTTTCTGCTCACGCCAAGTCATTGGCACACCAAACTTCATGTGAACATTTTTCCTGCACACCAGGCACTCAATGTCTTCACACATGTGAGGCAACACACATGAGGAGCCCATGACTTGTCCTGGTCTCCTAAGTCACAATGAAGTACGTTTTGTACATTTTCTTGATATGACGTGTAATACTGTGCTTTTCTTTGCAAAATTTAATTCCCCACATTTGTAACAGAATTTGTTTGGATCACTTTTTCACTGTCTTGCATTCGTTTTTGAAAACAAATAAGATCTGAAAGAAAATAAATAACATTAAACAGAAGCTTTGAAGTATAAAGTATTAAGTGATAAACTCAATTAAATATAAGTACGCAATGATAAACCAGAAATATGATTTTAAACTGTACTGTGCTATTCATATCACATTGTAGGTGTTACTAAGATTGGTCTCTAGCCCTAGGTTGAAAACCATTTTACAATGCGGTAGGCAATTTTATTGAATAATAATGACAAAAAGGTATACAGTGACAATTCTGCACAAAACATGCCTAATTCAACAAAAAGAAGGCCAGAAATGGATTTTCCATTCATTTTGCATATAAAAATGGCCACAGATCTCTTGTACTTTCTTGAGTGTTGCACAGTGTAATTCTTGGTGGTTTCTTAGTGAAATGTCATGGGAGTTCATATTTAAGGAAGGTTACACACTTTTTCCTTCTTTCTTGTTAGCATTCTGCTACTTATCTGTTCATTTTATAAAGACCCGGCATGATCAGGTGACTAAGGCGCTCGGCTCGTAATCCGAATGTCGCGGGTTCGAATCCCCTCACACCAAACATGCTACCCTTTCAGCCGTGGAGGCTTTATAATATTGCATGTAAGCCATTGTGGTACCGCGGGATGTTTTATGTAAACTACTGTGGAACTGCGGAATGTTGTATGTAAACTACTGTGGAACTGCGGAATGTTGTATGTAAACTACTGTGGAACTGCGGAATGTTGCATGTAAACTACTGTGGAACTGCGGAATGTTTTATGTAAACTACTGTGGAACTGCGGAATGTTTTATGTAAACTACTGTGGAACTGCGGAATGTTTTATGTAAACTACTGTGGTGCTGCGGAATGGTTTATGTAAACTATTGTGGAACTGCGGAATGTTGTATGTAAACTACTGTGGAACTGCGGAATGTTGCATCTTTAGGTGGTTCATGAGTTTTGTCTCCAGTGTGTGTGATTATCTCTGTGTGTGTTTGTGCTTTTCGTACAGTAAAGCTAGATTGGACTATCTGCTGTGTACACCAAAAGGAATCGAACCGCTGATTCTAGCCATACAAATCCGAAAACTCACCTCTATTCCATTGGTGGACTTTCTGTGTATATAGCTAACAAACCAGAGACAAATATTCTAGCTTAGTTAAGGGTTTTTAGACCGATCTCGTCGAAATTTTCACTCTGAAGGTAATGTACTGGTAATGGAAGTGTCCATAGCCACGTCTTACTGTTACTTGTGTAATGTACTGGTAATAGGAGTGTCCATAGCAACGTCTTACTGTTACTTGTGTAATGTACTGGTAACAGGAGTGTCCATAGCTACGTCTTACTGTTACTTGTGTAATGTACTGGTAATAGGGGTGTTCATAGCTACGTCTTCCTGTTACTTGTGTAATGTACTGGTAATAGGAGTGTCCATAGCCACGTCTTACTGTTACTTGTGTAATGTACTGGTAATAGGTGTGTCCATAGCCACGTCTTACTGTTACTTGTGTAATGTACTGGTAATAGGAGTGTCCATAGCTACGTCTTACTGTTACGTGTGTAATGTACTGGCAATAGGAGTGTCCATAGCTACGTCTTACTGTTACTTGTGTAATGTACTGGCAATAGGAGTGTCCATAGCTACGTCTTACTGTTACGTGTGTAATGTACCGGTAATAGGAGTGTCCATAGCCACGTCTTACTGTTACTTGTGTAATGTACTGGTAATAGGAGTGTCCATAGCTACGTCTTACTGTTACGTGTGTAATGTACTGGCAATAGGAGTGTCCATAGCTACGTCTTACTGTTACTTGTGTAATGTACTGGCAATAGGAGTGTCCATAGCTACGTCTTACTGTTACTTGTGTAATGTACTGGCAATAGGAGTGTCCATAGCTACGTCTTACTGTTACGTGTGTAATGTACCGGTAATAGGAGTGTCCATAGCTACGTCTTACTGTTACTTGTGTAATGTACTGGTAACAGGAGTGTCCATAGCTACGTCTTACTGTTACGTGTGTAATGTACCGGTAATAGGAGTGTCCATAGCCACGTCTTACTGTTACGTGTGGCGTTTGTGTTTCATATCTGAAGTATTTTGTGGCGATATTGAGGTATTTTATTTGGGAGATGGTTGGTGTTATATTATTTTAAGGGCGTTGTCAGAGTATTTGTAGAATTTGGAAGTTACGTCTTCGCTTGTCTTAACAGTTTTCCAAAATATTATTAGCGACATCAGACACTGACTTTTCTAATTAATGAGACAATACTGACTGATTGTTGTATTTAGTGTTAATAAACGTCTCTAATCTGATGAACGGGTATCTCTAGGGGAGTTTTCAGCAATACAGAATGTTTGTGGTGAGGGTAAGTGGTAAACAAACAATAGATGTCTGTCTACATGAAAGTTAAGTGCTTATTCAAAAACTCTGGATGTGATAAACCTTTCAGAATACTAGGGCGTCCGAGCGACCCCTTCTCAGATTTACGTTCCTTATATCATAACTTTGATGACGATGCAATTGTTTAGTACATATATTTATTCAAGTGAATGCGTGCATGTGTCTTGGAAAAATTACATTCGCCCGTTATTTTCTAATAACCGGCAATCTATTCCTATTCCAATAAACAACATTAGAAAGCTTTGCCTTGCACGTGCATACATGTTATTAGAGTTAACCACACCGAAGTACTTCCGGTCAATACATTAAGAGAACGAATATATAACGTCTGTTTTACGATATACATACAACGTTCCAACTAACTCGTGTTTAGATAGCATTATATATATAGAATTAATCTAACATTATTTATATTTATCTTTTTAAAGCAAATACATTGAGGCTGGCTTCCGACGAGAAAGTAGCCAGTCACTAACACCCCACACTCCCACGTACACACAGTGCGGTAACATTTTCTGTTGTCGCTGGGGTTCAAACCTAGCTCGCTCATTCCAAAACTGAGAGTTCTAACAAACGGCCATTCTGGGCCATAATTGTATAAAAATGTAGATGTACTTCTGGCTGTTGGGATCGTTACTCAAGAACAAACAAAGACTCTAAAATTGAAACGACAGTTTAGTCTGAGAGGTTAAGAACAAAACTCATCGGTTCATGTCTTTCATCAGAATATAAGTTTTTTTTTATAGAGATAAATTTGCATCATTTATATCAAATATTTATTTACAACCACGTGGTTTGAAAATAAATTTATTTATGGAAAACCTGTTTTCAAATCCAAACTTGTCGATATGCCAGGCTGAAAGAATGTCTGAAAGTCATGTTTACTATAGTATTAGCTACATGTGAAACGTTAAAAGTTATGTTATCAATATAGACTGGGAGAATGTCTGAAAGTCATGTTTACTATAGTATTAGATATATGTGAAACGTTAGAAGTTATGACATCAATACAGACTGGGAGAATATCTGAAAGTCATGTTTACTATAGTATTAGCTACATGTGTTGTTGTTGTTGTTTTGAATTTAGCACAAAGCTACACAATGGGCTATCTGTGCTCTGCCCACCACGGGTATCGAAACCCGGATTTTAGCATGTAAGTCCGCAGACATACCGCTGAGCCACTGGGGGCAGCTACATGTGAAATGTTAGGAATTATGATGTCAATATAGACTGGGAGAATGTCTGAAAGTCATGTTTACTGTAGTTTTAGCTACATGTGAAACGTTAGAAGGTATACTATCAATACAGACTGTGAGAATGTCTAAAAGTCATGTTTATTATAGTATTAGCTACATATGAAACGTTAGAAGGTATGATATTTTCGCTAATCCAAACATTGTAAATGTAATCACGGTGGGGTTCCCGTTGAAATCGAGGAGATCACAAAGAGAGGTCGTTTCAAAAAATGTTGAAATACAATCAAAAGAACACAAACAAAGAAATATAATTGAAATACAGAAGGAATAGAATAGAAAAGATAAGATGTCTTGTTTTTTTTTATTAATTGTAATCATTCTCACTATTTTAGATCGTTCACTGATTGGTTGACAGACTTTGATGTGATTCGTCAGACCTCAACCAACAGAAAGCATAGAAAACAGTTGAGGAACGCTGATTATTACTTCTACACAGAGAGTTCTAAAGATACCTTTGGTCTGGAAAGACTTTTTATAAACACCGAAACAGAATTTTGGAAGTTTCATCTTGTGTTTTTGATGTAAGAGATAGAATCGTGCCCTAATGTTACGTTTTATATGAGAAATAGATATAGCCCATCTTCGCTTGTACACGTCTGGTGTTAGGGTTAAAGTAGTTTTGTTTGTTTTTTCTGATTTTTTTTTTTGGTTTCACCAGAGTTCCTCGAAATAATTACCTCGACGTACCAAAATGTGTAGTTTTTTTTCGTCTTATCATTACTTGTTTTAAATACTAGTTGAAAAATAAACACGGGTACTTTGCTGAAACTTCTAAGAATTAGTAGTCTAGTGCACGATAACATTAGCCTGACAACAGAGGGGTTTCTATCGAAATGTATTTACGTTATTTAGCTAATAATAGGAAACTAATCGTTTACATAGATACAAAAAAAGAAGACGACTTGGAAATACTTATCTATGAAATTTTCGTTCTAATGTGCGTACCGTAGTGCATGTAATTTCTATAATATATTTAGTGTTCAGCCTATTTATGTTATTACAGTCATCTTGTTAGCGGTAATATTTCACTATATATGATATAAACGGTTTTCATAGACGGGTTTCCCACACGTACTTCAATCCGGTGATCACTTTTCGACGTTTCACTTTTGATTAGTCAGAGAGTCACTTGTCCGGATAGTTGTCAGGATAGCCATTACTTGATTAAAGCACGAAGTTGTCGCCGTTGCTCGCGCGAGCAGCTAGTTACAGGTGAGACCACCGGGGGGTGTCTCTACTGGGCGGCTGAAAAATTGTTGGTCAGTGCTTAGTACAAGTCTCCACCTATTTGACAAACATGTGTCATTTTTCTTGATGGCGTTACGTACATCAGAGTAGAAGACTGTTAATGTTCCAACATCTGACATTCTGACAAGCTTCCTAAGAACCTCGCGATGGGGGATGATGATACGGGCGTGCGCGTTAGTTAAATAAACCACGTGTGTACTGCAGGAAACCATCACTGCAGAAGTACATCTAAGTAAGTACACCTAACCGAAACTGCACGAGGAATTACGTATTCAAACAAACCAACAGAGCCAGTGGTTGCTAGGAGCCACTCAGCAATCTACACCATTTTATGAAACAACTACAACGCACTTCGGTATTTCTATCACACACAACGTATCGAATGTTATTTTGGAAAGATATTATAACATTCAGAGAATTCAGAAATTCTCTGTGAAATGAAAACTCAGAAAAAAAAACACGACGTCTAAACTTTAGATAATTATAAAAAAAATACAAAATCTATTTTAACCGACGTTTCGCCTTTGCGGCTGTTTGATGTCATAACATTCGTTAAAAAAGAGAAACGTTGGTTTGCGGCTTGTTCAGAATTATTACATATAGCTCTTTGATGTTACAATATTCGTTAATTTAATGTCGGTTAAATGAAAATTAGGCTTATAATTACATCGAAGTGTTACGGTTGAATTTTTGAAACGCTACGTAGTTTCACTAAAACAATGAAGTTTTTAAGAAGTAATCAAAATACTGGGTTTGTGAAATTTTCTCTCTACATCAGTGTTTGAATAATGTACACTTATACATCAACACTGAAATCATTTTTGTAGTGTTTATGTACGAATAGGTAGCTCAAAGTGTCAAGTTTCCAGCTGTATATGTACAACCAGGTGACTCAAAGTGTCAAGTTCCCAGCTGTATATGTACAACCAAGCGGTTCAAGGTGTCAAGTTCCCAGCTGAATGTGTACAACCAGGTGACTCAAAGTGTAAAGTTCCCAGCTGTATATGTACAACCAGGTGACTCAAAGTGTCAAGTTTCCAGCTGTATATGTACAACCAGGTGACTCAAGGTGTCAAGTTCCCAGCTGAATGTGTACAACCAGGTGACTCAAAGTGTAAAGTTTCCAGCTGAATGTGTACAACCAGGTGACTCAAAGTCTCAAGTTCCCAGCTGTATATGTACAACCAGGTGACTCAAAGTGTCAAGTTTCCAGCTGTATATGTACAACCAGGTGACTCAAGGTGTCAAGTTTCCAGTTGTATATGTACAACCAGGTGACTCAAAGTGTCAAGTTTCCAGCTGTATATGTACAACCAGGTAACTCAAGGTGTCAAGTTCCCAGCTGTATATGTACAACCAGGTGACTCAAAGTGTCAAGTTTCCAGCTGTATATGTAAAACCAGGTGACTCAAAGTGTCAAGTTTCCAGCTGTATATATACAACCTGGTGGTTCAAAGTGTCAAGTTTCCAGTTGTATATGTACAACCAGGTGACTCAAAGTGCCAAGTTTCCAGCTGTATATATACAACCAGGTGACTCAAGGTGTCAAGTTTCCAGCTGTATATGTACAACCTGGTGGTTCAATGTGTCAAGTTCCCAGCTGTGTATGTACAACCAGGTGACTCAAGGTGTCAAGTTTCCAGTTGTATATGTACAACCAGGTGACTCAAAGTGTCAAGTTTCCAGCTGTATATGTACAACCAGGTGACTCAAGGTGTCAAGTTCCCAGCTGTATATGTACAACCAGGTGACTCAAAGTGTCGAGTTCCCAGCTGTATATGTACAACCAGGTGACTCAAAGTGTCGAGTTCCCAGCTGTATACCACCAGGTGTCTCAAAGTGTCAAGTTTCCAGCTGTATATATACAACCTGGCGGTTCAAAGTGTCAAGTTTCCAGTTGTATATGTACAACCAGGTGACTCAAAGTGCCAAGTTTCCAGCTGTATATATACAACCAGGTGACTCAAGGTGTCAAGTTTCTAGCTGTATATGTACAACCAGATGGCTCAAGGTGTCAAGTTCCCAGCTGTATATGTACAACCAGATGACTCAAGGTGTCAAGTTTCCAGCTGTATATGTGCAACCAGGTAGATCAAAGTGTCAAGTTTCCATCACCAATCAAGGAACTGCTTTTCATACACCACATATGAATGACCAGCGTGGTAAGATACAAGTAAAAACTGCCCCCAGGCGGTGAAGTTTACGTAATCTCTCAAACTTATTAGTTTAATGTTTGTAAATAGTATCGTTGATCTGAACATACAAAATGAATGTGTTAACTTTTTGTAATAAATTTTAGTTTTGCATGGTATTAATTTCGTTTTTTATTGTTTATTATTTCGTATTTCTCACAGGTTTTAACCTACAAAGTACTTTGTTTTCCAGATAATCTATTGTATTGTTTTCTACAAGTATTACATTTAATTTCACTGAGGGTCGCACATTACACACAAAGAAGTCAGTTCGACTCACCCCCTCTCACTCGATAACTTTGTGCTTAATTCAAAACAACAACAATATATACGTATAATAAAAGTAATGCATTACATCAGAAGTGTTCCTTTTGTGTTTTGTATGTTTATGCCAAAATAGTGTATTACATGAGAAACTATTCTTCTGTGTTTAATACATTTATGGTTCTTTATACCACTACATATGTAGATTATATATATTTTAAACGATTGTAACTCGGTGTTACTGATTCGATACACACCACGTGGTCTTCTGTTGTTTATTACGGGTTATATGAAAGGAAAATTGCCAGTTTCACTCAGTAAGTGTTTATTGACAAAATCGACACGAAACGCAAACAGTTTTCCTGTTTGTTTTTTATCCCTCTGTTTATCCACGTGGTTTTGTACAGCTTGGTTCCTTTTGAGACGTTTGATATAAAATTTTTCCTTTTTGTTTCACCTTCAGAAAAGTCGAGCACACGACAAACTCGTAATAATATAAGCAACTTTTTTTTTCAAGCCTTATTTCTTCTTTAGTAACATGAGAAAAATTTATCTGATGTTTTATTCAGAGATTTACAACTTTCTACGAAACAGAAAGATGGAGTTTACAGTTCCTGTATTGTCTCCGCCAGGACAACCTCCGTCGGTTTGACTGCTCCGGGCAAGGTGTTCCACTTGTGTAGCGTAATACATAACAGGAAATTTTGTAAACATGCTAAAGATTCGTTTTTGTTTGTTTTTATCTCGGTACACTGCAGAACTGATTGAAGTAAATCCATCTCGTTTTCAGCAGTGTTTATCTTCTCTCACCAACTATTCTTGTACACACAGCCTTAAGAGATATAGATTAATATATTTTGATTCACCAAAGAAAACGAGTTTCAGCCTCGTGGAATGAAAGACGTTCCACGATGTAATCAGTATGGTTCACAAGTAGAGCGTGATAGCGTGTTATCAACTTGTTTAGGGCTATTGTTAGCCACTCTGGTCAGGCGGAGAAGTAGGAATAACAGGCGAATTTCATAAAGCAAGAGTGACAAAAGCTAATTGGGCGTCCAGGATAGAGGAAGCAGGCGGTAACCACGTTTGGTTATCTGCGGATTGATGACGTGGTGAAACCGGTGTACATCGTGCGGCGGAGGAAAGGGCGGAATAACAATGATCCATACGTTTCCGGATCTATGATCTTCTCCACGCTAGTGGCCTTCACGGATCTCAGGTTTTGTTAGTAGACGAGATAAATGAAGACAGTGTAATAGCCTCCCGTGTTACAGATACAAATAAGGTGATTCCTTTCTTTACGGAGGAGGAAAATGACAGACATGTGCATCAAGAAAAAAACGTTAAAGTAAAGAGAAAAGCAAAACAAAATACGATAATTCCAGTACGGCTTCAAATGAAATCAACAGTCGGAAAGCCTACAGAACAGAGAAGTTCGGTTACAAATGAACGAGTCTCTCTTATACACAAAGGCTTCATGTCAGTTGGGAAAAATGTACGACATAGTAAGGGTACATTACGCATTAAACTAACCACGTGACGAAAAGATAGCTGAATGAATGGTAAGTTTAGAAAATATATCATACTATGGCAGTCACAGCCTACGAGCCCCCCAGTGGCTCAGCGGTATGTCTGCGGACTTACACGCTAAAATCCGGATTTCGATACCCGTGGTGGGCAGAGCACAGATAGTCTATTGTGTAGCTTTGTGCTTAATTAAATAGTGGGATTAATCGTCACATTATAACGCCCCCATGACTTGAAGATACATTTGAAGAGACGGGGATTTGAACCTGCGACCCTCATTTTGCGAGTGCAGCGCCCTCACCTCCTGACCATGCCGGACAGGGAGAACTAGTAGTGAAGTCAAACTTCACGACCGTGTCAACCCTCGAGCTAACTACTTTTTTATACTCTTAACTTCCTGTGTGGTGCACAGATTGAATCTTCTACTACAATAATACTCGGTTTTTGTTTGTCCTCGATGTGAGCGCACTCTTCCGTTCAACGGAAGTAAACAAAAGGTGGATGTAAATATACCTTAGCAGACGTTTCGTGCAAAAGCATATCAATAGGTCATCAAATTATTTGAAACGTTCTAACGTTAGGCCGTAGAATAACATTATAAGAACATCTATTAATATTATTAAGTACGGTAAAGTCTAGCCCTAACTAAATTACAGCGAAATATGTGCACAACTAAAAGTGTGAATAAATCTCTTTATAGAATATAGACCATACGTAATAAAGACTTTAGTAATACTAATGTGACCGCAGGTTCTATGCGGGTCTCTGCTTGTGTTCAATAATTTTATGTTTTGGTTTGTTATATTTAACCACTGAACAGGAAGAGTTGAAATAACTTGGCAGACATCATGAAACAGGAGTGGGTACATGGTTTCTTGATGGGAGGGGGGTATGATCGACTAAGTAACAGCGATTTAAACCCCCACCCCAAGTAAACTTTTCCTTGTTACTGCAACGCAAATTTCATGGAATTAATTTAGAAACGAAGAAAAGAAACATATGTAACTACGAACTCTCATTTTTTGATTTTATTATAAAATACCAAGTTACGAGTTGTGGTACAGTGCGATACTGAATCACACAACTGTCACATATTCCGAAATAACATGTTACAAGTAAACATACAATTTTATATGCAAAAACGGCTCGTTTTGGGTTCAGAAAATATTTTAAATAGAAGAGCGAACAACGTTTCGACCTTCTATTTAAAATATTTTGTGAACCCAAAACGAGCCGTTTTTGCATATAAAATTCTCAACAAGTGGGTTTCTCGACATCACTGAAGTAAACATACAGCAAAAATATTATAACTGAGATGATCAGTACTTTATATTTCAGATTTTCCATTAACCTACACGATTTTGGTGTGGTCAGTGGGTGGGATGCATACCTCATCTTTGTATCCATCCCTGCAAGGAAACTCCAGCTGTAAATATCACTGAGAGTAGAACTAACTCCGGTATCCATGATATGTTTGTTTTACGTTATTTTGTTGAACTAACTCCGGTATCCATGGTATGTTTGTTTTACGTTATTTTGTAGAACTAACTCCGGTATCCATGGTATGTTTGTTTTACATTATTTTGTAGAACTAACTCCGGTATCCATGGTATGTTTGTTTTACATTATTCTTTGTGACTTGTATTGTGAACACGTAACCAAAGTTCACGAGCCCCAGAGACATTTGATGCATGGAACGTTAAGATAAAAAAAAGTGTTTGATACGTCGTACCTTCATCTCTGATTCTAGATGTACTACCGCTATCATTGGTAGCAAATATTAAAATGACCTTTGAGTGTTAGAAGTTACACTATTTAATGAGGTACAAACTTGAGCACGTGATAGCAAGTTTATATTTTTAAAGTGGATATTACAACTCTATTTATTGTCTTTAGAGCAAAGCTACACAATAGATTATCTGCACCAGGTATAATTTCACCATGGTGAATCGAACCGCGTTGTAAGTTCCTAAATAAACCGATGAACGCCTGGGGGTGGGACTTAAAATATAGTGATATTTTCTTTAGATGTGCACTGATAATGGTGCTCGTTATCTTCAGGTGATCTGGAAACCTTCACAGGATTACATTTGTTTATCAGAGTGACTGTTACTTGACAACAAGTATGATTTACCTCACAATTTGATGTAATTCTTCGGACGAGTTTTGATTTCATCAGATGTTTTACTTTAACATCTGAATTTACATTTATTTTATATATAATATAATATATATATATATATATATATATGTAATCATTTAGTTTTCTGTTTAGCATGGACAGAAAACCATGGAAACACAAATCAAGAATTTTTATTCATCCAGTTTGTGTGTGCGTGTGTGTTTTCTTATACACTGGGCTATCTGCTCAGTCCACAGACGGAAATTGAACCCTTAATTTTAGCGATGTAAATCCCTTGACTTACCGCTGTACCAGCGGGGGACCATTCAGATTCTAAGTGGATTACTTTTGATGCGCACATGACAATGCAATACAGAAATTCCAGATATGGCGAGATTTAAAGTCATAATACAACGTACATAAATATTTGGAGACAACAAGGATCTGTTGATCCATTTAGGCTGTTCCATTTATTACCAAAAACAGCTAAAAATACTTAAAGCCAGTCGTCATTATTCATATATTTATCAAGCTTTCTCTTAAACTCGCGGAAATTTACTGCCTCAACCACGTCTGAAGACAACCCATTCCAAAGACCAACTAGCCTGCTAGAAAAAAATAAAACTGTCTGAGCTGTTTGTTTGTTTTGAATTTCGTGCAAACATATACGAGAGCTATCTGCGCTAGTCGTCCCTAATTTAGCAGTGTAAGACTAGAGGGAGAGCAAACAGTCATCACCACCTACTGCCAAATCTTGGGCTACCCTTTTACCAACGAATAGTGAGATTGACCGTCACATTATAACGCCCCAACGGTTGAAAGCGCGAGCATGTTTGTTGTGAGGATTACGGGTCGAGCGCCCTAACCACCTGGCTATACCAGAGTGATCTGTTTTAGCTGAAGATAACTTCTACCCTGCTAAAACTTATATTTGAGCCACTCGATCTGCTATTCTCACTGTTATAAAATATGATGCATCAACATTATCACTTTACAATCTTAGACACCTCAAGGGAAAACAATTTGAGAGATTTCGACCTTTCCTCTATGGCAACCCCTCTATTTCGGGCACTATTCCAGCAACTATTCTAGTAGGAGGACAGATAGGACTTTGGTTGTATCCAGAAATACTGAATAAAACCAAAGTCCTATCTGTCCTACCACTAACAACAGTATAATTTCGTTCAATCCTTTCTTCCCCTTCCTATGTAATGGTCGTACCTACTGGTAACCCTAAAATATTTTCCTTGTTATTTTGTCATCGTAGACTGAGTGATTTCTTTGAGACGCTCCATGTAAAGGGAGCTTGCTTGGCTCAAAGAACTAGTTTTTATAAGTAATGCTGAAAGCACGTATTAAATTAGTGAAGAACTTCGTTCGTTCTGTAAAATGATACCAGAAACTTTATAAATAAAAGAAAGTTTTGCGTTCTGTGCACATCAATAAAGAGTAATGCAAACATTATGGCACGTATATACAACAGCATGAAATTGGTGAACCTGGAAACCTCTAAATACACCTAATAACTGGTGTATTTAGAAAAAAATAATAAACAGACCTTTATCCGACACCATTTGTTTTTCATATTCTGAATGAGATCATTGAACACGGAACTAAACACGGGCTATATGTACTCTGCCCATCACGGGTATCTAAACCCGGTTTCTAGCGATACAAGTTCGCAGATGTTTCGCTGTGCAGAAAATGGATAAGTAAACACTAGCAGTGTTTCTAGTTTATCATTTTGAACGTACAAAATGACTTGATAAACATCGCTTTCTTTCATTTTACTGGAACGAGTTAAGTCATTCAGCAAATGCATATGATTGGAGACAGTAATAAATTATTTAGGAATCATACATATCTGAAGATAAGTGATGCACATATTGTAACCCGAATATCAACACCACATGTGCAGTTTTAATAACTTACTAGTAACCATGACAACGAGACTGCAGAATTCATCGTACACGTCGTGAAAAACACGACCATTTTATTTAAATAAAAAAAAATGTTCTAGGTGGTTAATTTTTAGTTTTGTTCTGAAACGTTTCAAATGCTTTCAAACTAAACCTGACCGAAGAACGTTCGAAGTGAGGAAAAATATCAAAAATATATATCTAACACGATATTTTACTACATTCACAATTGCAGTTTATTTGACACAAGACTGCTTTATGCCATTTGAGTTTTTTACGCATGCTTCTAACTTTTACGCTTTAATGGTTAACATATTTACATTTTAAAAACTATTTGAAAATAAACAAAGCAAGCCTAACACACAGGCCCGACATGACCAGGTGGATAAGGCAATCGACTCGTAATCTGAGAGTCGCGGATTCGAATCCCCGTCACACCAAACATGTTCGCCCTTTCAGTCGTGGGGCGTTATAATGTGTGGTCAATCCCACTGTTGGTTGGTAAAAAGAGTAGCCCAAAAGTTGGCTGTGGGTATTGATGACTGGCTACATTTACAAAAACTCTAGCGTATATTAGAATATTGTTGCAAATAATTCGAGTAGCTTTGCGCGAAATTCAAAACAAACGAAACCTAACACGCTAACAGAAAAAAACCAGAAATTTTGATGTTTGACATTCTTGCATCTTAAAAACTGTTTGTAAAGGAACAATGTAGGCCTAGCACACTAACAGTAAAAACCTGATTTGAGAGCAGTCAAAAAGCCGAATTGTATTGGTTTTAAAATTAACGTTACAAAAAGTTTGTTTGTTTTTAAAATTGCAGGCTAAAAACTGTATTCATATGGTGTTGTGAATGTCAGTACTAAAAAAAACCAGAAATGAAACATCGTTAATTTAAAATAATGTTTAGAACTTGGTGTAATATAATAATTAAACTTAAACCATGGTGTTAATATTTTATAAATATTTTTACCCCAAATTTTGAGGTTCGGGATACGATACCTTTGATTATGCCCTATACTTTCAGTTATGGACCGGTTATAAATATAAATCACTCATAATCTCCAGTTCTAAAAGCAGGACAAAGTCCTAACGAGTCCTAACAACTACCTACCCTCTTTCTGATACACAATATAACAGATGTACTATTATATATTTTAATATCTACGTTCGTAACAGTTTAATGCATGTGACGTAAATTGTTAAATGTGTGTTGTACAAGTTCCACCTATTTTCTAAACTTGTAGAAGATTCTTGAGTGTAAAAATCAACATTATATGTTTTACGAAAACCGTAAAATATCAATATCTTAAAATATTGATGAATTTTTCCAGTATTTTGCCTAACAAGTACAAAAGCAAGCCATCGCAAAACGCCAGGAGACAGTAATAGAATACTGTTGGTTAGCCACAGTCAGTGGACTACGAGTCTCGGAAGCTACAATTGTAATTAACGCTTATTAATCAGAAAAAGTAAGAAATTTGCCCAGGAACGTTTATAAATTTTAAACATTACAAACCGTTCAACTTCAGAGAATTAGCTTCGTACGTTAGTATTTCTACGAACACATTAAATATCTTTGTCGATAAAAAGTCAGCTTATAAGCGGTGTGAGACCAGCCAAGAAAAGACAGCTACCTTGCTTAAGCGAGGTGTAATAACAATATCAACTCATAATTAACCTGCTCGTCGTGGATCTGAACTGATAATAAAATATTCAGTTCTAGACAGCTAGTTTTGCTTGTAAGTTTGCAATGTTATTTAAAATACACCAAACCAACATTTGTTACACCTATTTGTAATAACTGTTATTTTCAATTGTATTATTGTTTGTATATTAAAATATATATATATATGTGTGTTAAGAAGGATAATTGTGTGTATCAATCTTGTTTGCAAATATCGTAAATTTGACACAGTATTGAAATTCAATTAAGGTCTAAATAAAAATTGCTGGTTATTTGAAATGGTAATACGTAATGTATGTAATGTAAATCTTATGTATATTTCTTATAGCAAAGCCACAATGTATACTGTGTATATTGAATGGGATCGAACCTCTAATTTTAGCGTTGTAAATTCCGTAAACTTACCGCTATCCCAGCGAGGGACAATATAAAGTGTCCACTTCGTCCGATATAAATTATAATACGTAACAACAGGTTACATCTCAGTCTTATTCAAGTTTCTCACGTGCATAAGGTGCCATTCACATTGAAAATATCAACACTAATTTTAATAAGTTCTTATATTTTTAAATAACCCTAAGTTCACAAGCGGTAAAGATTTACGTCACTGAGAGGCTCATAAATAGCGTTTTACATTAAGTGCTAGCATTCGTTTTTTTAATTCATTTGCTTGCCCTTTTAGCCGTGGGGGCGTTATAATGTGATGGCCAATCCCACTATTCGTTGGTAAAAAAATAGCCAAGGAGTTGGGGTTGGTCGGTGATGACTAGCTGCCTTACTTGTAGCTAGCGCAGATAGCCCTCTTGTAGCTTTGCGCGAAATTCAAACCAAACTCTTTATTGAGTTAAAGAAAACTTTACCACAGTAGTTAAAAACTATCTACTTCAGGAACAAAAGTGTTAATCTGTTGACTGCCAAGTATTGCAGCTGCTACGATACAACTCTAATGCTTCTTCATTTTGTAAGTTTTTCGTGACGCCATTTTGGATCGAAAGTGAAACAATTTGAAAGTAGGTCAAATGCATGTATGGTGCTAACATCTAGCGTTGAAGTTAGGTATTATTGAGAACGAATTAACTCGTCCGTGGCACTGTGTTACCGATCGGCTTAGACGAGTTGTCTCGTCCACGGCACTAAACAGGTTAATATTCTTTAAAATCCTGACGGTTGAGGTTGGAATTCATGTTATTAGCAAGTAAGTTCCATTCGAAAGAAAGTAATTCCGTTCCTTTTTTTTATTTCCCATTTATTCTTTCAGTTTCAAAAGCATACTGTAAACTAGCACGTGAAATAAAGTTTAGAAAATTCATTGAAGAGGAAATGTAGGTTTAAAATTCTCACATTTTTTAAAGTATTTCTTCATAACAGCAGCGAAACAACATATTCAAACGTTTACTGGTATAAAGAAATGGAGAGAAACATAGTGAAACAACGTAACCAGACGCTTATTGGTAAACCAGTGAAACAACGTAACCACGTCATTATCGGTAGGCCAGTGGAGACAAAGCTAAAACTTCGTTACGTATAATGAAATTTTCTTTTGATTCAGCAACTGCTGGAGAATTGCGGCACGTGTTTCTTTCATTGTCAGGAAAAGTCAGATTCATGGTGTAAATACAGGAGTAAGCAGTAAATACGGTGTAATAATAATGTTGAATGTCAGGTACTTAAGTAAACTGTATAACAACTCAGACATCTTACATACAGTGGAAAGGTTTGGGATGTTTTATATAAATGCAAATAATTAGTAATAACTCAAAATAAAAAGAAGATATTCTGAAGATAATTTAAGGTTATTAATACCGAATTATTTATGTAATGGTTATAAATGTCGTGTATTTATCTAACGGTTACTAATGTCGTGTTATTTATCTAACGGTTACTAAAGTCGTGTTATTTATCTAACGGTTACTAAAGTCGTGTTATTTATCTAATGGTTACTAATGTCGTGTTATTTATACACAGATGTATAATGGTTATTAAGGCCGAGTTATTTACTTAATGGTTACTAATGCTGAGTTATTTATCTGATAGTTACTAATGCTGAGTTACTTATCTGATAGTTACTAATGCTGAGTTATTTATCTGATAGTTACTAATGCCGAGTTATTTATCTGATAGTTACTAATGCTGAGTTATTTATCTGATAGTTACTAATGCTGAGTTATTTATCTCATAGTTACTAATGCTGAGTTACTTATCTGATAGTTACTAATGCTGAGTTATTTATCTGATAGTTACTAATGCTGAGTTATTTATCTGATAGTTACTAATGCTGAGTTATTTATCAGATAGTTACTAATGCTGAGTTATTTATCTGATAGTTACTAATGCTGAGTTATTTATCTGATAGTTACTAATGCTGAGTTATTTATCTGATAGTTACTAATGCTGAGTTACTTATCTGATAGTTACTAATGCCGAGTTACTTATCTGATAGTTACTAATGCTGAGTTACTTATCTGATAGTTACTAATGCTGAGTTATTTATCTGATAGTTACTAATGCTGAGTTATTTATCTGATAGTTACTAATGTCGAGTTATTTATCTGATAGTTACTAATGCTGAGTTATTTATCTGATAGTTACTAATGCTGAGTTATTTATCTGATAGTTACTAATGCTGAGTTACTTATCTGATAGTTACTAATGCCGAGTTATTTATCTGATAGTTACTAATGCTGAGTTATTTATCTGATAGTTACTAATGCTGAGTTACTTATCTGATAGTTACTAATGCTGAGTTACTTATCTGATAGTTACTAATGCTGAGTTACTTATCTGATAGTTACTAATGCTGAGTTACTTATCTGATAGTTACTAATGCTCAGTTAATTATCTGATAGTTACTAATGCTGAGTTACTTATCTGATAGTTACTAATGCTGAGTTACTTATCTGATAGTTACTAATGCTGAGTTACTTATCTGATAGTTACTAATGCTGAGTTACTTATCTGATAGTTACTAATGTCGAGTTATTTATCTGATAGTTACTAATGCTGAGTTATTTATCTGATAGTTACTAATGCTGAGTTATTTATCTGATAGTTACTAATGCTGAGTTATTTATTTAGCGGTTGGTCCGGCATGGCAAGGTGGGTTAAGACATTCGACTCGTAATCCGAGAGTTGTGGGTTTGAATCCAGATCGCACCAAACATGCTCGCCCTTTCAGCAGTGGGGCGTTATAATGTGACGGTCAATCCCACTACTCGTTGGTAAAAGAGTAGCCCAAGACTTGGCGCTGGGTGGTGATGACTAGCTGCCTTTCCTTCAGTCACACACTACTAAATTAAGGACGACTAGCGCAGATAGACCTCGAGTAGCTTTGCGCGAAATTTAAGAAAAAATAAATGGATATTAATTCAGAGTTACTTTTCTAATGGTTACTAAAGCCGAGGTACTTATCTGTCAGTTACAAAAAAAAATCCATAAAATTCATATGCAGAATTTCCACAATTTAATTTCCACATATCTATACTGATGAGTTTGTGATCTATTACAGTGAAATGGAAACTATCTTTAAAAATATTTGTATTGAAAACTCTCCAGGACTATTGAAAAACACATAGTTAATTCTAAGCAGAAGAAAATAGGCCTAGAATCACTTATATAAACATTTTTTTTTGTCTGTTCATAGCGAGTTGTGTATTTCAATTCCAGTCACATAAGCACGTTTTACATACTCCTATGGATACGATGCTAGTTTCCAGTACTATATAAAGATACACGTTGACAAAATTTGGCAAAGTTTGTAGCCAAAAATTGAACGGTATAATATATACATATATAAATTAATTTAGACTTGTTTAAGATGTAGGGATTTGTAACGTACACTGGAACTATTTTTTATCATATTTAGTTAAATATTTAAGACTTCCCTACTTGTTTCACTTTACTTTCAGTATCGTTATATCTGATTCCCCATTTTATTGAAACAAGCTTGACCTAATATAAATATTTTTAAGCCTAATTAGAACAATACTTACTTTAAAATAACGACCGTTAGGTTGTTTGTTTAAAATTAAGCACAAAGCTACACAATGGGCTATTTGGTGTGTATATGTCCGCAGACATACCACTGTTTCACTTGGGGGCCGTTAGATGGTGAAATCGAGAATGGATTATATAAAAAAAGTTTCATTTAGTAAATCAAATATGCCCATAATGTTGACAAAATATCTTTGTTTTATAGCACATATTATCGCCCTTTCTGGTCCAATGTTTTCTCGTATTTATTCATAAAGTTTGTCAACCCCCCCTGCCCCACAAACAAACCTTACACTCAGCTGACATTAATTTTTTTAAAAATACCTCTATCGTACAGTATTACTAAAAAAAGTGAAAACCACAACATTGCTCTGTGAAGTACGAAGTTTTGGAAGAAGAGACAAACAAATAAACGAGATCGGTTGGACATCGAACCTGTAATTTTACTTCTTATGTCACTTAGCCATCTCGCCTAAAGTAACGTATTTTAGTCCTGTCTAATTTATCATCAGTCTTTCGGAAACTAACAAAAAAACTTATAAAGTTGTGTTTGTTTTGAATACGAGCAAAGCTATACGAGGGCTATCTGCGCTAGCCGTCCGTAATTTAGTAGTGTTAGACTAGAAAGAAGGCAGCTAGTCATTCACCACCCACCGCCAACTATTGGGCTACTCTTTTACCAACGAATAGTGAGATTGACCGAACATTATAACGCCCACACGGCTGAAAGGGCGAGTATATTTGGTGCAACGGAGAATCGAACCCACGACCCTAAGATTACCAGTCGAAGTCCTTAACCAACATGGCCGTGCCGAGTCCAATATTCAATAAAATTGTGAATACCACCCCGGCTATATGCTATATTAATATAAATTATGCACTTTACGTTGTAAATAAAAACATGTTATTACATATTTTCACTATTCGCTCACTTTTACTTTGTTTTCCTTCTTCGAGCATATAACACGTAACACATTTGCAAGGCAAACACTAATCAAATCTAGAAAGGTTTTGTAACATCAATTATAAATATTAACATAACATACGCAGGTTTGCTCTGAATAAAATAACATGCGTAGTCGTATATCAAACATATTCTTTGTGCGCATATACAATATGTGCATTATTTTAATTACAGTGAAATTTCAACAGTTTTTAATGTGTTCACAGGTGGCGCAGCGGTAAGCCTTAGGGCTCGTAACGCTAAAAATTGGGTTTCGATATTCGCGGTGAAGACAACACAGATAGTCCACTGTTTAAATTTATGCTTAATAAGAAGCGAAACAAAAGCTTAAATGTAGTTATTGTATTTACACAAATAGTTAGGATGTAATTAGCCTAAAAACGTGTTCTCAAAGGTAAAGACATATTGTTAGAGTAATTCTCTATGGATAGCTTGCTACTGTACGTTATTATTGTACATTTAGCTTTAACGACGTTCACGATGAAGTAAATTCGCTGCGTAAAGTAAGAACAAGAAATTAATTTTAGTAATGAATTAGTAAACAAGTGCTACTTGTTTAGAATATTATTAAATAATGAGAGATGGACGTATAGTGATATTCAAAGGAAATCTGGTTCATCTCTTAGATAGTTCGCTCGTGTATAGCTTTCCAAATTTGCAGCAATATAGACATGTTGCTATTACGAAATCATTATAAAGGTCACAGGTCACAGTGAAAGGGACGTATTGAAAGAGAATAATATTTGTGTCTCGGTGGAGTGGACGTTTGTAAAAAGCAATTTCAACATCTGCAATCCCAGCTCCGACCAATAAATCTCTGGCGTATTATATATGTGACAGCCAGTTTTGAGAGGATATATCGTAGAAATGAACCCGGATCTTGTGGACAGATACACGGACACACAATGTGATATTGAAAATCCCAGCTTGAAAGCCATTTCCAGACTGTGGTAACGACCATTCCATTGAAGGCCCACACCTGAGGACAGAATCAGCTACAAGTCAGGACTTGTAGTCATCATTTGCTGTATTTCTCGTAATCCTTTGGGTTGATTAGGCTTAGCGACTCTCCGCCTAACAACATTAAAAGGTTCCCGTAAATGGCACTTCCCGTCTCGATAAATCAGATACGTGGTTATACGAGATTACCGTTGACTCACGCACGTGACTGAAGATGAGTATTTCTATGACCATAATTTTTTTATATTGAAAGTATAATTGGAACCGGGAAACAATATAAAATATCGAATTCAATAAGAAGTAACTTCTTCGTTCTACTGGTATCGGTTAACGAACGATGAAACTGCGAACGAGTCTAAAATACAACATAATTTGCAGTAGTCTAAACTTAGACTCTATTTGTTGGGTGTAAAAATAGGGCGTAACTAAATTAAGTTGTCATTAAATAAAGTTATCTTACTGTTGTAACATTCGAAACGTTAGGATATCGAAATTACTTCACATTGTCTCATTAACTCGCGGCTCGGCATGGCCAGATGGTTAAGGCACTCGACTCGTAATCTGAGGGTCGTGGGTTTGAACCCCTATCACGCCAAACATGCTTGCCCTTTCAGCTGTGGGGACGTTATATAGTGACGATCAATCTCACTATTCGTTGCTAAAAGAGTTGATGGTGGGTGGTGATGACCAGCTGCCTTCTTTCTAGTCAAACACAACTAAATTACGGACGGCTTGCGCAGATAGTCCTCGTGTAGCTTTACGCGAAATTTAAAAACAAACAAAACTTATTACCTTGCACAAAATAATAATAATAATGAAAATACTTACAAAAAATATTCCTTATAGTCAATTGGAAAAAACATATCATAGGATGAATATGAGTACCGTGTTTCATAATATGAGGAAATGTATCACTGAAAACACGAGTTAAGAAAATAAAACCATTTTTAAAATTCAAACTGTACTTAGATATAGTAACATATAAATATTTTTCTCTCACAGTCATCCACGTATCAATGTCGTTAATATAGAAAAGATAGATTGTGGCTGCCAGTATTGTATAAGTCTCAATGTCACCCCTTTCAAATGCTACCGCCCCCAGTGGTACAGCAGACTCACACCGCTAGAAATCTGGTTTCGATACCCGTGTTGGATAGCTAGCCCGTTGTGTAGTTTTCTGCTTAATTTTGAACAAAGCTTCCAAATGTAGTGAAAATTAATTAACTTTAGAGTAAAATGAATTAGGGAACACTGCAGAGAGTTGCTTTTTGTCAACACACTTACTGCTGCAGATGGAAACAGATAAATCTATTTTGATCAAATTTAGTTAGGGCCCAATTTTGGTGTACCAGAAGGACTGGTAACTAAGTGTTGTTTAAGGGTTTTCTTCTGTTTTGCTTACATAAGAGATAACTTGTACTAAGGCTTAACAGTTAACTATTTATATGAGAGATAACTTGTACTAAAGCTTAACAGTTAACTATTTACATGAGAGATAACTTGTACTAAGGCTTAACAGTTAACTATTTACATGAGAGATAACTTGTACTAAGGCTTAACAGTTAACTATTTACATGAGAGATAACTTGTACTAAGGCTTAACAGTTAACTATTTACATGAGAGATAACTTGTACTAAGGCTTAACAGTTAACTATTTATATGAGAGATAACTTGTACTAAGGCTTAACAGTTAACTATTTACATAAGAGATAACTTGTACTAAGGCTTAACAGTTAACTATTTACATGAGAGATAACTTGTACTAAGGCTTAACAGTTAACTATTTACATAAGAGATAACTTGTACTAAGGCTTAACAATCAGTTATAAATGTTTATCTCATGTAAGTGTGCAACTGAATTTTTTTTCTTTTTCTTTTCTTTATTTGAAGTTAAGCACAAAGTTACACAATGGGCTATTTGGGCTCTGCCCATCACGTGTATGTAAACCCACTTTCTAACGTTGTAAGTCCACAGACATCCCGCTGTGCCACTGTGGGGCACAACTGAGAAGACACCCCAAAGTGCAGATAGTGCGTACATAATAATAAAAACAAACCTCTATTGGCCTTACACGAAAACACAATTTGACACATATTTAGCAGGATTAGAACTGCGAACCGTATGGTTTTTTTGTTGTCGTTTCTCTTCTAAATTAATTAACGAAGGTATATTTAGAAAAACACGGATGGATTCGTTGTCACGTACTTTCACAACGGACTCTCCCTGGAGTGTTGGAGTAATCGTTACCAGGCTATAGAGAAGTTGTACTTTAATGAACTGTTGGTGGCAAGCCTCCCATTACCAAATTAAATCCCGCCCTGTAACTAGCTGACGTCGCCAAATCGCTTGCACGAGCTACCTGACGGAGCCCGCGTTTTTTGTTAGGCGGAGAAAACGTGCAGATCTCGCGATAACCGTCTCTGATACAACGCTGAGATCGATGACGGTGGTATGTCTTTTGTTTGCCGTCTCGTAACTGCCGCTATATCAGGGTCGGAGAGCGTGTACTCTGTGGGTTAGGCGTAACAATAACGACTACTTTCACGAGACCCATTCTATGAGGACAATTCGCGAGTCTTCGGTACGGTGCACGACAGAATGACAGTTTCCATCTACGAAGCAACAGGACACTGACTTGTAGGTTTCAATAAGGTTGCACTGTGTTAATAAAAGACTACATCTAGTCACTTTAACACAGATAAATCCCAACTGAAAATCAAGGGAATTTCATTCTTAATCAATGAAGTGTATCTTTGTAACAAAGAATATTGTTATTCTACCTTAGCGTGAAAAAGAGGATGATTTTATGACGAGTTTGTCTTTCATTTAACAGGAAATAATAAAAGAAAACCTTATCTGTTTCTGGGAAGAAAACATAATATCAGTGCAGCGTGGAAAACTATTTAAACCCTCAGTGTGATTAGAGGAAATAGTGTCAATTATCAATATCTAATTATGGAACACAGCTAGATGTTTAAGTTAATGAGAAGTAGAAAGAGACAATATTTTAAAAATCTGACAATAAAACTAGATGTCGTGATTTTTAAAATGATTAGTATTAACAATTCAAAGTTAGTAGATCAAGGATAATGCGTGTGTTTTCTTGTAGCAAAGGCACAGTGGGCTATCTGTTGAGCCCACCGAGGGGAATCGAACCCCTGATTTTAGCGTTGTAAATCCGTAGACATATTGCTGTACTAGCGGTGGGCCTGATCAAGGATAAACTCTTATGACATCATTAGTAATCGAATAAGTGTGGCTCGCAGGGGCTGTTTATAACTATAGAAAAATATTGTTTTATTAATGTGGCTCCTTGATGGATTAGTGGTAATTTCGGAAGATTATAAAGCTAAAATTCGAAGTTCGATACCCGTGAAGGTTACAGCATTGAAATAAATTAATAAAACAACTTGAAGCGCGAAAATGTTTTTACAAATTCTGTGAAGCCACGTTTCTGAAATAAACAACTGTTTACTATTTGATATAATAACTGATGGTTATATGTCACATTTTGATTAATATTTCATTATTTCACATATAAAAGAAAAATAAAACGAGCTATTATTCGCTTTTAGTCTTAACTCAATCTTTCTCTTCATTAAAAGGCTTAGTACTGGCCAACACTACCTTATAACGTGTGTACCAGTTCATCTAAAACAAAACTACTTCGTTATGCCTTTCCATTTATCCTATCAGAAGTCAGGAAACTGTAGAAAATTGTGTGTGGATTTTATAAGATATTCAGAGGGAATTAACTTTCTCCAAGTCTCTTCTTCCCAAAAGTAAAAACGAGAACAAAGTCTTACAAGCCCATCAGAACTTCTCGTGCATTCGGTGTTTGATTTCTTAGCCCTCTCCTCCCTGGCCCAAATCTTTTCCTACGTCAGCGCTTTGGTAGATTAAATACGTTGCTGACACCTTAAATTTAAAACTTATTAATATACAACAAGTAGAAGTGATTTTTCCCAGCATACTTTCGCTGTATACCAGCTCATGTGCTTCTCTTTAGAACTTAAATGCACGTGTTCGATACAAGCTCACGTACTTTTATTTCTCGAATTTAAATTATTTTAAAATTTTCCCGTAAGATTAGTTACAACACTTACTGAATCATGTTACCGAATCGTTTGTTCTATATCGTATTATAATAGCTCGAAGGTAAGAAACAGATTTATCGAAAATTATAAAAAGAAAAAAAACTATATGATTCTAATGTTATCAAAAGTGATTAGCATATCCACGTGATCAAAATATTTTGAAATTCTTCCGTATAAAAATAATATTGTTTCTTTTTATAGGATTAATATCTTATTGGTGAATTTAAAAGGAATGAAGGTAAAAAAACTAATATCTTATTGGTGGATTTAAAAGGAATGAAGGTAGAAAACTAATATCTTATTGGTGGATTTAAAGGGGGAGGCGGACAGGGAACTAATTTTTCTTAATTTTCTACCAGTAATTTCATACGAACTTGGATACTAGAAAATACCGTTTATTTTAATAAAGGTTTTAAGATTTATTATGATATAAATAAATCAATTTACCGAATGTGTTACTTCAGTAACAACAACAACAGTAAAATAAAGTAAAAATTGGCTCTTTAACATTGGAAATCATGACTTCGGTATGAGTCCCGTGTAGTCCTGTTTTCTCTGTTGTTTGTCACTCCTCTACATCAGTAACAGTTAAAAATCTTTATTTTACTCTAATGGAAATGAAAGACAATTTTCTTTAAACGCCTTTGTTTTGAAAGCCTATTGTTATATAATAGAATAGTCTTCAGTTCTATAGCTTATTATAGATGACACGATGTCACAAAGTGAAACATATTTTCCTTGATGTGGCTGTGTAAATAAGTGATTTTGGTATTAATAATTTATATTTTGAAAGCAAAGAAAGGAATGTTTTTCCATGTTTCCAATAAATATTTTAAAATTATATAAGCACGTCGTGAATTTCAAAATTATTGGAAAAAAAAACACACGTGTTAAATTGATGTTATAATGTTTCACATTTTCGTATATCTTATCTGAGACACAAATTAGACACACAAATCTTTGTTATGGACTTAATAACAAAGATGTCTCACACACACGCATAACACTGACAACTTGACAAACTGGTACGAAGGTCGATAGACAGACGCAAATCAAACATATTGTTTCTTTCATGAAACTACTATCCATAAGTAATAATTATTGGCGAAAATCTTAACCCACAAGTAGAAACTAGATAGGGCTTGTAGAATTGTGAATTTCTTATCAGTTATCCGCTACCAACAATGTTCAACAACCATGAAACCGTTAAAAATCACAACTTCAAATTATTTTACAATAAATGTAGAAATATAAGGCTGCAGAAAGAGATTGCGTGTAGATAAATATACATAAACGACTTATATGTGCATATATACGTGTGATCTTAAAAGCTATCATTATATATGGCATTTTTAAATTAATTTTCTAGGTCAAACCAAAATCATATTATGGAAACGAACACCTTTTCAAATTATATTAATAATAACGTCCACATATGTTTTATGTTATCTTGCCGGTTTAAAATAATAGTGAAACTGGCACGTTTCAAGTTATGACGTCCATTTGGGCTTACAGTGAGGTGGAAATGTGTTTAACATTATAATGTTACCCTAATTCCCGGTTTCTTCATTTTCAAATGTTTGATACTGATATATATCCAGCCCTAGTGGTGAACTTTCATACTAAATGTATAACACAGCTTCCCTGACTATTTAAAGACTATTGGTAACCAAAAAATAGTTCTTATAAGTTAACGTACAGATAAGGCACTTCTTGGAGCAAGGACTTATTGGACGAGAACCCAGAAGTCCAGATAGATTTTATCTTATCAAAGTTTTAAGGAAAGTCAGAGACTTAACGGTCAGTGAACAACAATTATCGTTTAGTTTAACGATATGAAATTCACTGTAACGGTTTGCTGGATAACAATTAGAGTTTAAGGTAACAATATGAAATTCACTGTAACGTTTGCTGGACAACAATTAGAGTTTAAGGTAACAATATGAAATTCACTGTAACGTTTGCTGGATAACAATTAGAGTTTAAGGTAACAATATGAAATTTGTGGTTAATAATTGATGTACAACAGTTAGCATTTAGAGTAGCAATGTCCAATTTGTTGATAGATTTATTGACTTGTAGGAATATCTCATTGTAAATAAATTGTATCTAGTAAAATAATGGCTCAAAATCCCTAGAAAACGTCACAGCCTTTCAGTTCAACACTTAAGTAACTATTAATGTAAAAAGATTACGCAGGGTTGTCTCAATTCTAAGTATTTTTCTTTAGTTGTGAGTTTTTAACCATTTCGCCGGAGACTTTATCAGACATTAAACACGGAGGTTATAGTGTAACATTTAATGCTAACGAAAACAACTGTGTAATAGACTTGAAACTAATAGAGAGCGAAGAATATATAAAGAAAATAAAAAAATCTGAGAAGTTACTGTCAATTGAACGCTAGACAGTGGACCACAAGTACGTGTTAACCAAAGAGTGACCAACAACTACGCATTACTGTACAAACATAAGATATCAAAAAGATCACTTGTCATGACATCAATATAAATTTAAGCCTGTAAACACCATTGTTTTCAAATATATCTTGTGTATCATCTGTCGTGGTATTGACGTAAAGTAATTCTAATTAAAAATTGTTTGTGTGCTTTACTCACATCCAATAATTGTTTGATGCTTAAATTTCATTTCTGAATGATTTATTTATCTATACAATACCTAAAGTTGTACATTTTTATTAATCTATGTTTATATTGTTCAAGTAATTGTTCGATCTTGAAAAATGTTTACACGACATAAAATGTAAGGTTTGATATTGTAAGTCCCGGACTATTCACTAACAGCATAAAACACCTTAGGTATGACAAACATATTACATTTCGTGATTACTCAACTGACAACCTGATAAACTGATTTTTTAAAGATTATTTTACAAAGTCTGAAGTTTGTTAAAGTTTAAATCTTTAATGTGTTAATTTTGTAGTTGGCATAATTCTTTTGCAGCAATTCGAACACAGGGAATATATCAGAATTAGGCTTTTAATATTTTAAAAGATTCTCCCTAAATTATGTATAAGAGGGTTAGTACCTTATTGGGTGGGCAGCGTAGTTATACAATGTAATTTGGACGTGTTTCCAATCAGGAGAGACCTGTAGGGTGGATGAATGATCGTTTGAAAAAAAATCAGGTATTCGTGGAGCTGTTGAAAAAGGAAAACAATTTCGTTTTTTTTCGGTGACCAAAAACCTTTAAAAAGACATTCTTAAAGATCATTTAATAACCCTTGACTGCATTTATAAATTCCGTTTTGTCTCCAACCTATATGCCCTCTGTATATATATATATATATATATAAATCTAAGAAACACTGTTTTTGCGCACGGATTGACTTTACTATTAGATGACAGGTGTTATTAAGGTTTGCAAGGTTTGATACTATAGGTTCTAGACTAATCACTCCCAACCTAAATCACCTTAGGTATGACTAACCTGTTACAATGACTAACCTATTACAATGACTAACCTTGTACAATGTCTAACCTGTTACAATGACTAACCTATTACAATGACTAACCTTGTACAATGTCTAACCTGTTACAATGACTAACCTATTACAATGATTAACCTATTACAATGACTAACCTTGTACAATGTCTAACCTGTTACAATGACTAACCTATTACAATGAACTATTCGTGAGAGGCCCGGCATGGCCAGGTGGGCTGAGGCACTCGCCTCGTAATCTGAGGGTCGCGGGTTCGAAGCCCCGTCGCATCAAACATGCTCGCCCCTTCAGCCGTGGGGGCGTTATAATGTGACGGTCAATTCCACTATTAGTTGGTGAAAAAGTAGCCCAAAAGTTGAGGATGGGTGGTGATGACTATCTGCCTTCCCTCTAGTCTTACACAGCTAAATTAGGGACGGATAGCGCAGATAGCCCTTGAGTAGCTATGCGCGAAATTCAAAAAACAAACAAACACTATTCGTGATTTTTCAAGTGATTACCTCATAAAATGATATTTAGGACTATTGTTCAGACACTTCTGATGAAAACTACAGGAAGATGGCTTAATGAAAGAAGTACTTAACGTCGAGAAAAAATCTGTGTATTTTTAAACACTATTTTTCTATGCTATGAGTTTTAAAAATATATTGTTTGTTTGTTTTGGAATTTCGCACAAAGCTACTCGAAGGCTATCTGTGCTAGCCGTCCCTAATTTAGCAGTGTAAGACTAGAGGGAAGGCAGCTAGTCATCACCACCCACCGCCAACTCTTGGGCTACTCTTTTACCAACGAATAGTGGGATTGACCGTTACATTATACACCCCCACGGCTGGGAGGGCGAGCATGTTTAGCGCGACTAAAAATATATAATAACATGTTGAGTCAAGCGAGGGACACGATGAGGGAAAAATTATTGGTCATTAGGTGCGCCATGAATTATGTTTTGAAGCTACTACACCCTTCTAGTTTTGAGCGTTTTGAGGGTCACTGTTCGTTACACACTTAACGACGAAGAATAGAAAATGGGTTATTATTAAACTGGATTTAATTTTAGTGTTTTTGTTGTCACTGTTTTTCTAAACTGCATTTGTTTTGTTATGATAGGCTTAACAAACACTTATAATCTATAAAACCCGGATTGAACACGACAAAGAAATTCCACAAACGCTGTTTACGATTACGTGGACTCAACTTGTCAATTTTCATAGATACAAATACTTTTGGATTATCTTCACTGGAAAGTAATCTTTTGGGAAATTATCTTACAAACATAAAGACATTCCTTGCACACTCGAAAAGTGTTTTCTTTTATTATCTGTATGAAATAAATATTTATTCCATCAGATCTGTTCTGCTTCAATAAAAACACTTGATGGATTGTTGGCTAGTTTTTTTTTAAAAAGGATCGTTTTTGTAATTTTGTTTTTCGTCTTCGCTCCTGAAGTATACAGCTAACGTCCGATCTCAAACAGTGAACTACTGTGATGTAATAACGCCCTCTTTATTCTTTAAATTACATAAAGAGTGTAAATAATGAAGGACTGGTTTAGTGATTCCGTTGATAAACTCTGAAGCGAAGTGTTACCTCCGTAGCTTTTTAGACACTGGCTTTGGTTTAGCGTTCGTCTCGGTGAATTAATCTTATGCGAAGAACATCCCATTAGAACTATGAGAGCTTCGTAATGGGTGTGGTTTCTTGATTCACGGTAGCAGTCTGTATCTCCAATACCACTTCAACGTTTACTTAACTGGGGGACATAAATAGTGGCACGTGATGAGACATCGCTAACTAACCATCGCTTTTCAAGTTAAGAGTGATTGAATTTGAAACAATGAATTAACATTTTAATCAAAGAAACAAAATTTGTCGTTTTTCATTATCCCAAGTGTTTTAGTGCAAATAATAAGTCCATCAATCTAACTCGTGTAGGTCCTTTCTCTTCTACTCTGTATAAACACAGTCCTGATGATAGATCCATGGAACAATCAACGAACGAAGATAGCTTTCAAACAATTAATTGTAAACGCCTGGGTATATAAATATATACAGTACAAGCAGAGAACACTAAACAAACATATTCTATAAATTAATTCCGCTTAGATCGACAATACAGCGGGATATATTGTTTGAAGCTTTCCTTTTGAACAGCGACTTACTTAACCAAACACAGAATGTTTTCCATATAAAGCCTTTTGAGGTATGCGTTTCCGTTAATGGGATTTTGATATGTGGTTCCTAAGCTTTGGACAAACAGAAATCGTTCCCCAAGTGGATAATTCATCAACATTTAATGTAAAACGTCTTGTATTCTAAACGTTACTAAAGTTTCCTGATGAAATGCACGTTTTTTATTAAATAATTAACGGAGAAGATAAGACGGGAAAGCAGTTAGTGAATGTCTGTTAACGTACTGATATTCACATATTTACTTGAAGTTTATTCGAAGGATTTGTTTACAGTAAGAACAGGTGTAGTTTGTGATTTAATTTACTTAAAAAAAATCGAAAATCACTCATAAAGGATATAATTTTGATGTGTAAACTGTTTTAGTCTTACGTTTGTTTTAAAGTTGTAAGTTCACAGCTGTATAAAAGATACTTTTGTTTGGAACTGTTTGTTTGTTTGTTTTGAATTTTACCCAACACTGCGCGAGGGATATCTGCGCTAGCCGTCCCTAATTTTGCAGTGTAAGACTAAAGGGAAGGCAGCTAGTCATCACCACCCACCGCCAACTCTTGGGCTACTATTTTACCAATAAATAGTGGAATTGATCGTCACATTATAACGCCCCCTCGGCTGAAAGGGCGAGCATGTTTGGTGCGACGGGGATGCAAACCCGCAACCCTTAGATTACGAGTCGCACGCCTCAACCCACCTGGCCATGCCGAGAGAAGGCAGCTAGTGATCACCACCCACCGCCAACTCCTCAGCTACTGTTATACCTACGAATTGTAATGTGTTTATTCTTATCTACATCAAGCATGTGAATTGTTATAGATGTAGCAGTCAACATCTGTCTCTGAAGTATCATTGAGGTGAGTTATTCGTCTAAACATCAAGTACACTATTCGGATTGAACGTCACATTATAACGCCTCCATCGCTGAAAGGACGAGCATGCTTGGTATGATAGGGATACGAACCCACCACCCTCAGATTACAAGTCGAGCTCTCTAACCATCTGGCCATGCCAGGCAGTCTGGAAGTGATAAACTAGAAGCATTAAACTTTGTTAATAGCACTTACAGTGCAATTTTATAGCAACAGAACACAAACAATGAACTCTAGAATTCACAGTTTGATCCTTGAAATGTGACCCTAAACTGCCATGAAATAATATATCGAATTAATTAATTAATTAAAAGCTTACAGAGATACAATTGTAAGTTAGTTAACTTGCGATTGCTGTTGGTTGCTTGTAGTTAAGCTGAAAGTCTCACGATCTGTGCTCTGGCAATAACGGGTATCGAAACACGGTTTCTAGCACTGTAAGTCCGCAGATATATAGCCGTGCTACTAGGTGTATAATTCGAGATTAAGCAAAGTGATAAACAAATAAAAAGTTTAAAATTGTTACCTGAAAATAAAAATAAACATTTGACAAATGTACAACTATGGCACATCATAACCAAAAACAATTTGTCACATGTGGATTCCATTAGTACGAACAAACAATCAAGAAACAATTCCAGCAAACTGCTCTTGAGTGTAACCCCAGAATTTATCACGTGCGGACTCCAGAAACACGAACAAACAAAAATAATACCGGCAAATTGCTCGTGTGTAACTCCAAAATTTATCACGTATGGCTCCAGAAACACAAACAAACAAACAAAAACAATACCGGCAAATTGCTCGTGTGTAACTCCAGAATTTATTCCGTGTGGCTCCAGAAACACGAACAAATAAACAAAAAATACCGACAAATTGCTCGTGTGTAGCTCCAGAATTTATCACGTGAGGATTCTAGAAATACAAACAAACAAAAATTCCAGTTAACTTCTCTTGTGTAACTGTGATTTTTGCGAGGGCATTTCTAAATGTTGAACTAACCCTACTACGGATTGTTCTGATAATCAGTATTTATTCGTTATCAACTACAAATTTATACACACGTTCTTACACAAACAGACAATTGCTTCATTTAGTTTGAGAACATCACAATAAAAACCGTTGCAGTTAACTTTAGCCTAATGAAGAAATACACATTCGACTTAAACGGTAAATTCTGCGAAACTAGCAGTGCTGAATGTCACAGCAAACAGCTCTTATGCATTATTTGTTTGTACTAATGATAAAACGTAAGAGACAAATAAGTGTTCTTCGCTCTCTTTTTTGGCATTGTTAATGATATTTAACTTATGACACATTCAACTTAATTCTGTGATTCTGTTTTGTGTGCTATAATAAGAGATAGAATGATAATGTGAATTGCAATGATTCAAACGTTGACTCGTGAGTAAGGTATGAAGCTTTACTTTATTGTTGTATACAATAGTACGGCAATATCCGTATTGGCTGTATATGCCTCTCTCTAGCATTTCAGGAAGTTGTGATTGATCTGATGACCATGGTGGATTCGAGGGGTCCAATTCTGGTGTCTCCAGTCACTAACCACGGTTCTCATCAATTGAATTACCAACAACATATTCCACACTTAACTACATCAAGTAAATTTCATTGAATCTTCTCTTGTTTTATAAATACAGTGTGTAAGTTTCAACGTTACAAGAGATACGATTAAGTCCAGTAACGTAAGTTCAATCCTCAGGTCTGGCCCTGGATGACTAGGTGGTTAAGGCGCTCGATTCCTAATCCAAGGGTCGCGTGTTCGAATCCTCGTCGCACCAATCACGTTCGCCCTTTCAGCCGTGGGACGTTATAATATGACAGTCAATCCCATTATTCGTTGGCAAAAGAGTAACCCAAGACTTGGCGACATAAGTGGTGATGACCAGCCAAATTACCTCTTATTCTTACAGTGCTAAATTAGAGATGGCTAGCGCATATCGTCCTCGTGTAGCTTTGCACGAAATTCAACGAACAAACTAACTGTACAAATGTGAACCTTAATCACTTAATTCTGGACAGAAATCTTTCTTTCTTCTGGTGTCAAAACAGTTAAACTAATAAATCACTTATTTTTTCGAATGTTTAAACAGATTGTTTACGTTATAAATATGATTAAATGAAGTTTTTCCTCTGGGTTGTAAGTCAATGTTGATGTTCACCAATGTAAAAAATGATGAATGAAGTTTATACATTTCAAACAGTTGGAAATAGTCCGCTATTAAATATATGTATGTGTTCGTCAAGCCAACACGCTGAAAGTTTTACTTTGTTTTAGTCGTTCGCCATTGGTTATCTGCTCAGTTTCCGTGTTGGGGTGGAATATTGCATTTATCACACCGTTGTAACCAATATATTCAAAACACGAACAAAAGAACTTGTCCACACGTTAATTGCTACTTATAAATGCATCTCACCTAGACGAAAGGTTTGTTTGTTTTTTGAATTTCGCACAAAGCTAGAGAAGGGTTATCTGCGCTAGCCGTCCCTAATTTGGCAGTGTAAGTCTAAATGGAGAGAAGCTAGTCATCAACACCCACCGCCAACTCTTGGGCTACTTTTTTACCAACGAATAGTGGGATTGACTGTCTCATTATAACGTCCGCACGGCTGAAAGGGCGAGCATGTTTGGTGCGATTCGAACCCGCGACTCTAATATTACGAGTCGAACGCCTTGACCCACCTCGCCATGCTGGGCCTAGATGAAAGGATCACAGTGTTCGGTGTGCGTAGTTTTTACTGAGAATTTCAGTTAAAGTCAAGGTACGAAGAACGAAAACATTTCATTAAGTCACGTTCTGGGAATGGTTATCAAGTTATTCATTTGTTTGAAAGGAAGTGAAAGGGAATCTGCCTGTTTCACAGCTTCATTGAATTGAAATATAAATAAACTTCTTAAAGGAAACAATCGTTAAATTAGAGGGAGTCCTCTATAGCTTCGGCATTTGAATGTTTTTTTAGATAGTGCCAAAGAAAGTTAAGCTTTGAGCATTTTTTTTCTTTTTATAAGTTATATTTCTATGCATTAATAACACCAAGCGTGAGATGCGCGTGTACCCGATTCTATTTTATTGTTCATCAGAACATCTAGGGCCCGGCATGGCCTAGCGCGTTAAGGCGTGCGCTCCGTAATCTGAGGTTTGCGGGTTCGAGCTCCCGAGTCACGCCAAACATGCTCGCCCTCCCAGCCGTGGGGGCGTTATAATGTGACGATCAATCCTACTATTCGTTGCTAAAAGAGTAGCCCAAGAGTTGGCGGTGGGTGGTGATGACTAGCTGCCTTCCCTCTAGTCTTACACTGCTAAATTAGGGTCGGGTAGCGCAGATAGCCCTCGTTTAGTTTTGCACGAAATTCACGACAAACCAAACAAACTTAATGAAATCTATGAATTATGACAAATCTTTCTATTTGTATATAAGCACAACTGCTTAAAATTAAAAGAATGCTATTTACACGTAGACGTTTCCAAATATTTTTATAAAATACTTATATTTTGTGCAAAATTCCAAAAACAAACAAACAGAACGTCTACTACCCGCCCCCATTTAAAATTTTTAGAGGCAGGATTAGAGTAAATTAATCTGTGAAACTTTGGCCGTCATTAAACACATTAATTTAAAGGACTTGATTTCCTGAGTGCAAAACTGTAAATAGATCTCAAATCGGTTAAGAAATGACTGAGCTAAAACTTTGTACAACAACAAAAATAGCAACATTTTATGGAGCCGACATATATAAGTCTGTATCCATAATAAGAGTTCACTGCAAAATATTTTTCTACGTAATTATTTCGGTATAAAGAAAAAAAAAGCTGGTAATTATACAGTAAATTATTATACGTCATATATTTAGACAAAGATAACCCATAAAATGTTTTTCATATTATTTATTCTTTAAAATGCAATCAACTTGTAGTTTCTTTTACTTAAAAAAGTCTGACTAACCATTTATTTTATGGGTATATCTAACATTTATTCTAATTGTTATTAAACCTAAACAAGTAAGATAAAGGTAAATCATAGCGAATTCGTGTCCTATCTTTTTAAGTGTATTGAAGTTTAATTTTACCCTAAGTGTTCCCCATTGGCACAGCGGTGAGTCTACGGATTTACAACGACACAATCAAAGGTTCGATTCTCCCCAATGGACTAATCAGATAGCTCGATGTGGCTTTGCTACAAGAAAACAAAACCCACATTATCCTAAGTTTAACCATTCTAGTAAAAATCAGTTGATGCTGGATTTTAGATATCGTATCTGTTTAAATGCAATAAAGTTCAGTTTCCTAGATGTTGTTATTCTAGTATTAGTATATGCTCCACGGAACATGTTTCATTCTTTCCTTATCGATTAAAAAAAATCCTAAAATAAAATAATCTACGTGCACCATCGAATAGCTTCTAGCTACCATACCAAATATTACAGTAATCAAATCTGGGCGCTGGATAGTAAGTGACATGCAAACACACAAAACGGACCATCTTCGTCGTATGTGTGTGTTTTTTCTTCCTTATACAAAAGATACATTGAGCTATATCCCATGCCCACCGAGGGGAATCGAATCCCTGATTTAAGCGTTGTAAAATCCATAGTCCTCAGCGGGGGACTCTTTGTAGTAAGACGCAATGCTTGTAATCGAGGGTTATTGGGACAGCAAACGTTACGAAGCTTTTGAAACAACAGTATCGAAGTCAATAAGTTGTATTTGAATACAGTTTTCTCAATATTGCTCCACGTGGCCTTTACTGGACAATAGAAATACAATCGATTTGTTTCATACAGTCAGGAAGTTCGATGATTTGGACAGTGGGCATAAAATTTAATTTCTTGGGCGCAAAATTATGACTTTAAGCACGCACTCTTTGTCTTCTAAAACGGCTTGACTGAGAACTGAGCTTATACCGATAGGCACTTACTAAGCCTATGCTGTAAGATTCTTTAGGGGTGGAGCTGGGCAGTACTTTATGAAGTTCTCCACTAATGACAGGCTTGTTCTGTCAACAGTTGCAACTAAATACACGGCTCATTAACTTTAGAGAAAGAACTAAATATTTGGCGTATCCTCCAAATTGTCACGGGTTAAATGTACATTTCGTGTCTGCAACTCATAACTATTATTGTCTCCAAGTTTCATAAACTTAGATTTCTAAAGATTATTCATCATTTTCATGTCTCAATAGATGGCTTTTTGTCAGATTTCTTCCAGAAACAAAATTTTTAGTTTTCGAGTACTAGCGAGGCGGAGGGCGTCACGGAAATAAATAAATAAATATATATATTTTTTGTAAAAGTTAGGCACGTAAACGTGAAGGTCTGTCTTCGTGAAAGCTACGTTACCATAACAACGTTAAAAACAAAGTTATGAAATTGATTCTGTTGACAGGAATTATTATTTTTTTCATGTTAACTTTGTATTAAATACTGCAGTAACTTGATAATGTAAGGTTTCAGAACGAGATTTGACTTGAAAGAATAGGCTGAAACTCTAACGAAATCTACCAGAAATTTAATCTGCGAAGGTAAAGATTGTATCGTATTTTACACGTCTCTGGGTGACGAGAAACCCACTTGAAATAAATATATATTCTGAAGACTGCTGGTATTAAAACTTTAATTATAATAAAGTAGAGAACAGCATTTCGACTTTCCTAGATCATCTTTAGGTTATTAAAGAGAGTTTGCAACTGACCTTTGTCGAATACATCTTCCGGACAAAAGTGTAAACTGGTACGGGATTCTAGGGGGCGTTGCAGTTAAATGTTAGGTTATCAATTATTGTCGGTACAAAGGTGTTAAGTTATACTGATTCTTCACAACATAACCACCAGGGCTTCTTTGATTTCACATTTGTTTATATTTGTTTCCCTATTTAGTATTTGGCTGTTTTCGGTGGTTATGTTGTGTTTATTTGATTTGCAATGTTCAAAAATGGTTGGTTGCAAACTCTCTTTGTTAACCTGAAGATCACCCAAGAAGGTCCAAACCTGAAGATCACCCAAGAAGGTCCAAACCTGAAGATCACCCAAGAAGGTCCAAACCTGAAGATCACCCAAGAAGGTCCAAACCTGAAGATCACCCAAGAAGGTCCAAACCTGAAGATCACCCAAGAAGGTCCAAACCTGAAGATCACCCAAGAAGGTCCAAACCTGAAGATCACCCAAGAAGGTCCAAACCTGAAGATCACCCAAGAAGGTCCAAACCTGAAGATCACCCAAGAAGGTCCAAACCTGTTCTGTACTTTATTTTAATTAAATATTTAAAACCCATATCAGCAGTCTTAAAAAAACGTTCCTTCATGTCTCTTTGTTAAAGTTGTGGAATTATATCCATTTCATAAATTATTGAAACTTAGGATTATATCAATTTCATAAATTATTAAAACTCAGGATTATATCTATTTCATGAATTATTGAAACCAAGGATTATATCCATTTCATGAATTTTTGAAACCCAGGATTATATGCATTTCATCAATTATTGAAACTTAGGATTATATCCATTTCATAAATTATTAAAACTCAGGATTATATCCATTTCGTGAATTATTGAAACTCAGGATATCTATTTCATGAATTATTGAAACCAAGGATTATATCCATTTCATGAATTTTTGAAACCCAGGATTATATCCATTTCATAAATTATTAAAACTCAGGATTATATCCATTTCGTGAATTATTGAAACTCAGGATATCTATTTCATGAATTATTGAAACCAAGGATTATATCCATTTCATGAATTTTTGAAACCCAGGATTATATCCATTTCATAAATTATTAAAACTCAGGATTATATCCATTTAGTGAATTATTGAAACTAAGGATTATATCCATTTCGTGAATTTTTGAAACTCAGGATTATATCCATTTCATGAATTTTTGAAACCCAGGATTATATGCATTTCATCAATTATTGAAACTTAGGATTATATCCATTTCATAAATTATTAAAACTCAGGATTATATCCATTTCGTGAATTATTGAAACTCAGGATATCTATTTCATGAATTATTGAAACCAAGGATTATATCCATTTCATGAATTTTTGAAACCCAGGATTATATCCATTTCATAAATTATTAAAACTCAGGATTATATCCATTTCGTGAATTATTGAAACTCAGGATATCTATTTCATGAATTATTGAAACCAAGGATTATATCCATTTCATGAATTTTTGAAACCCAGGATTATATCCATTTCATAAATTATTAAAACTCAGGATTATATCCATTTAGTGAATTATTGAAACTAAGGATTATATCCATTTCGTGAATTTTTGAAACTCAGGATTATATCCATTTCGTGAATTATCAAAACTCAGGATTATATCTATTTCATGAATTATTGAAACCAAGGATTATATCCATTTCATAAATTATTAAAACTCAGGATTATATCCATTTCGTGAATTATTGAAACTCAGGATATCTATTTCATGAATTATTGAAACCAAGGATTATATCCATTTCATGAATTTTTGAAACCCAGGATTATATCCATTTCATAAATTATTAAAACTCAGGATTATATCCATTTCGTGAATTATTGAAACTAAGGATTATATCCATTTCGTGAATTTTTGAAACTCAGGATTATATCCATTTCGTGAATTATCAAAACTCAGGATTATATCTATTTCATGAATTATTGAAACCAAGGATTATATCCATTTCATAAATTATTAAAACTCAGGATTATATCCATTTCGTGAATTATTGAAACTCAGGATATCTATTTCATGAATTATTGAAACCAAGGATTATATCCATTTCATGAATTTTTGAAACCCAGGATTATATCCATTTCATAAATTATTAAAACTCAGGATTATATCCATTTCGTGAATTATTGAAACTAAGGATTATATCCATTTCGTGAATTTTTAAAATCAGGATTATATCCATTTCGTGAATTATCAAAACTCAGGATTATATCTATTTCATGAATTATTGAAACCAAGGATTATATCCATTTCATAAATTATTAAAACTCAGGATTATATCCATTTCGTGAATTATTGAAACTCAGGATTATATCCATTTCGTGAATTATTGAAACTTAGGATTATACCCATTTCATAAATTATTAAAACTCAGGATTATATCCATTTCGTGAATTATTGAAACTCAGGATTATATCCATTTCGTGAATTATTGAAACTCAGGATTATATCCATTTTGTGAATTATTAAAACTCAGGATTATACACATTTCATTTATTATTAAAACTCAGGATTATATCTATTTTATAAATTATTGAAACTCAGAAACTCAGGATTATATTTATTTCATGAATTTTTGAAACTCAGGATTATATCCATTTCGTGAATTTTTAAAACTCAGGATTATATCCATTTCATGAATTTTTGAAACCCAGGAATATATCCATTTCATCAATTATTAAAACTCGGGATTATATTGGCATTAACTTGTGCAAAATTTTGCACTCGTGATAAGGACGCACGCGGTATTTTATTAAAGTTTTTTTTACAGTAAAGTTATCGAGTAAAATAATTTTTATTATATTTTCAAACTGGAGGCTTCTCATTTTAATCATTTTTTATTATGTACAGTTAAATTTTGGCCTGATATCTTTAATATATCTGTGTTGTCCTCGTGTTATTACTCTTCTCTGTCCATTGCTTGAAATTAAGATCTTTATGTTAGCCAAAGTTCGTAAACTTACCTTAAAGCCACGGGGGGACTTTCCAAATTAACGATGCTGAAATTATAGTGTGCAAATTAATTTAAACCTTAAAGTACCTATTTGTTGTTCTCCGCTAGGACAAAAGTAAGTCTATGGATTCGCAACGCTAAAATTAGCGGTTCGATTTCCCTCGGTGGACACAGCGGACAGCCTGATGTGGCTTTACTATAAGAGACGCACACACGCCAACTCGGTTTATACAATTCACTAGCGGTGGAGTCCACTTACTGAGTAATTTATGTTTATATCTGCAATAACACTCGCTGGAAAGAGCTGTTTAAAGACGTGAGTTTGGTTGATTTGAATAGAAATACAATAAAACTAACACCACTAACAATCAACTGTTATTAAAATAGATAAATAACATGTAATAAAATAGTAAAATTAAAATAATATGATTGTTGTAAAAATACAGTTGATAAAGAGTTACAAATTAGTAACTTAATCAGTTAATTTCTTTAACTGTCTGGCAGCATAAATATCGTTCATTCAACTACAATTTTTGACCTATCCAGTGGAGCTCTGGTATTCAGTGAAAGGCCTCTTCGGCACAGGAATAATATGATTTGTTTCAGTGATGTCGAGAAACCCACTTGTTGAGAATTTTATATGCAAATACGATTGAATACATACAAAAAATGAATAACATCCTATCAGACACGAACAAATTTAAACCAATACACACAAATCCAACAAAGACACATGAGACGCAACTGAACAAATTACTACTACAAATGAAAAAAGCCAACACAATTTCACAAACACTTTATTCCTACCTACGTAAAACTGACTCACGTACACCACAAATATACGGCATCCCCAAACCTTATAAACCAGATTGTCCATTACGACTAATAATGTCAACATATGAATCGTTTAATTACAATCTTAGCAAATACATAACATGGGCATTCTCCAAATATGTAACATCAGCCAGCTCATTCATCAAAGACTCTTTTAATTTCAAGTCTAATCTAAATCAACTTAACCACAAAGCCTTAATGGTCAGTTTCGATGTTATATCCCTCTTCACAGAAGTTCCAACAACAAAAGCCTGCAAGATAGCCTTAGAACTCTATATCCGAGACCCTAACCCAATTATAGACATTCCCAGTAACCAGTTAGCAACCCTCATAGAATTCACCACAATAAAGACAAACTTCATGTTCAACAACCCAAACTGTACACAAACAAATGGCCTAAGCATGGGCAACCCAGTATCACCAGTTCTAGCCAATATTTTTATGACACAAATTGAAACACAAGCAATTAATACAGCATTACATCCACCACTATACTGGTACAGATATGTAGATGACACGGTTGCGGGATTCGAATCTACAGAACACATACTTAATTTTTTCAATCACATTCACTCTTCACATCCCAACATTAACTTCACATGTGAACAGGAAGAAAGCAATCAAATATCATTTCTTAACCTCAAAATTATAAGAACCGACACACAATTCAAAATAGAAATCCACCGAAAAATCACCCATACTGGACTATACATTCCTTGGGACTCAGCACATGAAACAAAACAAACTCTCAACATAATAAGAAACCAGATAAACACAGCCATAAAACTATGCTCACCAGATAAAATTAACGATGAATTAAACACAATAAAACAATACTTCATCAACATCAATAAGTTTCCTCCACAAACCGTAGAAAACATTATACGCACACACCTAGACAGAAAGCAAAATCAACCAACAAAAGTAAATATATCTCACGAGTAAAAAAAATCACGAAACCATATACTGCTGTGTACCATATATTCTTGACATCAGCAAACAAATAACCAACATTTGGCAAAAACTAGTAACAAAATATAACATTCCAGTTAATACTAAATTTATTCAAAAACCAGGCACAAAACTGAGGTCTATACTATGTAAGAACTACACTAACAAACACCACACCAACATTATTTATAAAATACAATGTGATAACTGCCACGACTTCTATATTGGAGAAACAAGTAGAAAAATGGAAACCAGATTCAAAGAACATAAAAAGTCACCTTCACACGTTTTCGAACACTGCAAGTCAAATGGACACAGCATAACCATAGAAAACACTAAAATACTAAATAAAGAAACAAACATAAACAAACGAAAAATTAAAGAAGCCTTACTTATACAACAACTTAAACCCAAAATAAACCAATATAAAGGAACGCCATTATACCTATATTAATATTATAGATAAAATTATACATTCAAACATCTAACCCCGCCCTCTACATTGCGACACTCAGTTACACAACCTCTTCCAAACATGTGGTCAGCTTCCGGTCAGTTACCTCTCTCTTTGTGAACCTGACGATGACCGAAGAAGGTCGAAACGTTGTTCGCTCTTCTATTTAAAATATTTTCTGAACCCAAACGAGCCGTTTTTGCATATAAAATATGATTTGTTTATTTTTATGTGTTAGAATTTCGCGCAAAGCTACACGAGTCCTGTCTGCGTTAGCCGTCCCTAATTTTGCAGTTTAAAACTAAAGGGAAGGCAGCTAGTCATCACCACCCACCGCCAACTTCCAACGAAAAGTAGGATTAATCCTAACATTATAACGTTATATCACGTTTAGTGTGCTAGGGACTCGAACCCGACACCCTCAGATTACAAGTTGAGTGCCTCAACCATCTGACTACGCCAGGAGCATAATATGGTTTATATATATACATTTCTCTATACTTTCATATGTATGTGGAATATAAAGAAGATCAAATATTGACAACATTTTTATTTGCATGATTTCCCTGACGCACGCGCATTTCTGGACTCTACAACCAAAAATCGTTGTGGACTCACAAGGAATTTGTTTTGAATAGTTTACGGGTTACTATATTTTATTACGTATCACCATGTTTTAATCTGAACATGTAATACAATTGGTCTTATGAAATTAAAGGATAAAATCTACAGTGTAGTTTCAGTTATACGGTTTGATTCAGAGATTTTCGGAAAGCTGAGATAGCATGGGGAACCCAATGGAATGAAGTCTGACAAAAAATATTATGTAATTTGTGAGATTATTAAATCAGTAGCGTTACTAAAACAACAAAAACAGAAACTTTTACTTAAAATGTTTGCTGTTTGTTGACAATACGGGGAAAACGAAATCCACACCAAACAGAGGTAAAGTAGTTTTGTCGTTTGGTAAAGCGCACCCACCACGGTGAACGAACAATACAGGTAGATTCGAACTACGTTTTCTGATTACCTTTTTAAATGTGGCCCGGCTTGACCAAGCACGTTAAGGCGTTAGACTCGTAATCCGAGGGTCGCGGGTTTGAATCCCGGTTGCACCAAACATGCTCGCCCTTTCAGCCGTGGGGGCGTTATAATGTTACGATCTATCCCACTATTCATTGGTAAAAGAATAGCCCAAGATTTGGCGATGGGTGGTGATGACTAGCTGTTCCCCCTTTAGTCTTACACTGCTAAATTAGGGACGGTTAGCGCAAATATCCCTCGTGTAGCTTGGCGCGAAGTCCAAAACAAACAAACAAACCCTTTTTAAATTTCTTGTCATATAATGAGCCTTTGGAAGGAGAGTTTGTTATTACATTACTTATCACTACGTAAATATTTCATTAAATCATAGAATGTACCTCTTCAGCCATGAGAAAATATTTAAAATGAAATCATACAAATACAAAAGAGGCCACTGTCATAGTTTTAGTTATTCACTCATTAACATAATTGTTACTGAAAGGAGAACAGGGGGATTTTGGTCAATATATAATGCCATTTTACCAAATGAACTCGACAGGAGGTATTTGTTGTTGAGTGTACACAAGATCCAGCATACACCTGGTGTCTGTATCCACAATGCTTAAAGCGTTGAGTCGTAAGCATTGTAACGAAAATATACGCATAACACCACTCTCGTGAGAGCAAAACTGGCAAGGTGATCGAAAACTATTCGGAAAAACCTGTGAATATTTTATTTCTCCATAAGCAAACAGAACTTCTCTTCTGCACCAGAATAATTGGTCGTTTTTTGTATGTTCTCATTTTTTTATGTATTCTATTATGGATCTTAAAGTCCATCCTTTGGCATTTAGAGCTTTGGTTTTATTTTATTTCCATTAACATCAGAAAGTTCGAGTATTCTATCAGAAAAGTTCTTCTATTCACGTTGTTTGTTAATCTATTTACTTTTATTTAATAAAATCACTCTGAACTTATTATGAAGCACGGTAATGTGTTGTGCGGCAAAAATAACGTGCAGGGAAGACTGTGCGTTATTGACAGGTTCGGCGAGATTTTACCTTCTGTGGATCGGACTGTGGTGAACCAAACTAACACACACCATCAGGTTTGTTTGTTTGTTTTGGAATTTCGCACAAACCTACTCGAGGGCTATCTGCGTTAACTGTCCCTAATTTAGCAGTGTAAGACTAGAGGTAAGGCAGTCAGTCATCACCACCCACCGCCAAATCTTGGGCTACTTTTTCACCAACGAATAGTGGGATTGACCATCACGTTATAATGCCTCCACGGCTGGGAGAGCGAGCATGTTTGGCGCGACTGGGATGCGAACCCGCGACCCTCAGATTACGAGTCGCACGTCTTAGCACGCTTGGCCGTGCCGGGCCATGACACACACTATCAGGGGATGTACTCCACTGACATTGTACTTTACATTCTAAATTTCATGGCAATCCATTGAGAACTTTACGAGATATAAAAAAACTCCAACCTACAGTTAGATGTAAAATTTGGTCTAAATATAAGCCACATGTGTTATTCAACAAAACTGCTCAAATTAAACGAAATTTTTTGCACTCGTCTAAACAAAAGGTCACCTGAACTATCAGTCTGAAAATCTTCCTATTGTTTCATCTAACAATTAAAATGGACAGTTTTTAGTTTTCTTCCTTCGCTTTAATGATCACTGATTTAAAATTGCAAAACTATAGGTTGAAAATATGTGCAGCTGCAAAGTATTGATTAAGCCAATCAAACGAGATTAGCGTTTTCTATATCACGTTTTGAAAAGACTCATTTATGGCGGACGGTATTCATTATTTATTGCCGACTCTTAAGCAGAGATTACTACATTTTATGAAATTCTTTTAATTAAAGATATTTTAACATTCCATAATATTAGATTAAGCAGTTAGTATAAATAATGACTCTTAATATGGCTATGCCAAGTGCATGCAGGCGATGACATGAAACTATTGATCTAAATTCCATGGTGTTATTATAAAGGAAGGTATAAAAACTGCTTAAGAAAGGAAAACTACCACCATATATTTTAAATAATTTGATTGGCTATATACCTTAGAGCATAGATCTTTTTCCAAATAATAGAGTTACGATCCTAAAGTTAATGCTGGCTGCTATCGAGTGTCATTTTTTCTTATTTTACCTTGTTAGTATGTATTGTCAAAAAGATATTATGTATAATCAAAAACATTTTAAGTACAAGAAAAATGATTCCAAAATGGATTGAGTGTTCGACTTAAATTAGCGGACAAACTGGGAACTACACTTATAACATTGATAAAATTTACAGAATATGTTCAATCATTAGTAAACCAAGCCATATTTTTGTTTTACCCATCATAATGCCCCATGTTCGGCCACAAGTTTTGATTTCTTTCCTTTAAGTCCTTTAAGATGTTTATGATTAAATTTTGACAGCTAATAGAGTCAAATTATAACAAATAACTAAATAGAATGTATAACTGGAGCCAGACCTTCCGTGACAAACTTATTATAATAACACATTTGATATTACAAACTACCATATAGAAAAAACGAATTAGAATCTACTGAATAATTAGCCTACTTACTGACACTCTTGCAGTTAAAAATATTTTCGTCCGTCATCCCAAGAATACCTTATGAAAGCCGACCAGCTTAGGTCAGTCTTAATTTTACGTACTAAGTAAATAATGTGAAATAACCTTCAAAAGAATAAGTCTTAGTACTGTTAATAATAGTCAAATTTATTTGAAATATTATATAAAATGATATCAGTAAAAAAACTTTGAAGAACAATCTGGTGAGTGAATAGAAAACAAGTAAAAGAGACATTCGTTTTGCTTATCAGAATCGCATTATAATCAGACATACCCTACTTTACACTGAGTCATATAACTGTTTTTATAGATTAACCCGGAATGGCCAGATGGTTAAGGCGCTCGACTCGCAATTCGAGAGTTGCAGATTCGAATTCCCTTCACCCCAACTATGCTCACCCTTTCACCCGTGGAGGCGTATTAAAGTAATGGTCAATCCCACTATTCGTTGGAAAAAAAGAGTAGTTCAAGAGTAGTCGGTGGGTGGTGATGACACTGCTAAATTAGGGACTGCTAGCGCAGATAGCCTTCGTTCAGCTTTCTGCAAAATCCAACAAACAAATTTTTTGTATCGACCATAGTTCAATGTATTTCTATTTGCAAGCGTAACTGTTTCTACCTGAACATATTTCACGATTTTTAAAGCTTACTGTGAGTATCTGATAATCCTGTGCTTGTTATAACAGTTGGTGTAAAGGCTTAACTGTTCCAATATTTTGTTTCCCATTTGTAATTAAATCGATGAGCTGATTTTTATGCGTCATTTCCAGTCTACTACGACACTCACGTCTTTTCTTTATTGTCAGAAATCTTGAGTAGATAACAATCATTATTGTGTGTTACAAAATTTAATTTACACTAGGCTGTCACAACATTTCTTGTTTACTTTGAATTAACAAGGAAATTTTAAAATTTTAATATTTTATCTGTATGTACATTTTTGTTCACATGTGTACAGTTATTTTCCCAAACGAAATACATCTATTTATTTATCCTGAATTAGCATGGATTAGTGTCAGCGACCTGGACTTTAAATGCGAGAATTCCTAGTTCCACCCTTTGGAGCTGTAGGTGCGTTATAAGAATAGCGTTCAAATCCCAATATATATTTAGAAAGGAGTAATTTACGAGGCTATAAATTTAAAATTAGGAACCGTAATGCGCAGATAGCCATGAACAATCTATCTATCTATCTGCCGGTTTGACTCTCTGTTTGTGTTTTTTTCAATTTATTTTAAATTCGAATTATTCAAAGTATTGCCAGTAATTATGACGTAAGTGCTGTCATAAATTAAAATAATTCAATGAAAATATTGTGTCATTTTAATTCTAATAATAACCAACAACCAGTGTGTATCGAACCCGGAATTCTTATTTCTTTTTCGGTCCAGAAATTTTCGTTTGTTGAAGTTGTATGAAATAGGGGTGAAGCCTCAATTAAAATAGATTATAACACATTGAATAAAGTTTTATGTGACACCTATAAGATAACATATCTGTGATGTACAGCTACTAGGCCTACTTATCTACCGTACTAAACACTGACATAAAACAAAGTTTATTATACGATCTCCACACGTTTGCTCGTAGTTAGGTGGTCATTCGATGCTCACTGTAATAAAGCATTGTTAATTAACTGTAAGCGTACAGTTCTCCATTTTTGTAATCCAACGCTACATCGGTTAAGAGAGGTGTGTTTCTTCTAGATTTTTCGTAACTATCCGTGAATACTTTTCGGTAGTCTGATCTGTCGGATACGAACCCTCATTCTATAACCCTAAGCCTTTTCATTTTCACAAACTGACTGGCGAAAGACCAGTGGAATCAGTTTTCGTTTAATCTTCTCGTGCTGATTAGCTCGCCTGAAATAGGGCTTTCCTGCAATGAACCACACACACACACACACATCATAAAGTACCAGCGGCCTGTATAAACTATACACCGTAGTCATCAGAGAAGCCCATTGTTCACTTAAAAGAATCAACGTACCCACGCGACTAGAAACTAGGTATGGTGACTACTGTAACTAATTGGTTCCGGAACCATATGCCACTTTTCCGCTTGAGAACACGGTCTGAATTTAATAGAATCGTATACAAACGAGCCACAGAGAGTGAATGCATACACAGATATGTGCGTTCGTCACCCACCGATTCGATTCCAGTATTGTCGATAAATCGTGTGCATTTCAAGCAACTTTCAAGCTATTACATGGCAAACTCACTAGTTGATAATTTGAACAAAAACAGTTTCTCATGTGTTGCGGAGGCAGACTACTCTGATTGTTTATGAAATTAGGAGCTTCGTAAGAGAAAGTAAGTATAGAAGCACATACTGTGTTTCTTCGTTAAATCTCTTTCATCAACACACCCTAAGTGTGGTAAAACTTGGTTTCAAGGTTTCACGGTGAAAGTACTTCAGCTTTTACAACATTATCATTGAAGGTTCGTCGTGATTTTAAATGTTTTATTGTTAATGTTATGAAAATGTGGACAAAAGATAACAAAGACAAAATTGTACTTTGAGCACACATAGGAGAAACTCGTTTATTTTAAGACTTCGAGCCCAGATTAAGTGTTACGTTAACGGTAAACTAACATATATAAACGTAACTTTACAGAAATATTGTATTACATATAAACATAATTTACAACACTTTTAAGGTTCGATTAAAAGCACTTATTAATTTATTTCGATGACTGCTTTAATTTGTGAAACATACGCAATATGACTGTATTTTTTAACCCTTTCTGTTCGTGAAAGAATATATAATAGCCATGTTAAAAGATTACACACGTTACTGTCTTAACTTCGTAGTTCATAAGCTTACCGACAGTTTATGTCTTAAACTATTTATTATAAATTTACCCTCGTTCTTCGGTGAGACAGCCATAAGTTTACGAATTTATAACGCTAAAATCTGGGTTCGATTTCACGTGGTGCTCATGGTAGACAGTCCAATGCAGCAGTGCTCTTAGTCAAACTAACAAAATTTTACCTTATAAGCCTAAACCATGCAGTGTTGTATAATGTCAATTTCCAGTTACCAGGTTTTACACTATTATATATACATGCCAGCTGTCCTCTGGTAGGAGGCTGTGTAAATTTGTGGTTAATGAAAGGTTATCTTAGAACAGGAAATATGGTTCCCTTGCATGTAATTGTAAAAAATACAGAAACGCTCGCAAAAACTGCAAAATACGAAACGTGAGCATCTCCTCCATGCCAACCCACCAGTGGCACAGAGGAATGTCTGCGGAATTACAACGCTAGAAACCGGATTTCGATACCTGTGGTGGGCAAACGCAGATAGCCCCTTTTGTAGCTTGGTGCTTAATTTCAAATAACTAATCAAACCGTCATGCCATATTTGGTGACTATTTATCAACAGGAGAGAAGTAGTAGTAAGAAACGTAAACAAGTCCATGACACGCAAAAAAACACACTAAAAAAACTGAAATTTGTATGTATCTCTTCAGGAGCCCAATTAAACTCCATATCATGATGATAATGGTCTATTAAACCCTGTGAAGTTGTTACACGGACACACAACAGACAGTAGTACTCTCATGTTTATACAGATAAGAAGTAGTAACATGGACACACAACAGACAGTAGTACTCTCATGTTTATATAGATAAGAAGTAGTAACATGGACATACAACAGACAGAAGTACTCTCATATTTATATAGATAAGAAGTAGTTAATGGACATACAACAGACGGGAGTACTCTCATATTTATATAGATAATAAGTAGTTACATGGACATACGACAGACGGTAGTACTCTCATATTTATATAGATAAGTAGTTACATGAACATACGACAGACGGTAGTACTCGTATTTATATAGATAAGAAGTAGTAACATGGACAAACAACATACGGTACTACTCTCATGTTTATATAGATAAGAAGTAGTAACATGGACAGACAACAGACGGTAGTACTCTCATGTTTATATAGATAAGAAGTAGTTACATGGACATACAACAGACAGGAGTACTCTCATATTTATATAGATAAGAAGTAATACATGGACATACGACAGACGGTAGTACTCTCATGTTTATATAGATAAGAAGTAATACATGGACATACGACAGACGGTAGTACTCTCATGTTTATATAGATAAGAAGTAGTAACATGGACCTACGACAGACGGTAGTACTCTCATGTTTATATAGATAAGAAGTAGTAACATGGACATACGACAGATGGTAGTACTCTAATATTTATATAGATAAGAACTAGTTACATGGACATACAACAGACAGAATTACTCTCATATTTATATAGATAAGAAGTAGTTAATGGACATACAACAGACAGGAGTACTCTCATATTTATATAGATAAGAAGTAGTTACACGGACATACGACAGACGGTAGTACTCTCATATTTATATAGATAAGAAGTAGTTAATGGACATACAACAGACAGGAGTACTCTCATATTTATATAGATAAGAACGAGTTACATGGACATACAACAGATAGGAGTACTCTCATATTTATATAGATAAGAAGTAGTTACATGGACACACAACAGACGGTAGTACTCATATTTATATGGATAAGAAGTAGTTACATTGATTTTTTTTATTTCACGCGAAGTTACACGAGGGCTATCTGCCCTAGCCGTCCCTAATTTAGCAGTTTAAGACAAGAAGGACAGCAGCTAGTCGTCACCACCCACCGCCAACTCACGGGCTACTCTTTTATCAACGAATAGTTGGATTGATCATCACATTATAATGCTCCCACGGTTGAAAGTGCGAGCATGTTTGGTATGAAAGAGATTTGAACCCGGGACCTTCAGATTGCGAATCGAGATCCCTAACTATTTGGCCATACCAGGCCCAGGTTACATGAATGTACAACAAATAGTACTTTCATATTTATATAGATGTATAAAGTTAAATCACTAATTATTTTGCTATTTAAGAACTTGCATATTAATCAAGTATAATTTCTGACCAAATCAATCTAATTTAAAAGATAAAAATTAAAATTCAACTCGGTAATCTATTAAAATAATATTCATTTTCTGTTTTCTTAAAATGCAAACGCACCTTACTATCTAAATACGTATGTTATGCGCATGCGCTTTATTTTAACAGCAGCTGACAAAATTGAAATGTGAAATTTATCTCAGCATATATGTTTCACAACATGTTGAAGGTTTATCGAAGTATTTTTTAAGCAAACGTTTAGCCTTAGGTCGTAAATAAATGCATCCTCTGATAGTGTTAAACATGGCAAAATGAAGCCCTAATTAAACTAAACCAAAATTCGTGCACAAGATACACTATTAATTTACGCCTTTATCGAATACAGCCCGTACTTAATAAAGGCTTAGCAACTGTTAGGCCTAAGACAAGTGTACTTACAAATTTCGTTGTTTGCGATTAGAATTATTTTGTAACATTCTCGAAATTCTGTTTAAATACAGCTACTAAAACCTTAATTTTAGTATTATAAATCATCGGACTTACCCCTGAACCAGTGAAAGGCGGGAAATACAATAAATAAAATGTTTTTGTAGGATGTCGAACAATTCTTGATTATTCATGCCGGATACACTAGTTTTAAGACTATTTACTCAGGTGATTATTAATTATCCAAAACATCTACAAGGCTAAAGATGAAAGACTTAAAATGAAGAATGCTTTGAGTTAATTCAAAGAGGGAGATTCTAAAACTCGACGTTAAATGAAATGTTTGAGGGTTCGAAGATCTGTATACGTACTTTTTTTTAGTTGGTATTGACATTCTTGAATCTTGACGTTTTGTTTTTTATAGTTTAATTTTTTATTTATGTATGTTTATCCAAATGTCTTAAAATGTCTTGCTCGTGAACAACGTGACTTCATCTTGACGTTTTGTTTTTCATAGTTTAGTTTGTTATTTATGTATGTTTATCCAAATGTCTTAAAATGTCTTGCTCGTGCACAACGTGACTTCATCTTGACGTTTTGTTTTTCATAGTTTAATTTGTTATTTATGTACGTTTATCCAAATGTCTTGCTCGTGTACAACGTGACTTCATCTGCGCATTATTTCAAGTGACACGGGAATCAACAACGTGCCTGACAGACGTGCAACTGATACCCTACGATATACTTAGCAGGTATGTATTTCAGATGGAAAGCAAATGAACGTACACGGCAATACATTAATTAGCACGTGAAAACTGAATCATTTAAAGTAATTGGTTGCGGTGTCGTATTTACTTCTAATTTGTTTTAATATAATATTTGTTCATTACGGAGATAACAAGAGGGACACGATACCGAAAGTAGAAGAATGTTACATAATTAATCTGACATTTATTTGCACCACACGAATCTTGAAATAGGTCTGATTATAAACTGGGAGGGAAAATGTAATTGTATGCTAACTACGTATCAAATAATCTAAAAAAAACAAACAGATACGTTCGTATCACATACAGCGAATGCCTAAAACTTTAACAAGTATTTGAAAAGACGCCGACAGCCCGGTGTGGCAAGGTGTATTAAGGTGTTCGACTCGTAATTTGAGAGTCGTGGGTTCGAATCCCCGTCGCACCAATCATGCTCGCCCTTTCAGCCGTGGGGATGTTATAATGTTACGGTCAATCTCATTATTCTTTTTTTTTAATTTCACGCGAAGCTACTCGAGGGCTGTCTGCGCTAGCGGTCCCTAATTTTGCGGTGTAAGACTAGAAGGAAGACAGCTAATCATTACCACCCATTGACAACTTTTAGGCTACCCTTTTACCAACGAATAGTGGGACTAACCGAAACATTATAACGTCCCCACGGCTGAAAGGGGCGAGCATGTTTGGTGGGACGGGGAATCGAACCCGTGACCCTCAGATTACAAGTCGAAGTATTCGTTGGCAAAGAGTAGCCCAAGAGTTGGCAGTGGGTGGTGATGACTAGCTGTCTTCCCTCTTGTCTTACACTGATAAATTTTGAACTGCTAGCGCAGATAGCCCTTGAATAGCTTTGCTTAAAATTCAGAATAAATCAAACCAAAACACAGCGAGTAAGAAACTGAGCCACTATGAGTATCGAAGACCAGTTTTTATCATGTTAAATTTGCAGAACTGTGGCTGAGCCACCAGGGGGCGAATTTATTATTATTGGGCAGTGCGAAGAGATTTCACGTTGATGTTACTGCACATACTTGTATTTGCTTATAAAGTTAGAAATCGAGTTTCGATACCCGTAGTGGGCACATCACAAAGAATCCATTGTGTAGCTCTATGCTTAACATTAAAGAAAGAAAACGTTTTTAAATGTATAACGGACCATTAAGTAGGTGTTTGATTCGAGAATTTTGGTATCAGATCCTTAACTGATTGCGAAAACAGTTTGGCTTTCTGTCAGATTTGGTAGTTTCTATCAAGTATTAACTACTTTGTTAATTTAACGTTTAATTATAATACTGATTTATTTTAAGTTGTTTGTTGTTGTTGTTTTGAATTAAGCACAAAGCTACACAATGGGCTATCTGTGCTCTGCCCACCACGGGTATCGAAACCCGGATTTTAGCGTGTAAGTCCGCAGATATACCGCTGAGCCACTAGGGGGCAGAATATTGTTGTTGTTGTTTTAAATTAAACACAAAGCTACACTATGGTCTATCTGTGCTCTGCCCACCACGGGTATCGAAACCCGGATTTTAGCGTGTAAGTCCGCAGACATACCGCTGAGCCGCTAGGGGGCTTTATTTTACTACTGATTCAGTTTATTACTAAACTTACTTTCTGGTAGTATTCGGTTACAATTAATTATAATGTCCTCATGGCGATGAAACGTATCAGGCAAGAAAAAAACTTATTTATTTATTTACGCACGAGAATTTCCAATGGCTGTTTACAGTAATCATATTCAGGTGTTTGTGTTCTACAGCGTGGGTGGATCACGTTCCTTTACCCTCGCTTTGGGTAGTCAAATTGTTAAACCGTCAAGGTTCCTCTCTCGTTGTCTAATTCTATTTCTTTTCTCCACAAATTTCCCGGATGTTACCAAGTTTTCCACTTTATCCTCATCACGTGACCAATGAATGCTGGTCATCTTTCTTGGAACTTTTTCTTATCAATGTTGTTTTTATTTCTTTGTTAACACTGGACTACAGTTGCTGTCTGCTATTTACAAACGATAGATTCGAACCATTCGAAGGGAAATATTTAACACCACTCACCTACCACCTGCTCTTGGGATGCTCTGATCGAATAATGTGATTAATTGTAACATTATAACGCTCCCAAATACAAAAAGGCAAGATTGTTCGATGAACGGATTCGAACCTGTGATATAAAGATTGTGAGTGGAGCCACTTAAGTAGTTGGCCAATATAAACTGAAAGCTGCAAGAAGCAAAGTTACAAAGAAATCAGGGTTAAAGGTTACAATATCTTGACCTGAAGAGATCTTTTATTGTTGTTTTAACAATAGATTGAAGTGCTTACGTAGTTTCTGAGTAAATATCCGAACGTAGGCCCAAGGTTGGAAACCTGTTACATATCTCATAGTGTTTTACGAAATGAAGGATACCTCAGGTAACGCTTTAGTATCAGAGGTTTGTTGCTTATCTCCTGGGGTATTATTATACAAATAGTAAACTTTGCTATAATTCTTAATAACATTACAATTTTGTTCTTTGTTGTATTGATCTAAGGACACACCTCTATCCTCGATGTGGATGTTTCTACATAGTGAAGACATCTCTCAGAGATAGCTCCGTCTGTTCACAGCATATCTTCTCAGAGGTTTAAACTTTTATTCACGTGTTACTGTGCACAGTGAGAGACGATCATAACAGTTGCAGATTAGGCCTTAAATTCCTGTAGACAGGGAGGCCTGCAGTAGATTCGGCCAATCGAAACTAGATTCAACAAACTGTAAGGATTGAACGTTCTCGGTGGACGTCCTTGACATTATATATATCAGTAGCTCAATGACAGTCCAATAATGACAAAGGAATCACAATTGGAGGACCTTCTTTTCGAAGCATCCCAACCACATGACATTCAATATTTATATTTTTTTAATTAAATGCTATTGGTTACGTCAACAATGAGAAAATCCGCGATCGAGTAGACTCTGTTTAATATTCCTGATATCAATCATTACACGAATATTCTCTGGAAATAATAGGTCTGGGGAAAAACAAATTTCTGTGGTGTCTGAGATACAGTTCTTTAGACTTCTCTTCAGTAATAAACTAACTTTTATCTCTCATTTTTATTCATACTTCTCTTATAATGTCTTGATTTTAAACATAATATAATCAGGTAAACAGAATACTTCATGTTTTCTTAGTCTGACGTAATTCAAGGTCTTGTGAATATCTCTATTAATACTTGGCCTGGCATGGCCAGGTAGTTAAGGCACACGACTCGTAATCTGACAATCCATGGTTCGAATCCTTATCACACCAAACATACTCTTTCTTTCAACCCTGGGGGCGTTATAATATGTCGTTCAATCTCACTATTCGTTGGTAAAAGAGAAGTCGAAGAGTTAGCGGTGGGTGGTGATGAGTAGTTACTTTCCCTCTAGTCTTACACTGCACAAGTAGGGACGGCTAGCGCAGATAGTCCTCGAGTAGCTTTGCGCGAAATTCAAAACAAAAACATCTATTAGTACTCAGTCCTTTAGGCTTACTGCGCTGAGATATCTCATTCTTTAAGTTTGTGTTTAACAATAAAACAAACTATCGACATTCGAAAGAACGTGCAGTTGGATTTCCTGCTGTCCACTGAGAGAAATCCTGAAACATATTTCTTACCTCTTGAATTTTATGTCAAATTTTAGTGTCCTAGGATTAAAGATCAGCTTATTATAATTGTATATGTTGACTCCACTGTTAGGTATAAAAACATAGTTTTATGTGCCCATTTTCTGACATCGATTGTTTTAATACCACTTTGTTGTGAACCGTGATCTACTCTCACGGGCATTCCCTTCAACTGGGTAAAGATTATTTGTATTTCGATCAGAAACTCACTCATATCAAATACAAACGCAACAATTTTCTGTTTATTACTGTATCAAGACCACATAAAAATTAGATCTCTTTTTACTGGTTGTATTGTATTTTCTTCCTTATCTTACTTGGTTCACCACTCACTTTAACATGTTGGGGTCTACCTTTTGTATCCCTTAAACACTATATTGTATACAGCTTTCCCAAGATATTACAAACATGTCCTGTTTATCTCAGCTTTAACACGTTTTCCGTAACTGGGATTTTAGCATTCGTAATCGTCGGGGGTTTCACGAGCTTCACAACAGCCAAACGTGTAAATAGGGTGATCCCTCAATAGCCAAACGTGTAAATTCGATGATCACTCTAATAATTGTTTGTTTTGGAATTTCGCACAAAGCTACTCGAGGGCTATCTGTGCTAGCCGTCCCTAATTTAGCAGTGTAAGACTAGAGGGAAGGCAGCTAGTCATCACCACCCACCGCCAACTCTTGGGCTACTCTTTTACCAACGAATAGTGGGATTGACCGTCACATTATACACCCCCACGGCTGGGAGGGCGAGCATGTTTAGCGCGACGCGGGCGCGAACCCGCGACCCTCGGATTACGAGCGCACGCCTTAACGCGCTCGGCCATGCCAGGCCCTCTAATAATTAGTGCTTTGTTTGTTTGTTTTGAATTTCGCGCAAAGCTACCCAAAGGCTATTTGCGCTAGCCGTCCCTAATTTATCATTGTAAGACTAGAAGGAAGACAGCTAGTCATCACCACTCACCGCCAACTCTTCGGCTACTCTTTTACCAACGAATAGTGGGATTGACCATAACATTATAACGTCCCCACGGCTGAAAGGGTAACCATGTTTGGTGTGACGGGGATTCGAACCCGTGATTCTCGGTTCACGAGTCGAGTGCCTTAATCACCTGGCCTTGCCGGGCCAATTAGTGATTTAAATCTCCTAATTTTTGGCGGGTTGATCAAATTCGGTTTATTTCTCGCCTCAACCGATTCTCACACCGAACGTCATGACGTCTAAACTTTTGTTTCATTGACTATACATCTGATATTATTTGAAGAACTGCCATTAAATCGAACAGGATAGGAACAAAATTTACTAAGAATTACAAATGCGTAACAAAGAAACTGCAGGTTTACAAAATTATTTTATTATTGCTAATACGATATTGTTAGGCTTTGCTACATACGTATGTATATATATATATATATATATATATACATATACCGTATTTCTGTTTATTATTACGTAAGCCAAAAACACATTTATACTCTACAACAATTTCAAATTTCTTTCTATTAAATCAGAAACATAATAAATGTTTTAATTTTAAAAATCTCACGCATTTTTTAATTAACAGTTTTTCCTATTAAGTTAGAGACAAACATAGAGCGGATTTCGATGTTCTTTGCTGATTGTAACAAAATAGTTTAACAATATTTATCTTTAACATCATAAAACCACGAGAGGCTAGGGTGTAAATTAACAAATATGTTACCCTGTCTTACCCCCTTTTGAATTTCTTTTTGATCGACATGCTTCTGTAAGTAAAAACAATTAATACCACTTAACCATAAGCTCATATTGTATTGCTAGCCCAGCATGGACAGGTGGTTAAGGCACTCGACTCGTGAACCGAGAGTCACGGGTTCGAATCCCCGTCACACCAAACATGCTAACCCTTTCAGCCGTGGGGGCGTTATTATGTGACGGTCAATCCCACTATTCGTCGATAAAAGAGTAGCCCAAGATTTGGCGATGGGAGGTGATGAGTAGCTGCCTTCCCTTTAGTCTTACACTGCTAAATTAGGGACGGTTAGCGCAGATAGTCCTCGTGTAGCTTTGCGTGAATTTCAAAAACAAACAAACAAAACAAATATTCTATTATCTTCGGCACCGGGAGATTCTTTCCTTTCAGCAGTTTTTCGCAAGAATCTACAAAACAACGGCCCGATTCAATTAGTGTGTCGCCAGGGGAGGCCACTGTCTTCCTCTCTATGTTCGTAGAAGGGGTGCAATAGAATTAGCCATCCAAAAAGTTGCCGAGAAACGTTGTTACGCGCACTACTGCTGGCTAGCCAAAATTTTTCCTTGTAAACTGTTTTAGTACATAAGCGTTCTTCCGACGAGAAATTATTCCTTGACCTCGCAATCGCATTGTGGACCGTTCGGTAATTAATGGTCCTCGTTAGCTCAGCAAACGGGCGAGCGCCGCAGACCTCGAGGGACACGTGGCTGTTTCCAGCAGACGGGATAATGCTGTTGGCGAGCCTCTGTGTGTCACTTTCTTCCTACCGTGTGCTTGTCGCCAACACTAGCTCCTGGTCTCAAGTTAATCCAAAACAAACGGTTGTTAGCTCGGTGGAACCAACCACTAAGCGCTTGATGAAACTGACCGCGCAAGTGACCAACTAGTGGACACCCGGCTTTTAACTTGATTGGAAGTCACGAGCTGTTGAAGTGTTACACAAGTCTCTGGTTGAAATCACCCAAAAATGTCTTCTAAACTTCAACGTATATTATACAATCGCAGTTAAAAAGTACAACAATAAACCTTCGAATTACACATACTCTTGAAGCTTTTCAATTATTACCAAATACATTCACGGTCCAACAAAATGCATAGCTTGTGTTCAAATTGTGAACTTTGTTATTTGAAAGGTTTGGTTTGTTTTGAATTTCGCGCAAAGCTACTCGAGGGCTATCTGCGCTAGCCTTCCCTAGTTTAGCAGTGTAAGAATAGATGGAAGGCAGCTACTCATCATCACCCACCGCCAAATCTTGGGCTAGTCTTTTAGCAATGAATAGTGGGATTGACCGTTACATTATAACGCCCCACGGCTGAAAGAACGAGCATGTTTGGTGTGACAGGTATTCGAACCCACGACCCTCGGATAACGAATCGAGTGCCTTAACCACCTGGCTGTAGCGGGGCGTTATTGGAAAGAATTCTAGGATTGTACACTACGCTGGATATTTTGACTTTTATAATGTAATATCATGCATAGTCATTCAGCCACATACCTAACATGCTAACGTGTTAGGTTTTTGTCCAAAAGTCTTTACGACAAATTGGTACTGATGACTCTTTATAGAGACAGCCAGAATTCTATCAATAAATGGGGAATTTGCTGTCAGAGCCTGTGCTAATTACTAACCAAAGCTGTAAGGAATAAGAGAACCAACCAAAGTTGTGAGAAATAAAAGAACCAACCAAAGTTGTGAGAAATAAAAGAACCAACCAAAGCTGTAAGAAATAAAAGAACCAACCAAAGCTGTAAGGAATAAAAGAACCAACCAAAGCTGTAAGGAATAAAAGAACCAACCAAAGCTGTGAGAAATAAAATAACCAACCAAACTCATATATCTGTAATACCACGTAATTACTAAATGTTTTATGCTCAAACTGTAAAAAAAAAAACAGTTCTGGTGGTGACATCTAACAATATTTAATATTTCAAAACACAAATTGGTAATAACTTTTATTAATATCCAACACACAAACCGGCCGAGATGAGAGAACCGGAATTTGTACGTCACAAGTGTTATTAAGGTTACTAAGAAACGACAACATAAAAGTCAGCACGAGAACCCGACAAAGATGAAAAAAATGGTATCAGGTAATAAGAACATTCATCTCTTAGCAGATATTTCTTTGTTTTGAGAACAAATGTCCAGATGACGAAAGCTAAGGAAGTCTTATCAGATAAAGCCTATCTTTCACAGACTTTCCATTTTCCACACGGAACATGACAATACATATACAATTCTAAAACCTTACAAAAAGCCGTGTTTGATTAATTTTCGTACTCGTAACACAGTGAATACTCATCTGGAAAAATAATTAAATAGGTTTTTATGAACATAAATAATTAATTTCTCACCATAATACATTATTGTATACATATCTCAGTACACGTTCGTAGACAGCCGTTCTTACTTACATGATACAATGTATTATAATACATCAGCAAGACATGTAATATACGATATAAACAATTTGAGCTCACAAATACATTGCATGTTATGTTACACAAACAATTGCTTTCTGTACCTCAGGATTTTTAAGTTCTCTGTATATTAAACTCAAATAACAATAGATGTGAAACAAACGTCAAGGAGAAACATCGATTAATCAGAGCATTTTACAATATTTTTATGTAACACAGTATATTGGCAAGAATAGATATATAAAGACTGTATTGTTTGAAGTTGGTTTCGTTTTGTAGGTTATGATGCTTTTGGATATTGTTACACGTGACCTGATGGGATGTGTTCATCACTGGAAAACGTTTGTTTTGGATTTTTAAATTTCGCGCAAAGCTACACGAGGGTTATCTGCGCTAGCCGTCCCTAATTTAATGACGTAAGACTAGAGTGAAGGCAGCTAGTCATCACCACCCACCGCCAACTCTTGAGCTACTCTTTTACTAACGAATAGTGGGATTGACCATCGCATGAAAGGGCGAGCATGTTTAGTGTGACGGGGATTCGAACCTGCAATCGTCTGATTACGAGTCGAGTGCCTTAACCACCTGTCCTCCATTATTGAAAAGACATTTTCAAATATCCATAGTGAATATTGTATAATACCAGAGGCTCTTTACTTCTGTTTCTACGGACTTACAACGTACGAAACCGGGTTTCGATATATGTGGGGAGTAAAGACATTACATAGCTTTGTGCTTAACTTGCAACAAATCAAACCTTAGCGTTCGGTAGTTTACGGGACAATTACGGAATTGTTATCGAAATTGTTTTTGCGTCCCAGTGAGGAGTGGAAAAGAAAAGACGGCATAATATATATTTTTATAAATAAAACAATGCACGTGAATTAGGAACATAGTTTGTGCTTCAGCCTTCGTTTCTCGTCTTAATATCAGTAGCTACAGTGGTTACACGATAGAGTTAATCCGTGATGACGAGAAAACCCACTTGTATAGAAAATTATATGTGTAAAAAACGGCTGGTATGGATAGAGAAAGCACTATGTAGAGGAGCAAACAACGTTTCGATCTTCTTTGGTTGTCGTCAGGTTCACAAAGAAAGGAAGACGTAACTGGCCGATAGCTGACCGCATGTTTGAAGGCGGTTTTGTAATTGAGTGTAGGAATGTACAACACAAAGAACACAAAAAGTCACCTTCACACGTTTTCGAACACTGCAAATCAAATAATCACAATATAACCATAGAAAACACCCAAATACTAAATAAAGAAACAAACATAAACAACGCAAAATTAAAGAAGCCTTACGTATACAACTCAACTCCAAAATAAACCAATACAAAGGAACACCTTTATATTTATATTAATAAATATAATCAAACATCTAAGCACGCCCTCTACATTTCTACACTCAATTACACAACCCCCTTCGAACATTTGGTCAGCTATCGGCTAGTTACCTCTTCCTTTCTTTGTGAACCTGACGATGACTTAAATAAGTCGAAACGTTGTTCGCTCCTCTACATAGTGATTTCTCTACCCATACCAGCCGTTCTTTTACATACATAACATGACAGAGTTAATTACTTAAATGACTGGTTTGTGTAACACTTGAAAATCTGGAGCTCTCTTTCCAGACCGCGCTGCACTTAGGAAATAAACACGCGACACGGTAATTTCAGGATATTTATTAACGTAACAAGGAAATTTTCGCCATTTCTTTTACCATAAAATACTTTCTTACTTTCCCTTTTCTCTCGGTAAGTTGATGGAGTTACAAAGATAAAAATTCGGGATTTGATCCCCGTGGTGGACACAGCAGATAACTTAATGTGGCTTTGCTCTGAAACAAACAATTTTTTTGAGGGAAGGTAATTTTCTTGAGTAACCTTCAGTTCTATCACACTTTTACCTATAGTTCATGTTACTGTTGTTCCCGAGACTTCTGTCATCAGAATATTTTAATATCCTCTGAAAATTTTCAATTGTGCTTTTCCATTTGGATTAAGAACCATTTTCTAATATTTTTTTCTCTCATTGCACTGGCTACGTGTACGTCGTTTGATGGTGACCTACGTTCCAACATTTGCTGGGATGCATATAGGAAGGTCTAAAGTTTGAGCAACGATATGCCACTGGACATTTTCAACTCTCTCATTTACACGAGCGCTACAGTTGTGATTCCTTTCTGTTATACAGTTAAGAATGACGACATAAATGTGTGTTGTTTGTTTCAGTGGATAAGCTCTTCCTTGTTAACAGATTACTATTAGAGCTGTGTGTTGTTTGTTTCAGTGGATAAGCTCTTCCTTGTTAACAGATTACTATTAGAGCTGTGTGTTGTTTGTTTCAGTGGATAAGCTCTTCCTTGTTAACAGATTACTATTAGAGCTGTGTGTTGTTTGTTTCAGTGGATAAGCTCTTCCTTGTTAACAGATTACTATTAGAGCTGTGTGTTGTTTGTTTCAGTGGATAAGCTCTTCCTTGTTAACAGATTACTATTAGAGCTGTGTGTTGTTTGTTTCAGTGGATAAGCTCTTCCTTGTTAACAGATTACTATTAGAGCTGTGTGTTGTTTGTTTCAGTGGATAAGCTCTCCCTTGTTAACAGATTACTATTAGAGCTGTGTGTTGTTTGTTTCAGTGGATAAGCTCTTCCTTGTTAACAGATTACTATTAGAGCTGTGTGTTGTTTGTTTCAGTGGATAAGCTCTTCCTTGTTAACAGATTACTATTAGAGCTGTGTGTTGTTTGTTTCAGTGGATAAGCTCTCCCTTGTTAACAGATTACTATTAGAGCTGTGTGTTGTTTGTTTCAGTGGATAAGCTCTCCCTTGTTAACAGATTACTATTAGAGCTGTGTGTTGTTTGTTTCAGTGGATAATCTCTCCCTTGTTAACAGATTACTATTAGAGCTGTGTGTTGTTTGTTTCAGTGGATAATCTCTCCCTTGTTAACAGATTACTATTAGAGCTGTGTGTTGTTTGTTTCAGTGGATAATCTCTCCCCTGTTAACAGATTACTATTAGAGCTGAGCCTACTTCGGCTTCACACATCTCTGACCTTTGTCCGTTTAGTGCATGTGCCGTATGAGTGGTCTTTCACATTCAGAATACCAACATCAGTATTAGTACTTCACCTTCCCAAGTCGCCTTTGTTCACTTTATGTTCGCTTCTTTCCCACTTAATGGCACGGCAGTTGTCTGCTGACTTTCCACTCTAGAGTAATCTGAGGGTCGCGGGTTCGAATCCCCGTCGCATCAAACATGCTCGCCTTTTCAGTCGTAGGGACGTTATAATGTGACGGTCAATCCCACTATTCGTTGGTAAAAGAGTAGCCCAAGAGTTGGCGGTGAGTAGTGATGACTAGCTGCCTTCCCTCTAGTCTTACACTGCTAAATTAGGGACGGCTAGCGCAGATAGCCCTCGTATAGCTTTGCGCGACATTCAAAAAATATACAATACAACGCTAGAAACCGGGTTTCGATACTCATTGTGGACAGAGCACAGATAGCCTATTGCACAGCTCTGTGCTTAACTACAAAGAAATGCACAAGTTCTTTTTAATTTACGACACTTTTGCCTCTCAAGTAACCCTGTTTAATTTCGTACGTCCAGTGATTGGAGAAAAGTACACATTTAATTTCGACGTTTAGATCTGTAAGTCTTCATACTACCGGAAAGATGAACATGGATTACCGATGTAAGACTCAGCATATAGACTCAACATATCGTTCATCAAGCAAAGTCAGTTCGTGAAACATTTAGTGTTACTGTTAAATATTCGGCCTAAACCAACTAGAATACACTCCGCACAAATCTCATTGTATTCTGTACGATATAACGGTTAACATGTTTTTAAACAATAATTATATAAACAGTTTAAATAATCTTGCTAATAAGTGTTCCCTCTATGAGTTTGGAGTTCGTCATATATTTTTGAAACAACAAATTCAGGGTTACTTCTATTGTTAATAAGCCTTATATACCATATTACTATTATATGCCGTATTACCTACAGAATACAATGTGTAGTCATATGTTGTTTTCACATATGATAATTTTGACTTACGGAACATGCAGGAAAAGAGAGTAATGTGTCTATTGGTTTAATAAAGTTGAATAAAGAGGTTATTTTTCTACTATATAATGACTCAAATTCAGTCTTTTCTTTATGAGACCATACAAATGTAATCTGCTCCCCCTATTAGGTTTGTTTAATTCATTGACAGACAAACCACAGTTCTGTTAATTTTCTTTTTGTTAGATAGCAGTATCTCACGCCTCCTTGAAAGAGTAAATAGACTTGGTTATTGTTATTACAAGCACGGTAAGAAAAGATGGACAACTCTCACGCAAACCTTTCGAAAGTTCTTTCAACGTTCGACGCTTTCCCTTTACAACAGTTTATCCTGCAACCAACGTCTGAGAAGGTACTTCGTAGTCGATTACATAAAGAGCTTCAAACTAGCCTCTAGATCTGCGAGTGCACGCTTATTTGCATATTAAACGCGAGGCACGTGGTGACATTATTTAACTAGGCTCGCTTTTCGCGTAATAGGGAGCAGTTCGATCTCCCGCCGCGTGCACTCAGTCATCGCTTGTCTACTGAGCCAATCGCATTCCTTCCAAATACGTCACTCCTCTGGTGCTTGAATCTAGCATACTAAAGAAAAGTTTTCAGCCAATCAGAAATGAAACTGGAGCGGTGGCACTCCGTTCCAGCCCCATATCGACTCTTACCATCATTAATCGTTGTCTTGCTGCTTTAAATTAAATATTCTGTCGAGTGGAGACGAGCCTTGGTACTTACATGGAATGAGCAGTCGTATTGAAACATCGCTTCACTCTGACCAGCCTCCTGATAGGGACAAGCAGCGGGACAGCTAAGCAGAAATCTAATACCAAACCTGTTATGTTACCGTTACATTTACTCACCCCGGAAATCTCTTAATTTTCTAAACTTCAAGTAAAAATTAAAAACTATTTCAGTCAAAACTTTAAACATTTATCTTACTTAATTATTGAAAGACCATCTCTTCTTGTTTTGCCCTTGTTTCAACGGACATTGTCTTCGTTCGTTAAGAAGCGACAAAGCTGAAGTCGACTTTTACGCTCAACATCCAATATTAGGTATGTCCACACAACGGGAAGGAAGTACGACTCCGCCCCCTGCTCCTGACGTCACAGCCGTAAGTTGCATGCATAGGTTTTTGTCTTCTCTACCTGGATCACGGTAATGCTGAGCAATGTATAGAGAAATGTTAAAACTATATTTGGAATATATTGGAAACTGGTGGCGCTTAAAATATTAACAATAAACACCGTTTCATAGGAGAAAAAGGCTTAGCAATGTGGACAGTTTTCAATTATTTTTCTACAGTGTTCATACCGTCCACTTTTAATATCAGTTGAGCCTGACTCGTGACCTAATCTTATATTAATAATATTATTTATTTAAAACTCACTTTGGTGTTAACTTACATACAAATCAAATAACGTTCTAATCACTCATTACTTGAGCATTAGTGCACATTTGAAAATATCCCGTAATTATTTTAATGGTCTTTGGCATAACTGATGTAACTGAATTTCGTTCTGAATATTATAATATTTTGTTAGCCATGGATGTTGTTCACTGTTTTATTTTTTGTAAGTTGTCTTTTATAGTGGTATAAAACGACGGGACAAACTAGAAAATAGAGAGAAAAAAAACTTCCTTTCCAACTACGTACGACAATTTTTTACATGCTAGTAATTCTGTAACCGTAAAAACGTCCTATTTTACTTGCTTTTAATTAATTCCGTTTATTGTTATTCTATTCTTTATTCACGGTTGCGAGTTTGCCCCTGTAAAACTGTTTTTTGTGCTATACAGTATAATGCTGCCAAAAAACAGTAAATCAGACTTTTTTTAAATTTTGCGCAAAGTCAATCTGATTTAGCCGTCCCTAATTTAGCAGTGTAAGACTAGAGGGAAGGCAGCTAGTCATCACCACCCACCGCCAACTCTTGGGCTACTCTTTCACCAACGAATGGTGAAATTGACCGTCACAGTATAACGCCCCCCACGGCTGAAAGGGCGAGCATGTTTGGTGTGACGGAGATTCGAATCCGCGACCCTCGGATTACAAGTCGAAGGCCTTAACGCACTTGGCCATGCCGAGCCCGTAAATAAGAGAATTTCAATATCGAATGTTGCTAAAGCGAAGATGAAAAAGCATAACATATACGCTATCCATAACCATGATGGGCATAGCTAAAGACAACAACAACAAAAACACTTAACAAGTATTCCACTGGAAATTTGGATATATACCTAAATATTAATTCTTAATGGAAATTATTTTTGTCTTATCTAATAATTATTATTAGTCCAGGAGGTACAATAATATTGCGCTAACTGACCGGTTGGTCACTGTTGGATACTTATAATTAAAATAGTCATTTACGATACGAACAATATGAAAGGCTGTTTCATAAATATTTCACAAAAAGTTGAATTTGAAAGTAACAACTTTCAAAATTACCTACCTTATTAAATGCGAACTAAGATAATAATTATAGACGTTTCTTGAAAAAAAATTAAACACAGATGATAGTTATGGATACTTCTTGGAAAGAGTCATATCGATGTTTTTTTATAAATGGTGGTTTAATTATAAACAAACGTGGAGATCATTTCTGAAATTACATAGCACGTTTCGTGTATATGATCTCAAACGTCTTACCAATAGTTTACCTTTTAAATAAACCTTATCTTTAATTGGCTGATGTCAACGCCTTCTAAAGAAGGTGTAGTTTCTTTATAGATTCGAAGTAGACTTGAAAGACCCTCTTTTTATTAACAATTACTTACTGAATAAATTTATGTATGTATGGTTTCTAAACAATATATTTTTCTCTGGTCAATAATATCAATAAACTTTCGAAATTTTTGTGTGTTCGTAAGTCATTATTAAATTGAGTTTTCTCAACCGCGAACTCAGTGTATAAATATTTAATGACCAACTAGTTAAGTGTTACTAAATATATTATGTTAAAGCAATTTTCATTACTTTCAAAAACAATTAATTTAATTACTTATAGTTAAAACTTTGAATAATTAAATGCTTATTGCCTGAAAGATTTTCATTCACTGACTGTGAAAAAAACAATCTCGAAACAGTTCATCTGATGTCATTCATAACAATGTATTTTGATAGCTTGTCCTTAAACTGTTCTTCTTAACCAAACTTTATGTCGACAGATTTTATTTCCTAGTTTCACTGTTTCATTTTACAAGAGATATTTTAAAGGGTTTTTGTAGTCGTCTGCTTAACGAACACTTTGGACGTATAAGAAAGTTTTGTAATCCAGCGAGGTATTTAAATATGAACGAAAACACTGAAGTTTTTATAAAAAAGGCTTAGAATTACGATCACAGAAAACCTTTATGTTGTTACTTTCCAAGTCCAATTTAGCTGAATATTTATAAATTCGAGCTGATATCTGATTTGGCCATAAATGGATTGATTATATTTTACTTTGTTCGATGGCAGATATATATCTGTAATCTCATTAATAAAAAATAAACTAATCATTATAATTCAATAGAAGATAAAAAATTATTGTTTAAATATCATGTAGTAAGCCCCCACCGGTGGCGCAGCGAACTCACCCCGCGACAAAACCGGGTTTCGATAGCTTATTGTGCAGCTTTGTGCTTAATTCTAAACAAACAAAAAATCACGTATTAAATTAATAAAACATTATTAACGAACTATTGTATCACTTTAATTGTTTTAATTTCTTAAAGCCTCCCCCATCACAAGCTCAGCGACATGTCTCGAGGTTTATAACACTAAAAATATAGTTTTACTGCACGCAATGGCAGAAAGCAAATGGTCCATTGTTTATCTTTGCGAGGAGAAACAAAACGACTTTTTAAAATTGTTTTTGAATTAATATCTGTGAACTTACAAGTGATAAACTTCATATTCGAATATCGACTGGTACTGTAGTAACTCAACTAACATAAAAACGAAAAACTAACCGTAAAACACGAGAAACCCGAACCAAAAGTCACTAAACATTTCTGAGGCATTTGTAACTTCAATATAGAAAACTGTGGTTGAAATTCGTCCTCAGATGAACGCTATTACGACTCCAAGTTTTGTTTGTGTTTCCCAGTTGTTTAAGTAAATACGTTTACGGCTCTTTAAGAAAGCTAAATTGCAAGGTAACTGATGGTTTACGGACTTTGTGAGAGCCGGTAAAATCTGCCTGTAGAAAGTAATCCATTTGCTTTTTATTTGTATATTTGCGTATATCTCACTTGTGACATAATGGGTATTTGTTTTTATTGTTTTGAATTAAGCACAAAGCTACATGGGCTATCTGTGCTCTGCCCACCACGGGTATCGAAAACCGGATTTTAGCGTGTAAGACCGCAGACATACCGCTGAGCCACTGGGGGGCAATATTACTGTCTGTTTTTCTTATAGTAAAGCCACATCGGGCTATCTGCTGAGCTCACCGAGGGGAATCAAACCCCTGATTTTAGCGTTGTAAACCCTAGACATACCGCTGTACTAGCGGGAGGCATAGCGGGTATTGTACACTCATCTAGAAAAACAAAATGTTATGATGCACGCAAATAATAAAAGCTACTCTAAAGCTATTACCGAAAAATTTTCAACACTATATCACAAATCAGTTTAGAACTAAAGCGACACAAACACACATATTTTCCAGCAGGTAGAGGTCTTATGTAACAGGTAATAGGTGACGTCGTATCTCAGTAGAGATGTGGTTCTTGAAGTAAACGTGTAGATAAGTCATCGTTCTTACTAAATTGCACAAACTGTTTCCTGTAACGTTTCGTACCGAACGTTGCTGAGGATGGTGGTCCGAGAGAACATCCTAACTGGCTCGTGTTCTTGACTTATTTACAAGCCCTTGGTGAGAATATTCGTCACAATCCAGTAGCAGAGGGCTGAATGCGAAGTAAATGAGTCCATCTTATTATAATGCACATATATATTGAGGTGAAACGAAAGTAGATATTCAAAACACTATTTATTTATGAGTCTAAATTGTGTATATGTATGTGTATTTTATTATAGCAAAGCCACATTGTGTAATCTGCTGAGTCCACCGAGATGAATCGAACCCCTGATATTAGCGTTGTAAATCCGTAGTCTTACCGATGTTTCAGCGAGAGATTTTTTTTCCAACGCTGAACGTACTGTTAAAGTAAAGTTCATAGGATGGGAATGATTAGATGTGGAGCGTAGTAAAGTAAGGACATGGGTAGACAGTTCTTACCAGTAGTGTATTAAGAATGATTAGATGTAGTAAAGTAAGGACATGGGAAGACAGTTCTTACCAGTAGTGTATTAAGAATGATTAGATGTAGTAAAGTAAGGACATGGGTAGACAGTTCTTACCAGTAGTGTATTAAGAATGATTAGATGTAGTAAAGTAAGGACATGGGAAGACAGTTCTTACCAGTAGTGTATTAAGAATGATTAGATGTAGTAAAGTAAGGACATGGGAAGACAGTTTTTACCAGTAGTGTATTAAGAATGATTAGATGTAGTAAAGTAAGGACATGGGAAGACAGTTCTTACCAGTAGTGTATTAAGAATGATTAGATGTGGAGCGTAGTAAAGTAAGGACATGGGAAGACAGTTCTTACCAGTAGTGTATTAAGAATGATTAGATGTGGAGCGTAGTAAAGTAACGACATGGGTAGACAGTTCTTACCAGTAGTGTATTAAGAATGATTAGATGTAGTAAAGTAAGGACATGGGAAGACAGTTCTTACCAGTAGTGTATTAAGAATGATTAGATGTAGTAAAGTAAGGACATGGGTAGACAGTTCTTACCAGTAGTGTATTAAGAATGATTAGATGTGCAGTGTAGTAAAGTAGCGACATGGGTAGACAGTTCTTACCAGTAGGGTATTAAGAATGATTAGATGTGCAGTGTAGTGGAGTAACGACATGGGTAGACAGTTCTTACCAGTAGTGTATTAAGAATGATTAGATGTGCAGTGTAGCGGAGTAACGACATGGGTAGACAGTTCTTACCAGTAGTGTATTAAGAATGATTAGATGTGCAATGTAGTGGAGTAACGACATGGGTAGACAGTTCTTACCAGTAGTGTATTAAGAATGATTAGATGTGCAGTGTAGCGGAGTAACGACATGGGTAGACAGTTCTTACCAGTAGTGTATTAAGAATGATTAGATGTGCAGTGTAGTAAAGTAACGACATGGGTAGACAGTTTTTTACCAGTAGTGGATTAAGAATGATTAGATGTGGAGCGTAGTAAAGTAAGGACATGGGTAGACAGTTCTTACCAGTAGTGTTATTTAGAATGATTAGATGTGCAGTGTAGTGGAGTAACGACATGGGTAGACAGTTCTTACCAGTAGTGTATTAAGAATGATTAGATGTGCAGTGTAGCGGAGTAACGACATGGGTAGACAGTTCTTACCAGTAGTGTATTAAGAATGATTAGATGTGCAGTGTAGTAAAGTAAGGACATGGGAAGACAGTTCTTACCAGTAGTGTATTAAGAATGATTAGATGTGGAGCGTAGTAAAGTAAGGAGATGGGTAGACAGTTCTTACCAGTAGTGTATTAAGAATGATTAGATGTGCAGTGTAGTGGAGTAACGACATGGGTAGACAGTTCTTACCAGTAGTGTATTAAGAATGATTAGATGTGCAGTGTAGTGGAGTAACGACATGGGTAGACAGTTCTTTACCAGTAGTGTATTAAGAATGATTAGATGTGCAGTGTAGTAAAGTAACGACATGGGTAGACAGTTCTTTACCAGTAGTGTATTAAGAATGATTAGATATGGATTGTAGTGGAGTAACGTCGTGGGTAGACCGTTCTTTACCAGTAGTGTATTAAGAATGATTAGATATGGATTGTAGTGGAGTAACGTCATGGATAGACCGTTTTTTTACCAGTAACGTATTAAGAATGATTAGATATGCATTGTAGTGGAGTAACGTCATGGATAGACCGTTTTTTACCAGTAACGTATTAAGAATGATTAGATATGCATTGTAATGGAGTAACGTCGTGGGTAGACCGTTCTTTACCAGTAGTATAGTAAAATTGATTAGGGGTACATTTTAGTGGAGTAACGTCATGAGTAGACCTTGTAATGAGTCAGGAATGAATTGAATTGTGAAATAATGGAACGAAGTGATGTTTAGTGACGTCATGTGTCGGCCTTCTTTTATGGTGGATGAAGGGTTAGAATGGAAAGTAAAGATGACTATCGTGATAGTACTAGAGTTGTTAGTTACAGGATTTTTAACACATGATAGTGACTTATGATGTAAGAAGGTACGGTAGAATGGAAGAGATGATGTGAAAATAGAATCATGAAAAATAAGATTATTTGTTAAAAATTTTTATTTATTATAGTGAATTCATAATTACTTATGCTGTAAAAGAACAGAAAATGACCATTATTCTCTTCAAACTTTGTTTTGTGACCTGGATAATGAAACTTAGAAATTAACCTATCTTCTATGTAAAAACAGACAAATTTGTACATTTTCATTTACATAAGGTCTGAATAAAACAACATATGAATCAAGATTTACATGTATTTATACTAAAGTTATACAAGAATGTTTAGAAGTGAGTAGTTTTTCGAGATTTGCGACTGTAATGTAAGTTTCACGTGTCAGCCCTCAAATATAGTCTCCCATCATGTTTTTGTTATACGCTCCCAGGTCACAAAAACAAAGTTTCAAGAGAAAAATAGGTATTTTCCATTTACTTCAGGCATAAGCAATTGAGAAATAACACTTTCTATCCAGGAACAAGAAAAAGTAAAAATTTTGTTTCACAGTGTGATAGATTCTACAAACTATCGCCACATTGTTGACATACCCAAATTAGTTTAGGCTATTATATGGTTACCTGAAACGGACTCAAAATCGCATATTATATACAGTTCACTGTTATAAGAGGCCTAATGGTATTTGGTTTACTCATCCAATCAGTACCAACGTACCTCGTACAGTTAAAACTACATTCCATAACACAGAGCTTGGCTAATCAAAGGATGAACTTGTGTACGTCACAGCATCTCTTTTCAATTTCACCTCTGGTGAAAATGGAATAAATATTTAACATATGCACAATAAGCTTGTTTGTTTAAACGGAAAGCTAAATAACAGGATATTGTGTTCTTTCCACCATGAATATCAAAACTTGGTCTTCCAGCTTTGTAGACCCACGGAAAACAAAATAATAGGTAATGAAATAGATTAAAGTAAAATAATAATAGATGTCTCACAGGAGAAGAGAACCAAATATAGTCTGTTCATTGTGACAGATATTTGATTGAAGGTTGAATGTTAATTATTTCCGGGATCTAAAGTAATCCCACAGGAATGAACAGTAATCAGAGTGTTAATATAATGGATTTAGGCCGTAAATGTCGATCGGAAAAACGTAGCAAATTATCACTAGTTGGATTTGGTTTTCTTTTTGCCTGACAGAAACATTTCATTAGCGTTTTAGTTCTAAACCAAGGTTTCAATATTCTCATCGAATGTTTGATATCAAATCAATAGATAAGGCATTGAAAAATATATTTATAGCCCAGTTTCATTTTAAATAATATCATTGTTACCGTAACAGATGAAAATAATAACGTTATTTGTATTACGTTTGGTAGATCACAATAAGAACCATTCCAAGTTTCTATGACAATAAAAGCTTCTGACAATCCCGATAGGGATATCCAACATACATTTGGTATGGAAAAAACTATTATTACGGTAACTTTGTGTTGCTAAATACGGCTTACTATTACAGTAACTTATGTACTACGTATTTTGTGTTAGTAAATACGGCTTGCTATTACAGTAACTTATGTACTACGTATTTTGTGTTAGTAAATACGGCTTGCTATTACAGTAACTTATGCACCACGCATTTTGTGTTACTAAATACGGCTTACTATTACAGTAACTTATGCACCACGCATTTTGTGTTAGTAAATACGGCTTGCTATTACAGTAACTTATGTACTACGTATTTTGTGTTTGTAAATACGGCTTACTATTACAGTAACTTATGTATCACGCATTTTGTGTTACTAAATACGGCTTGCTATTACAGTAACTTATGTACCACGCATTTTGTGTTACTAAATACGGCTTGCTATTACAGTAACTTATGTACCACGCATTTTGTGTTACTAAATACGGCTTGCTATTACAGTAACTTATGTACCACGCATTTTGTGTTGCTAAATACGGCTTGCTATTACAGTAACTTATGTACCACGCATTTTGTGTTACTAAATACGGCTTGCTATTACAGTAAGTTATGTACCACGCATTTTGTGTTGCTAAATACGGCTTGCTATTACAGTAACTTATGTACCACGCATTTTGTGTTACTAAATACGGCTTGCTATTACAGTAACTTATGTACCACGCATTTTGTGTTGCTAAATACGGCTTGCTATTACAGTAACTTATGTACCACGCATTTTGTGTTGCTAAATACGGCTTACTATTACAGTAACTTATGTACCACGCATTTTGTGTCACTTGAAATGGTTTAATATTGCAATGACTTTACAGTAACAACAAAGAGCTTGGTGACATGTCGACCCACGAATAAACATATTTAGATAAGTTTTGAGAAAGATGGTGTTTAGCAAGGTACAAAGCTATTAAACTTACTGACATAACGTGTGTTTAGAACAACCAGAAAAGCAAATTCTTTGTTCAACTGTTGAGTGAATCAAGTGGGAAGAGGGGGCGTCTCTCTTCGGAATACATTACGTTAGACTTTGTAAACAGCTTGTGGTGATGGTTAAATATTGTCATATTTTCTTCTTGGCTTTCAGACATAAGTTCTTGGAATTATCTATAATGTTGTAAAGAACACGAGAAAAGAATAGAATACTAAATTACTGTGGAATATCAACTCAGTCGTTTAATACAACTTTAAGGATAGCACGAGCTTGCCCGTCTCCGCCAACAAGTAACGAATATATTTTTGGTTTGTTTTGAATTTCGCGCAAAGCTAAACGAAGACTATCTGCGCTAGCCGTCTCTAATTTAGCAGTGTAAGACTAGAGGGAAGGCAGCTAGTCATCATCCCCTACCGCCAACTCTTGGGCTACTCTTTTACCAACGAATAATGGGATTGATCGTTATTTTATAATGCTCCTACATCTGAAAGGGCGAACAGGATTTGAACCCGCGACCCTCGGATTACGTGTTCGAGCGTCTGAATTACCATTTGCCGGGCCAACAACTATACTGAAGAGTTCAGATTAAAAACAAATGAACGTCAAAAGGTTCCATTTCTTTAATGTATAAGTATTTTGACAGGAGTTAAACGTAAAAAAATATCACCACACTTACTTTCCAAACACTCTCATTGGAACACGCCGTATGAAAGTATTGCGTTGAGACATTAATATAACAGAAATATATCGTCGAATACGCTAGAACGAACATCTCTAAATAAAAATGTGTACAAAAATATTTAACTTTCTATTATCTTTGATCATTTTCTTAAACACACTTTCTAATTTCGACACTTTTAACCTAGGCACATGATGATACCAACAGAAACAGTTTGGTTTGTGTAGAGTTTCGCGAAAGCTAAACAAAGGCTATCTGCGCTAGCCGTCCCTAATTTAGCAGTTTAAGACTAGAGGAAAGGCAGCTATTAATCACTACCTACCGTCAACTCTTGGGCTACTCTTTTACCAACGAATAGTGGGATTGGCCGAACATTATAACGCCCTACGGCTGAAAGGGCGAGCATGTTTGGTGCGACGGGGATTCGAACTCGCGACCCTCAGATTACGAGTCGAACGCCTTATCGCACCTGGCTATGTCGGGCCATAAAAACATCCAAACAAAATTAGAATTCTATGATTTTAAAGAACGCTAAAGTATATATTCTTGACGTTTGACTTACTGGGATGGTGGTATTGGTTCCATGAGTTGTATCATAATATTTCTAAATATCAAAAACTTAAACAGTAAGTAAGAGGAGGAATGTTCACTCATAGAACACAACTAAATATAGTGTCTTATAAACGTGTTATATTATCTTATAAATATGTTATATTACTTTTGTAATTTGTTTTTCTCACTTGTTTGCTACTGTTTGTTATTAAGCACAAATCAACATGACAGACACTCTGTGCTCTGCCCACCACAGGCATACGTATTTTCTAACATTGTATCTAGCAGTAGTCTGCCAATGACATATATGTATACATATAACATAGTAGGCTTTCCGCCTAGTTGTAAATGACACTAGTTTTACGAGTTCTAGGTGTATCAATACTTTGAAATTAACTTTGCTCATCTCAAAACGACCAGTGTTTTACTTTCCACGTTCAGTTTAATGCTTGTTATTGGTTAACAGCCGTTTCATGGAGTGGCTGATAGGGTTTTGTCTGTCGTTACGATTTAATGAAAATAAAAAGGTTCTAACTTGAAAAACGTGGTGTAAACCCTTCGTGGTGTGAAACCTTCGTGACGTGAACCATTCGTGGTGTGAACCCTTCGTGATGTAAACCATTCGTGGTGTGAACCCTTCTCTTTCTTTTTCTATTGCGGTTCATTCTTTCCTTCTCTTCTGTCTCTTGAAAAGATTGGAATAGTCTTCGAATATTTACTGCTAAAATTCAATAAAATTTGAAAGGCATGAATTGTTACATGTATATCGACAAGTTTACTGGTGTGTCTCCAGAGCTCATTATATCGACACGTTTACTAGTGTGTCTCGAGAGTTGATGATATCGACACGTTTACTGGTGTGTCTCCAGAGCTGATTATATCGACACGTTTACTAGTGTGTCACAAGAGCTAATTATATCGACACGTTTACTGGTGTGTCTCCAGAGCTGATTGTATCGACACGATTTACTGGTGTGTCTTCAGAGCTGATTATATCGACACGTTTACTGGTGTGTCTCCAGAGCTGATTATATCGACAAGTTTACTGGTGTGTCTCCAGAGCTGATTATATTGACACGTTTACTGGTGTGTCTCCAGAGCTGATTATATCGACACGTTTACTGGTGTGTCTCCAGAGCTGATTATATCGACACGATTTACTGGTGTGTCTCCAGTGCTGATTACATCGATGCGATTTACTAGTGTGTCTCCAGAGCTGATTATATCGACACGTTTACTGGTGTGTCTCCAGAGCTGATTGTATCGACACGTTTACTGGTGCGTCTCAAGAGCTGATTGTATCGACACGTTTACTGGTGTGTCTTCAGAGCTGATTATATCGACGTGATTTACTGGTGTGTCTCCAGATCTGATTGTATCGACACGATTTACTGGTGTGTCTCCAGAGCTGATTATATCGACACGATGTATTGGTGTGTCTTCAGAGCTGTTTATATCGACACGATTTACTGGTGTGTCTCCAGAGCTGATTATATCGACACGTTTACTGGTGTGTCTCCAGAGCTGATTATATCGACACGATTTACTGGTGTGTCTCCAGTGCTGATTACATCGACGCGATTTACTAGTGTGTCTCCAGAGCTGATTATATCGACACGTTTACTGGTGTGTCTCCAGAGCTGATTGTATCGACACGTTTACTGGTGCGTCTCAAGAGCTGATTGTATCGACACGTTTACTGGTGTGTCTTCAGAGCTGATTATATCGACGTGATTTACTGGTGTGTCTCCAGATCTGATTGTATCGACACGATTTACTGGTGTGTCTCCAGAGCTGATTATATCGACACGTTTACTGGTGTGTCTTTAGAGCTGATTATATCGACACGATGTATTGGTGTGTCTCCAAAGCTGATTATATCGACACGATTTACTGGTCTGTCTCAAGAGCTGATTATATCAACACGTTTACTGGTGTGTCTTCAGAGCTGATTATATCGACACGATTTACTGGTGTGTCTCCAGAGCTGATTATATCGACACGTTTAATGGTGTGTCTCCAGGGCTGATTATATCGACACTATTTACTGGTGTGTCTCCAGAGCTGATTATATCGACACGATTTACTGGTGTGTCTCCAGTGCTGATTACATCGACGCGATTTACTAGTGTGTCTCCAGAGCTGATTATATCGACACGTTTACTGGTGTGTCTCCAGAGCTGATTGTATCGACACGTTTACTGGTGCGTCTCAAGAGCTGATTGTATCGACACGTTTACTGGTGTGTCTTCAGAGCTGATTATATCGACGTGATTTACTGGTGTGTCTCCAGATCTGATTGTATCGACACGATTTACTGGTGTGTCTCCAGAGCTGATTATATCGACACGTTTACTGGTGTGTCTTTAGAGCTGATTATATCGACACGATGTATTGGTGTGTCTCCAAAGCTGATTATATCGACACGATTTACTGGTCTGTCTCAAGAGCTGATTATATCAACACGTTTACTGGTGTGTCTCCAGAGCTTATTGTATCGACACGATTTACTGGTGTGTCTTCAGAGCTGATTATATCGACACGATTTACTGGTGTGTCTCCAGAGCTGATTATATCGACACGTTTAATGGTGTGTCTCCAGGGCTGATTATATCGACACTATTTACTGGTGTGTCTCCAGAGCTGATTATATCGACACGATTTACTGGTGTGTCTCCAGTGCTGATTACATCGACGCGATTTACTAGTGTGTCTCCAGAGCTGATTATATCGACACGTTTACTGGTGTGTCTCCAGAGCTGATTGTATCGACACGTTTACTGGTGCGTCTCAAGAGCTGATTGTATCGACACGTTTACTGGTGTGTCTTCAGAGCTGATTATATCGACGTGATTTACTGGTGTGTCTCCAGATCTGATAGTATCGACACGATTTACTGGTGTGTCTCTAGAGTTGATTATATCGACACGTTTACTGGTGTGTCTCCAGTGCTGATTACATCGACGCGATTTACTAGTGTGTCTCCAGAGCTGATTATATCGACACGTTTACTGGTGTGTCTCCACAGCTGATTGTATCGACATGATTTACTGGTGTGTCTTTAGAGCTGATTATATCGACACGATGTATTGGTGTGTCTCCAAAGCTGATTATATCGACATGATTTACTGGTGTGTCTCAAGAGCTGATTATATCGACGTGATTTACTGGTGTGTCTTTAGAGCTGATTTTATCGACACGATGTATTGGTGTGTCTCCAGAGCTGATTGTATCGACACGATTTACTGGTGTGTCTCCAGAGCTGATTATATCGACACGTTTACTGGTGTGTCTCCACAGCTGATTGTATCGACATGATTTACTGGTGTGTCTTTAGAGCTGATTATATCGACACGATGTATTGGTGTGTCTCCAGAGCTGATTGTATCGACACGATTTACTGGTGTGTCTCCACAGCTGATTGTATCGACATGATTTACTGGTGTGTCTTTAGAGCTGATTATATCGACACGATGTATTGGTGTGTCTCCAGAGCTGATTGTATCGACACGATTTACTGGTGTGTCTCCAGAGCTGATTATATCGACGTGATTTACTGGTGTGTCTTTAGAGCTGATTTTATCGACACGATGTATTGGTGTGTCTCCAAAGCTGATTATATCGACACGATTTACTGGTGTGTCTCAAGAGCTGATTATATCAACACGTTTACTGGTGTGTCTCCAGAGCTTATTGTATCGACACGATTTACTGGTGTGTCTCCAGAGCTGATTATATCGACGTGATTTACTGGTGTGTCTTTAGAGCTTATTATATCGACACGATGTATTGGTGTGTCTCCAAAGCTGATTATATCGACACTATTTACTGGTGTGTCTCCAGAGCTGATTATATCGACACGATTTACTGGTGTGTCTCCAGTGCTGATTACATCGACGCGATTTACTAGTGTGTCTCCAGAGCTGATTATATCGACACGTTTACTGGTGTGTCTCCACAGCTGATTGTATCGACATGATTTACTGGTGTGTCTTTAGAGCTGATTATATCGACACGATGTATTGGTGTGTCTCCAAAGCTGATTATATCGACATGATTTACTGGTGTGTCTCAAGAGCTGATTATATCGACGTGATTTACTGGTGTGTCTTTAGAGCTGATTTTATCGACACGATGTATTGGTGTGTCTCCAGAGCTGATTGTATCGACACGTTTTACTGGTGTGTCTCCAGAGCTGATTATATCGACACGTTTACTGGTGTGTCTCCACAGCTGATTGTATCGACATGATTTACTGGTGTGTCTTTAGAGCTGATTATATCGACACGATGTATTGGTGTGTCTCCAGAGCTGATTGTATCGACACGATTTACTGGTGTGTCTTTAGAGCTGATTATATCGACGTGATTTACTGGTGTGTCTTTAGAGCTGATTTTATCGACACGATGTATTGGTGTGTCTCCAAAGCTGATTATATCGACACGATTTACTGGTGTGTCTCAAGAGCTGATTATATCAACACGTTTACTGGTGTGTCTCCAGAGCTGATTATATCGACACGTTTACTGGTGTGTCTCCACAGCTGATTGTATCGACATGATTTACTGGTGTGTCTTTAGAGCTGATTATATCGACACGATGTATTGGTGTGTCTCCAGAGCTGATTGTATCGACACGATTTACTGGTGTGTCTCCAGAGCTGATTATATCGACGTGATTTACTGGTGTGTCTTTAGAGCTGATTTTATCGACACGATTGTATTGGTGTGTCTCCAAAGCTGATTATATCGACACGATTTACTGGTGTTTCTCAAGAGCTGATTATATCAACACGTTTACTGGTGTGTCTCCAGAGCTTATTGTATCGACACGATTTACTGGTGTGTCTCCAGAGCTGATTATATCGACGTGATTTACTGGTGTGTTTTTAGAGCTTATTATATCGACACGATGTATTGGTGTGTCTCCAAAGCTGATTATATCGACACGTTTACTGGTGTGTCTCCAGAGCTGATTGTATCGACACGATTTACTGGTGTGTCTCCAGAGCTGATTATATCGACACGTTTACTGGTGTGTCTCCACAGCTGATTGTATCGACATGATTTACTGGTGTGTCTTTAGAGCTGATTATATCGACACGATGTATTGGTGTGTCTCCAAAGCTGATTATATCGACACGATTTACTGGTGTGTCTCCAGAGCTGATTATATCGACACGATTTACTGGTGTGTCTCCAGAGCTGATTATATCAACACGTTTACTGGTGTATCTTCAGAGCTTATTGTATCGACATGATTTACTGGTGTGTCTCCAGAGCTGATTATATCAACACGTTTACTGGTGTGTCTCCAGAGCTGATTGTATCGACACGATTTACTGGTGTGTCCCTAGAGCTGATTATATCGACAAGTTTACTGGTGTGTCTCCAAGCTGATCTTGATACAAATTTTTATCTGAAAGTTACGCTACATGATGCTTGCGCAAAAAATAATTTCGGAATCAAAACACTTTTTAAGAGTGAAAAGAAACTTTTTTGCGTGTTTGTTACTTTATAAAATACTATTATATTTATATAGATAAGTAGTTACGTCTACATACTACAGGGAGCACTATTATATTTATATAGATAAGTAGTTACGTCTACATACTACAGGGAGCACTATTATATTTATATAGATAAGTAGTTACGTCTACATACTACAGGGAGCAACTATTCAGTAAGTAGTTAACTGTTTAGTAAGTGGTCAACTGTTTAGTTATTAGTTAATTGTTACTTTATAAAATACTATTATATTTATATAGATAAGTAGTTACGTCTACATACTACAGGGTTTACTAAGTAGTCAACTTTTCAGTAAGTAGTTAACTGTTTATTAAGTAGTCAGCTGTTTAGTTATTAGTTAACTGTTTAGTAAGTAGTTATCTGTTTAGTTACTAGTGAACTGTTTAGTTATTAGTTAACTGTTTAGTAAGTAGTTAACTCTTTAGTTATTAGTTAACTGTTTATTAAGTTGTTAGTTGTCATGAGAAAGTACTAACTGCGTACAGACTGTGAGTGAACAAATGATCACCCAAGAGCATATACAAATCAAGATAACAAAGTTATTCAAAGTGCCAAAGATAAGTTTACCGCTTTCCAAAACTAAAACCTGGGAGTTGATTCCTTGGGAAGGATAGATATCATGCAGCCTATTACAGGGCTTTCAGCTAATATAAATCGCAAACTATCATACATACACACACTCGCTCATGGAAACAAAAGACAAGACAGGTTCAGCATAATAAACAGATACAATAGAATATTTTCTGACACCATTCACAGACATCTTACACCAACGTTTCAGCCTTTGAGTTGCAAAAATAGCGCCTCAGAAGTTCTTAACATTATGGTCGGTCAGATTCGGAAAGCAGTGTAACAGATAAGGATCAGAAGTTCTTAACATTATGGTCGGTCAGATTCGGAAAGCAGTGTAACAGATAAGGATCAGAAGTTCTTAACATTATGATTGGTCAGATTCGGAAAGCAGTGTAACAGATAAGGATCAGAAGTTCTTAACATTATGGTCCGTCAGATTCGGAAAGCAGTGTAACAGATAATGATCAGAAGTTCTTAACATTATGATTGGTCAGATTCGGAAAGCAGTGTAACAGATAAGAATCAGAAGTTCTTAACATTATGGTCCGTCAGATTCGGAAAGCAGTGTAACAGATAAGGATCAGAAGTTCTTAACATTATGGTCGGTCAGATTCGGAAAGCAATGTAACAGATAAGGATCAGAAGTTCTTAACATTATGATTGGTCAGATTCGGAAAGCAATGTAACAGATAAGGAGTGTGAACGCTTTGCTCAATGTATTTCACTTACAGTGGAAATAGTGTTTTTTCTACCAATATAACAGTACTGTCTAATGTATGCCCATGTAACTACTTATCTATACAAATATAATAGTATTGTCTGTTCTAAATCCACGTAACTACTTATCTATATGAATATAACAGTATTGTCTGTTTTCTGTCCATGTAGCTACTTATCCATATAAATATAACAGTATTGCCTGTTGTATGTCCATGTAGCTACTTATCTATATAAATATAACAGTACTGTCATATCTAGGTCATGTAACTAATCATCTACATAAATATAACAGTATTGTCTGTTGTATATCCATGTAACTACATAAGTATATAAATATAATAGTGCTCCCTGTAGTATGTAGACGTAACTACTTATCTATATAAATATAATAGTATTTTATAAAGTAACAATTAACTAATAACTAAACAGTTGACCACTTACTTAACAGTTAACTACTTACTGAACAGTTGACTACTTACTGAATAGTTGACTACTTACTAAACAGTTAACTAATAACTAAACAATTAACTACTTACTAAACAATTAACTAATAATTAAACAGTTGACTACTTACCAAACAGTTAACTAATAACTAAATAATTAACTAATAACTAAACAGTTAACTACTTACTAAACGGTTTACTATTTACTAAACAGTTGACTACTTAGTAAACGGTTTACTATTTACTAAACATTTAACTAATAAATAAACAGTTAACTTCTTACTAAACGGTTTACTATTTACTAAACAGTTGACTACTTAGTAAACAATTAACTAATAACTAAACAGTTTAACTAATAAGTTAACTGTTATTTTTCTTGGCTTCACAAACAAATTAAAATAATCAAAATGGACGCCGATAAGTGTGTGTGTTAAATATAGATCATTTATGTGTAGATTCATGTGCGTGTGTTACATTATTATATTCATCAGCAACTCCTTTGATGAATATCCCTTCTCATTTTCTTAAAACTTTCAGAGGTTTGATTCTCCGTGGTTGAAAGAACGTAATAGCTCCTTGCGTACTGTCTATTTCTTACTACCATTTTGCAATTTCTTACAATCATTGTATCTGTTTCCTACCATTTATGAGTCAGTTTACTACAACCATTGTATATTTTTCTTACAACAATTGTCCCTAGTTCCTACAACCATTTCACTTATTTTTATCTCGTTAAGTCATTTCTTATCACCAGTATGTATATTTCTTGCCACCAGTGTGACATCACTTACCACGATTGTATCATTTCTTGTCATTATTGTGTCTATTTCTACTACCATCTGGTCTATTTCTCACTACAATTGGGTCTGTTTCTTACCATCCACGTGTCTGTTTCTTTCCACCAATGTGTCGAATTAATACCTATTACTAACATTCTTTGTTATAAAAACCGCTACACGAGTGTAAAGCTCAATTTAATGTGATTACCAATAGAGTTACAAACAAAATTTACGAGTGTTCAGTACTCACTAATCAACGTGACTACCAATGGAGTTACAAACAAAATTAACGAGTGTTTAGTACTTACTAATCAACGTGACTACCAATGGAGTTACAAACAAAATTTACGAGTGTTCAGTACTCACTAATCAACGTGACTACCAATGGAGTTACAAACAAAATTTACGAGTGTTTAGTACTCACTAATCAACGTGACTACCAATGGAGTTACAAACAAAATTTACGAGTGTTCAGTACTCACTAATCAACGTGACTACCAATGGAGTTACAAACAAAATTTACGAGTGTTTAGTACTCACTAATCAACGTGACTACCAATGGAGTTACAAACAAAATTAACGAGTGTTTAGTACTCACTAATCAACGTGACTACCAATGGAGTTACAAACAAAATTAACGAGTGTTTAGTACTTACTAATCAACGTGACTACCAATGGAGTTACAAACAAAATTTACGAGTGTTCAGTACTCACTAATCAACGTGACTACCAATGGAGTTACAAACAAAATTAACGAGTGTTTAGTACTTACTAATCAACGTGACTACCAATGGAGTTACAAACAAAATTAACGAGTGTTCAGTACTCACTAAACGTGACTACCAATGGAGTTACAAACAAAATTAACGAGTGTTTAGTACTTACTAATCAACGTGACTACCAATGGAGTTACAAACAAATTTACGAGTGTTTAGTACTTACTAATCAACGTGACTACCAATGGAGTTACAAACTTACGAGTGTTTAGTACTCACTAATCAACGTGACTAACAATGGAGTTACAAACAAAATTACGAGTGTTTAGTACTTACTAATCAACGTGACTACCAATGGAGTTACAAACAAAATTTACGAGTGTTCAGTACTCACTAATCAACGTGACTACCAATGGAGTTACAAACAAAATTTACGAGTGTTTAGTACTCACTAATCAACGTGACTACCAATGGAGTTACAAACAAAATTAACGAGTGTTTAGTACTCACTAATCAACGTGACTACCAATGGAGTTACAAACTTTACGAGTGTTTAGTACTCACTCAACGTGACTACCAATGGAGTTACAAACAAATTAACGAGTGTTTAGTACTACTCACTAATCAACGTGACTACCAATGGAGTTACAAACAAAATTACGAGTGTTCAGTACTCACTAATCACGTGACTACCAATGGAGTTACAACAAAATTAACGAGTGTTTAGTACTTACTAATCAACGTGACTACCAATGGAGTTACAAACAAAATTTACGAGTGTTCAGTACTCACTAATTAACGTGACTACCAATGGAGTTACAAACAAAATTAACGAGTGTTCAGTACTCACTAATAAACGTGACTACCAATGGAGTTACAAACAAAATTAACGAGTGTTTAGTACTTACTAATCAACGTGACTACCAATGGAGTTACAAACAAAATTTACGAGTGTTCAGTACTCACTAATTAACGTGACTACCAATGGAGTTACAAACAAAATTTACGAGTGTTTAGTACTCACTAAATAACGTGACTACCAATGGAGTTACAAACAAAATTAACGAGTGTTTAGTACTCACTAATCAACGTGACTACCAATGGAGTTACAAACAAAATTAACGAGTGTTCAGTACTCACTAATAAACGTGACTACCAATGGAGTTACAAACAAAATTAACGAGTGTTTAGTACTTACTAATCAACGTGACTACCAATGGAGTTACAAACAAAATTTACGAGTGTTCAGTACTCACTAATTAACGTGACTACCAATGGAGTTACAAACAAAATTAACGAGTGTTTAGTACTCACTAATTAACGTGACTACCAATGGAGTTACAAACAAAATTTACGAGTGTTTAGTACTCACTAAATAACGTGACTACCAATGGAGTTACAAACAAAATTAACGAGTGTTTAGTACTTACTAATCAACGTGACTACCAATGGAGTTACAAACAAAATTTACGAGTGTTTAGTACTTACTAATCAACGTGACTACCAATGGAGTTACAAACAAAATTAACGAGTGTTTAGTACTTACTAATCAACGTCACTACCAATGGAGTTACAAACAAAATTTACGAGTGTTCAGTACTTACTAATCAACGTGACTACCAATGGAGTTACAAACAAAATTTACGAGTGTTCAGTACTCACTAATAAACGTGACTACCAATGGAGTTACAAACAAAATTAACGAGTGTTTAGTACTTACTAATAAACGTGACTACCAATGGAGTTACAAACAAAATTTACGAGTGTTCAGTACTCACTAATCAACGTGACTACCAATGGAGTTACAAACAAAATTTACGAGTGTTTAGTACTTACTAATCAACGTGACTACCAATGGAGTTACAAACAAAATTAACGAGTGTTTAGTACTCACTAATCAACGTGACTACCATTGGAGTTACAAACAAAATTAACGAGTGTTTAGTACTTACTAATTAACGTGACTACCAATGGAGTTACAAACAAAATTTACGAGTGTTCAGTACTCACTAATCAAGGCTATATATATAAACCTTCGAGTCTTATGTCAAGCTTAATTCGTGTTTTCATTGAAACAGACAAAACGTTTGAGCAACGCATGGGTTTCTCCAAAGGGAATGAATTGACCTGCACGTGGTGAAGAGGTAGTTCCGAAAACCCCAGTATTTGAAAACAATGTTTTGTTTCACAAAAATATATTAAATGGATTTCTTATGAAATTTAGCCGAATATCGACAAAAGATAGAAATCAATAAAAAATATTTGCAGAGTTAAATATCTCATAAATATACCTTTAAAGGCATCATTTTAAATAAAATTACCAGAAACTTTTACTATGCCCCGAAATATTTTAATAGCATCACGACACTGTGAAGAAGCATCCATCCTTGTAACACAAATGCATGTTGATGTGTTAGTTATGAACAAAATGTCTGATGTATACGTGTTCATTGTTGAGGTACCAGTGTTGATTTGTTGTATTTTTAACAGAGAGAGGAATGTTAATATATCAAATGGTTAACACAAGTATTAGATTGTTAGATCTTCAGGTAACACAAGAATGTTAATGTATACGTGTGTGAAACAATTCGACACAAGTATTAGATTGTGAGATATTCAAATGACACAAGAATGTTAATGTGAACGCGTGTCAAAGTTTAATCCATGTATTAGATTGTTAGATATTCAGATGACAGAAGAATGTTAACGTATATGTGTGTGAAACAGTTTAACATGAGTATTAGATTGTTAGACCTACATGTAACACAAGAATGTTGATGTATATGTGTGTGAAACAGTTTAACATGAGTATTAGATTGTTAGACCTACATGTAACACAAGAATGTTGATGTATATGTGTGTGAAACAGTTTAACATGAGTATTAGATTGTTAGACCTACATGTAACACAAGAATGTTGATGTATATGTGTGTGAAACAGTTTAACATGAGTATTAGATTGTTAGACCTACATGGTACACAAGAATGTTGATGTATATGTGTGTGAAACAGTTTAACATGAGTATTAGATTGTTAGACCTACGTGTAACACAAGAATGTTGATGTATATGTGTGTGAAACAGTTTAACATGAGTATTAGATTGTTAGACCTACATGTAACACAAGAATGTTGATGTATATGTGTGTGAAACAGTTTAACATGAGTATTAGATTGTTAGACCTACATGTAACACGAGAATGTTGATGTATATATGTGTGAAACAGTTTAACATGAGTATTAGATTGTTAGACCTACATGTAACACAAGAATATTGATGTATATGTGTGTGAAACACTGTAATGATTGTTACATTTTTCATTGACACGAATATTATGTTATTGCATCATCAAATGACAAATTAAGTGTCAAGTACGTTTAATCGCTGACAAATTTCTGAATACCGGTAGAAATAACCATTAACATTATGTATTCTTAGCTGACACAAAACAACAATTCTTTTACTTTAAAAAGCAGAAATAATATTATAAATATAATCAAGAGTAAATATAATTTTATTTGTAACGCCAAAATACAATAGCAGTAAAATCTTCGGGGATAATTAGCTAAAAATTACAGTTTCTGAAATTATTAAAAAACAGGAAAAAACGAACAAAGTTCTAATATTATTTTTATTTCTCTAGATTATACAGAGGAAAATATAAATAATTTTATATCAGAATGATTCAGTTAGGACTAAAGATGTTATAATAATCTTCTCTAGGCACAATTGGTGAATTAAATGCTAGTTTTAATTTTTATACACTTAAAGACAGTGCGTTACAAATTGTTGTAAAAAAGGGGTGAAAAGTATAGTGTAAGGGATTACTTCGTATTGTTTAAATATTCAGTTAACGATGTCCCAGAAAAGTACAGTGTAAGGGATGATTTCGTATTGTTTAAATATTCAGTTGACGATGTCCCAGAAAAGTATAGTGTAAGGGATGATTTCGTATTGTTTAAGTATTCAGTTGATGATGTCCCAGAAAAGTACAGTGTAAGGGATGACTTCGTATTGTTTAAATATTCAGTTGACGATGTCCCAGAAAAGTACAGTGTAAGGGATGATTTCGTATTGTTTAAATATTCAGTTGACGATGTCCCAGAAAAGTATAGTGTAAGGGATGATTTCGTATTGTTTAAATATTCAGTTAACGATGTCCCAGAAAAGTACAGTGTAAGGGATGATTTCGTATTGTTTAAATATTCAGTTGACGATGTCCCAGAAAAGTATAGTGTAAGGGATGATTTCGTATTGTTTAAATATTCAGTTGATGATGTCCCAGAAAAGTACAGTGTAAGGGATGACTTCGTATTGTTTAAATATTCAGTTGACGATGTCCCAGAAAAGTACAGTGTAAGGGATGATTTCGTATTGTTTAAATATTCAGTTGACGATGTCCCAGAAAAGTACAGTGTAAGGGATGACTTCGTATTGTTTAAATATTCAGTTGACGATGTCCCAGAAAAGTACAGTGTAAGGGATGATTTCGTATTGTTTAAATATTCAGTTAACGATGTCCCAGAAAAGTATAGTGTAAGGGATGATTTCGTATTGTTTAAATATTCAGTTGACGATGTCCCAGAAAAGTATAGTGTAAGGGATGATTTCGTATTGTTTAAATATTCAGTTAACGATGTCCCAGAAAAGTACAGTGTAAGGGATGATTTCGTATTGTTTAAATATTCAGTTGATGATGTCCCAGAAAAGTACAGTGTAAGGGATGACTTCGTATTGTTTAAATATTCAGTTGACGATGTCCCATAAATATTTAGTTGACGAGGTTACATCATTATATAAAGGCCATAAGCAGTATATTTGCAGACAATGAGATGGTTTATAAATCTTGAATTGAAGATGTTGCATCATCAGATAAAGATGATGCAGTATGTTTGTAGACAGTGAGATGGTTGATCAGTTTAATTGATGGGAATTTTGTTTTGTTAAAACAACTATTTATTTTGACTTCGTTAGTTTCTTCAATTATATTCTAAGCACAACGAACTAAACTAAGTCGTATTCATCATTTCATATCAGAAGAGAAGATGGCAATATATTTACTAATACACTGAACAAATATTTTGAACTTAACCGTGATGAGTAAGGTTCATCTTCCGAAAGTTCTCAGGTTAAAATGTTTCTTATTGTATCTTTAACTGATGTTTTGAACCTGTGTATTTTCCTTACATCACGAGTGTATTAATACGCTAACTATCTTTCACGTTATGGTCCAAAGTACAGTACACATTTACATACCAGTGTATATTTGGAAGAACGGGTTCAAACACAGTTTGTGTGGTTAGTATATTAGGTTTCGCAGGTGCGTTCTTGTTTCACACGTGGCACGCATTGTTTTACCCCAATTTACGTTTCATAAACTACTAAACTCCCGGCATTTCTTGGATTAGCTCAACGCAGGTTTTCCAGTCGCGGTGAAAGGTTGGTGCGTGTGGTTTAGCCTACGTGTTTTTAATTAGAATGTTTCGTGAACTGAGGCTAACAATAATGTGTTAGCTACTGTTTCCCAGTGTCACGAATACAACAGTATTGCAAAAACCTATTCATTATTTCATATTACGTAACAACATGTTTAATATTAAAATATCTCGTGCACACATACATTTAAGAGTTTCCATTCGTTAATATGGACTTTAATAGGTAAGGACCGTTTGACACAGAGTAAAGACATTATTATAAACACGGAAGATACCAGAGTAAAACCGCTTCGTGCGTGGGGAAGATTCAGTTATGGTTATTTCTGCAGATAGTTTCATTTTCAGTTACATGTTTGTTTTTAGTAATGAGTTCAAATATAGCTGACTAAAATGGACGTAATTATACGATGCCAAACCAATTGGTGCGCACGATGATAGTTTAATGTATCGCAAAGATCGGCGTAAGAGCACTGATGCAGAAAAACAAATAAATAGTAACACAACCTGACTACAGACGGCGTCGTCGTTTTAGTGCACTAAAAAAAAATCCAATTTGCCATTTGATCCCACGAGAGACGTCTAGATAGAGTAAATGAGAAGTCCAATGCTTCCATTTTTTATCAGCGATGATAAATTATCACAAATGTGAAGCAAGCTATTTCACGATTATCCTTTGAAATGAAACTCAGATTAAGTAGAAAGTGAATTGCTTATGTTTGGTTTGATATTTGGCTAACTACACCTCGTCACCAACTAGTGACTGCTAATGTCTAACATTTTCCACTCAAGCAAAAAGAAACAATTTTCACCATAAGTTGTAAAATGTTAAAACCTGCGGCGTTATTAACCGGATACCTTTCTACTTTAGACACATAAACATGTTACAACCTTAGAGTAGTCTGTTTATACAGTGAACTGTGCTTGTTAAAGAGGGTTAAGTTAAAAGATAAATATTAGTGGGTTTTTTTTTTGCAATTACCAGTTTACTAAAACCTAAGATAAATCACGAAACTGGCAATATGTTCCTGAAGTGTTTTAGAAATATCTCCGTTTGTTTTATACTTTAGTGGAAAATTTGATAGTAATAATAATGTTTGTAATTAATTACACAATGAATATCAAGTAAAACAACTAAACCTAACAAAATTTGATAGTAATAATAATGTTTGTAATTAATTACACAATGAATATCAAGTAAAAAACTAAACCTAACAAAATTTGATAGTAATAATAATGTTTGTAATTAATTACACAATGAAAATCAAGTAAAACAACTAAACCTAACAAATTTGATAGTAATAATGTTTGTAATTAATTACACAATGAATATCAAGTAAAACAACTAAACCTAACAAAATTTGATAGTAATAATAATGTTTGTAATTAATTACACAATGAATATCAAGTAAAACAACTAAACCTAACAAAATTTGATAGTAATAATAATGTTTGTAATTAATTACACAATGAATATCAAGTAAAACAACTAAACCTAACAAAATTTGATAGTAATAATAATGTTTGTAATTAATTACACAATGAAAATCAAGTAAAACAACTAAACCTAACAAAATTTGATAGTAATAATAATGTTTGTTAATTAATTCACAATGAATATCAAGTAAAACAACTAAACCTAACAAAATTTGATAGTAATAATAATGTTTGTAATTAATTACACAATGAATATCAAGTAAAACAACTAAACCTAACAAAATTTGATAGTAATAATAATGTTTGTAATTAATTACACAATGAATATCAAGTAAAACAACTAAACCTAACAAAATTTGATAGTAATAATAATGTTTGTAATTAATTACACAATGAATATCAAGTAAAACAACTAAACCTAACAAATTTGATAGTAATAATAATGTTTGTAATTAATTACACAATGAAAATCAAGTAAAACAACTAAACCTAACAAAATTTGATAGTAATAATAATGTTTGTAATTAATTACACAATGAATATCAAGTAAAACAACTAAACCTAACAAAATTTGATAGTAATAATAATGTTTGTAATTAATTACACAATGAATATCAAGTAAAACAACTAAACCTAACAAAATTTGATAGTAATACTCCTGAATTAATGTTTGTAATTAATTACACAATGAATATCAAGTAAAACAACTAAATCTTACAAAAGAGGTCTCTGTAAAAAACAACACCAACATTAAAAATAGGCCTAGTGGCGAATCACCCCTTAAATTAGTTTACTCATGTTTATTATATCTAAAACACGAACTTCTGAAACGCATGCGCATGTTATTTTTAAAGGTAATTACGGTGGATTTGTACCTTAAATTTGACTCTCTGTTTCAATGTTCTTGTTGCTTTTGCGTAGACATGCATACAAATTTATCTACCCTCTGTTCACTGCGATGAATCGAACCATGTATTTTAGCATTGTAGCTCTGTTAGTTTGCTACTGACAAACTGGGGGAAGGATGTTTTAATGTTGTTATCAGAAATTTCCATCACGTGCGTGTAGACAAGTACAGACGATTCGATTTTTGACTTTTGTTCGAATACCAAGAGAATAGCCCTGAAGAAAGGCCTGGATAGATTTGTACAATGTTTGATAGAACACAGTCCACGTTTGATCTCGTGTTTAAAATAAGCTTAACCAAGATTTATTAATCTGAAAATGACCTACGAAGGTCGAAACGTTATTTTGTACTTTATTTTGATTAAAGTTTTAATTGTTTGTTTGTTTTTTTAAATTTCACGCAAAGCTACTCGCGGGCTATCTGCGCTAGCCGTCTCTAATTTAGCAGTGTAAGACTCGAGGGAAGGCAGCTAGTCATCACCACCAACTCTTGGGCTACTCTTTTACCAGCGAATAGTGAGATTGAACGTAACATTATAACGCCCCCACGGCTGGGAGGGTGAGCATGTTTGGTGCGACGGGGATGCAAACCCGCGACCTTCAGATTACGAGTCGAGTGCCTTAACCACCTGACCGTACCGACCTTTTTGTATAGAAAGGTCCGTTTATAATTCTACGTAATATCTGGAAGCGTGATTTCTACCGTAGGGTCACTGTTCCATTCAGAAGTTTTCGCTCTATTGTCATCGATGCTTGTTCTCATGTATTTCTGGAAACTAATGGACAGATTTGTTTTACGTTTTGAAATATATATATGTGTGTGCCATATAATTTTTCTTTCTTTGTATAATTCGTGTGTTTCGAATTATAAATACTAGGTTACTTAAGTATACACACTTAAGTCACTAAGTCAAATAGAGTAGTGAAAAAAAGCAACATACCGTTATTAGGTTTAGGGCTGGTAAACATGGTGCCGTTAGTTTTATTAATAATGTGTTATTAGATTTATAGCTAGTAAACATAACGTCGTTAGATTCCTTAATCAGGTGTTATTAGAGTTAGTGCCAGTAAACATAACGTCGTTAGATTCCTTAATCAGGTGTTATTAGAGTTAGTGCTGGTAAACATAACGTCGTTACATTCCTTAATCAGGCGTTATTAGAGTTAGTGCTGGCAAACATAACGTCGTTAGATTCCTTAATCAGGTGTTATTAGACTTAGTGCTGGTAAACATAACGTCGTTAGATTCCTTAATCAGATGTTATTAGACTTAGTGCTGGTAAACATAACGTCGTTAGATTCCTTAATCAGATATTATTAGAGTTAGTGCCAGTAAACATAACGTCGTTAGATTCCTTAATCAGGTGTTATTAGAGTTAGTGCTGGTAAACATAAAGTCGTTAGATTCCTTAATCAGATGTTATTAGAGTTAGTGCTAGTTAACGAAACGTCGTTAGATTCCTTAATCAGGTGTTATTAGAGTTAGTGCTAGAAAACATAACGTCGTTAGATTACTTAATCAGGTGTTATTAGAGTTCGTGCCAGTAAACATAACGTCGTTAGATTCCTTAATCAGGTGTTATTAGAGTTAGTACCAGTAAACATAACGTCGTTAGATTCCTTAATCAGATGTTATTAGAGTTAGTGTTAGTGAACATAACGTCGTTAGATTCCTTAATCAGGTGTTATTAGAGTTAGTGCCAGTAAACATAACGTCGTTAGATTCCTTAATCAGGTGTTATTAGACTTAGTGCTGGTAAACATAACGTCGTTAGATTCCTTAATCAGGTGTTATTAGAGTTAGTGCTGGTAAACATAACGTCGTTAGATTCCTTAATCAGGTGTTATTAGAGTTAGTGCTGGTAAACATAACGTCGTTAGATTCCTTAATCAGATATTATTAGAGTTAGTGCCAGTAAACATAACGTCGTTAGATTCCTTAATCAGGTGTTATTAGAGTTAGCGCTAGTAAACATAACGTCGTTAGATTCCTTAATCAGGTGTTATTAGAGTTAGTGCTGGTAAACATAACGTCGTTAGATTCCTTAATCAGGTGTTATTAGAGTTAGTGCTGGTAAACATAACGTCGTTAGATTCCTTAATCAGGTGTTATTAGAGTTAGTGCTGGTTAACGAAACGTCGTTAGATTCCTTAATCAGGTGTTATTAGAGTTAGTGCTAGAAAACATAACGTCGTTAGATTCCTTAATCAGGTGTTATTAGAGTTCGTGCCAGTAAACATAACGTCGTTAGATTCCTTAATCAGGTGTTATTAGAGTTAGTGCCAGTAAACATAACGTCGTTAGATTCCTTAATCAGATGTTATTAGAGTTAGTGCTGGTAAACATAACGTCGTTAGATTCCTTAATCAGGTGTTATTAGAGTTAGCGCTAGTAAACATAACGTCGTTAGATTCCTTAATCAGATGTTATTAGAGTTAGTGCTAGTTAACATAACGTCGTTAGATTCCTTAATCAGGTGTTATTAGAGTTAGTGCTGGTAAACATAACGTCGTTAGATTCCTTAATCAGATGTTATTAGAGTTAGTGCTAGCTAACGAAACGTCGTTAGATTCCTTAATCAGGTGTTATTAGAGTTAGTGCCAGTAAACATAACGTCGTTAGATTCCTTAATCAAGTGTTGTTAGAGTTAGTGCCAGTAAACATAACGTCGTTAGATTCCTTAATCAAGTGTTGTTAGAGTTAGTGCTAGTTAACGAAACGTCGTTAGATTCCTTAATTAGGTTTTATTAGAGTTAGTGCCAGTAAACATAACGTCGTTAGATTCCTTAATCAGGTGTTATTAGAGTTAGTGCTAGTAAACATAACGTCGTTAGATTCCTTAATCAGGTTTTACTAGCAAGATTTTATACAAATGGAAGGACACATTTAGCTTTTAGAAAGCACATCTTTCTCAATCGAAAAAAGTGTAATTCGAACAATACTTTCTATTAAACCTATTAAAAATAACACTTTTCTGTCAGGAATTTTTTAAAGTGATTAATGTTCATAACTCGTACGGTGTTACACCAGCCTTAGTCGTATGTGGAGGGGAGGTGGGCCTTTCAGCGATTTCAAAACATAATTATTTTAATTTTTACATGAATACGTAAAGAAATTAGGGACAACAAAGATTATGTGTATTGAGCGACAGTTACCCCAAAGAGGTTCTCTGCAATTCACCTAATGCAAGAATACACAAAGCGTTGTGTATTGCACATCGAATTTCAATAAATCACGTAGACATGCAAGAAAGATCCACGATTTGGTTTATTACTCCACTTTCGTACAGTTGTATTCATAAACATCAAATATAAGTATACCTTATAAAGGATTAACTGGGCTTCTTTTAAAGTAGAGATTTAGTAATTTAGTATTCGACAAAAATGGACTTTTAAGATGACGATTTCATTTTTAACGCTCAATGAAGACAAAGATTCTGAATATTGGTTTTCGATTAAACTGTTCATAAGTTCGAAAGACTATAATCTGTATTGATATAAGACTTGTTTTATGTTATTCTTTCACGGGTATAGTAGTTGTTTTTTGTTTTAATCTGTATTCGTTCAGTTGTGGTACAAGACGGTAGGTCCGTTCTCCATCTTTATCTATGCAAAGACTCTTTAATACCATGCTAATGCAGTGTGCATTTTCAGGGCATTAGCACATATTTGCGATGTGATAAATAATACCCTGTAGTTACGTCACATGTTCTGATTTTGTCTGGATTGCTTTCCTTTTTATTTCGTCAAAATATGTACAGTTTGGTAAGTGTCAGAAATCTGGTTCGAGACCCGAGACACCATCCCGCAAAAAAACAAGAAACGTCGATACTGACTTAAACACCCTACATCATGCCAGGAGCACTGCCGAATTCTCAGAAACCTTAGCTTCTTCGCCCTTGAACAGAAACATTTATCTCACAAATAATGTAAATATATTTTATTGGTTACATCAAACTTGAATGTAATTCCTACAGGTGACCATAACTGGAAACGAAACTTTAAAACAATAAACATTAACTGACATAAAGGTCCAAAGTTTAAGTTAACACTTGCTTAAAATATAATCCCAAATCAGCTTTAAACACTGAGACTTCCTTATTTTGCGGTTAACAGTTTAACAGTAAGACTTAAAAAACAAACGTCATGAAGTATATAAAAATGTGATTGTTTCAAACGGTTGTGTTAAATGCAAGTTGAAGACTACAAAACAATGCGAAAAAAGCTAACGTTTCTATGTATGGAGGACGTTAGGGTTAAATACAAAATACAGCAATACCTTTCTATTTTTGGTGGATATTAGGGTTAAATACAAAATACAGCAGTACATTTCTAGGTATGGCAGATGTTAGGGTTAAATACAAAATACAGCAGTACATTTCTAGGTATGGTAAATGTTAGGGTTAATTACATAATATAGCAGTACATTTCTCGGTATGGTAGATGTTAGGGTTAAATACAAAATACAGCAGTACATTTTTAGGTATGGTAGATGTTAGGGTTAAATACAAAATACAGCAGTACATTTCTAGGTATGGTAGATGTTAGGGTTAAATACAAAATACAGCAGTACATTTCTAGGTATGGTAGATGTTAGGGTTAAATACAAAATACAGCAGTACATTTGTATGTATAGTGACTGTTACAGTGTTAGGGTTTTGGCTGATGTATTTGTACCATTTTTGCTGCCTTTAGACACACACACACAGAGAGAGAGAGAGATAGATATAAAAACATTCACAGCCCTTAAGTTTTTATTTTTTCTCTTTGTTATTTCCAACGAGAAGAAGAAAATAATAAAGATAAAAACAATAGACTTGAGTATTACGTGTAGAAACTTGTAGATGTTTAGGTTGTACGGTTATACATACAGGTGTCCCAAAACGTATACACACTTTGATTGTAAATAGAGTGTTTATTAAGATATATCTAGGTTTTATAATCCAGGTTTAATAAGACAAGTGTAGAATATTTTCAGTTATCACAGGTGCTCGAACTGATGACCGTTATGATCCGGCCCGGCACGGCCAAGCGTGTAAAGGTGTGCGACCGGTAATCTGAGGGTCGCGGGTTCGCATCCGCGTTGTGGCAAACATGCTCGCCCTTTCAGCTGTGGGAGCATTATAATATTACGATCGATCACACTATTCGTTGGTAAAAGAGTAGCCCAAGAGTTGGCGGTGGGTGGTGATGACTAGCTGCCTTCCCTCTAGTCTTACAGTGCTAAATTAGGGACGGCTAGCGCAGGTAGCCCTCGAGTAGCTTTGTGCGAAATTCAAAAACAAACAACCCGTTCTGATCCAGGAACTGCTGATAACACGGACAGATGGAATTGCAAACCACGAATAATTACATTTGGTATTTATGTGCATTCTCTTTCAATTTCTGCTCTCAGCTCATTGATTGTTGCAGACTTTGTGCTATAAATCTTATCTTTGAAGTATCCCCATAAAAAAAGGTCCAGACGTGTGAGGTCTGGTGAACGGGGCCTCTTCTCCTAATCCATCTATTCAGCAAATCTTACTTAAGATAGGCCCTCACATTATGATGGTAGTGAGGAGGTGCTCCATCTTTCTGGAAATAAAACTTCTCATCTCCAAATTGCTCTCGAATGCGTGGGACGACAGATTCTTGCTGTAAGTTCAGATAAACCAGATTAGTGGCTGTGATTTCCAAAAAGATTGGCCCAACTACGCCCAACGCTGATAATCCACACCACACTGTAACCCCTGGTAAGTTTATGTAGTATTCAACCGTAACATGAGGGTTCCGAGATGCCAAGTGGGTGTAATTGTGGTGATTAACTGAGCAATTCAACTTAAATGTGGCCTCATTGCTCCAGACAATCTTGTTTGAAAACTCTTCATCCTCTGTAGATTTTGATAGGTACCACTCACAAAATTCAACTCTCCGGTCAGGATCATCCTCACTGAGGGCGTGAACTAATGTCGGAATAAAACTTTTCCAATGCACGCGCTTCAACATGTGATGGACGCTCGATTTTTAGATTGTTCTCTCACGGGCTGTTTGTTGAACATTTTTTTTTTTTGTTTGGCGATCGATGGAGACTTTCCAACAGCTCTGCCTCTCGTGTGGGACTGGTGGAAGACCGCGGTCTTCCAGAACGCCCTTTATGGACATCTTGAACAGTTCCATTTGTTTCAAACTTATTCTAGTAATGATGAGTGTTGTTGGTGGATCTGTTTGAAACTCCCAGATTGCCCTTTATGGACATCTTGAACAGCTCCATTTGTTTCAAACTTATTCTAGTAATGATGAGTGTTGTTGGTGGATCTGTTTGAAACTCCCAGAACGCCCTTTATGGACATCTTGAACAGTTCCATTTGTTTCAAACTTATTCTAGTAATGATGAGTGTTGTTGGTGGATCTGTTTGAAACTCCCAGATTGCCCTTTATGGACATCTTGAACAGTTCCATTTGTTTCAAACTTATACTAGTAATGATGGGTGTTGTTGGTGGATCTGTTTGAAACTCCCAGAACGCCCTTTATGGACATGTTGAACAGTTCCATTTGTTTCAAACTTATTCTAGTAATGATGAGTGTTGTTGGTGGATCTGTTTGAAACTCCCAGAACGCCCTTTATGGACATCTTGAACAGTTCCATTTGTTTCAAACTTATTCTAGTAATGATGAGTGTTGTTGGTGGATCTGTTTGAAACTCCCAGATTGCCCTTTATGGACATGTTGAACAGTTCCATTTGTTTCAAACTTATTCTAGTAATGATGAGTGTTGTTGGTGGATCTGTTTGAAACTCCCAGAACGCCCTTTATGGACATGTTGAACAGTTCCATTTGTTTCAAACTTATTCTAGTAATGATGAGTGTTGTTGGTGGATCTGTTTGAAACTCCCAGATTGCCCTTTATGGACATCTTGAACAGTTCCATTTGTTTCAAACTTATTCTAGTAATGATGAGTGTTGTTGGTGGATCTGTTTGAAACTCCCAGAACGCCCTTTATGGACATGTTGAACAGTTCCATTTGTTTCAAACTTATTCTAGTAATGATGAGTGTTGTTGGTGGATCTGTTTGAAACTCCCAGAACGCCCTTTATGGACATGTTGAACAGCTCCATTTGTTTCAAACTTATTCTAGTAATGATGAGTGTTGTTGGTGGATCTGTTTGAAACTCCCAGAACGCCCTTTATGGACATCTTGAACAGCTCCATTTGTTTCAAACTTATTCTAGTAATGATGAGTGTTGTTGGTGGATCTGTTTGAAACTCCCAGAACGCCCTTTATGGACATCTTGAACAGTTCCATTTGTTTCAAACTTATTTTAGTAATGATGAGTGTTGTTGGTGGATCTGTTTGAAACTCCAAGAACGCCCTTTATGGACATCTTGAACAGTTCCATTTGTTTCAGACTTATTCTAGTAATGATGAGTGTTGTTGGTGGATCTGTTTGAAACTCCCAGAACGCTCTTTATGGACATGTTGAACAGTTCCATTTGTTTCAAACTTATTCTAGCAAAGATGAGTGTTGCTGGTGGATCTGTTTGAAACTCCCTTTTGAACCGTCTTTACACTTCAAGATAAATTTCCTTTTCTCAAAGCTTAGTCTTACTTCTGCCATTACTTCGAATCAGTTGCACCTCTAAACAAAAAGTTTGAGTGAGTTATGATCATTCAAAGTGTGTACATGTTTTTGGGTCACCCTGTATAATAGAACAACGAAACTGAAGATCAATATAAATATTCCAGAATGGATTCGTGAAATTATTTTACAAACGATTGATATTACGTTTGTTTTGAATTTCGCACAAAGCTTCTCGAGGGCTACCTGCGCTAGCTGTTCCTAATTTAACAGTATAAGCTCAGAGGGAAGGCAACTAGTCATCACTACCCACCGCCAACTCTTGGGCTATTCTTTAACCAGCGGATAGTGGGATTGACTGTCACATTATAACGCCTCCACGGCTGAAAGGACGAGCATGTATGGTGGGGTGGGAATTCGAACCCTCGACCCTCGGGTTACGAGTCGTTTGCCTTAACCATCTGGCCATGCCGAGCCTTGATATTACGTAATCTATTTCTATTACCATGAAATTTGTGCATTGGATATTGGATGTTTATTAAGTTATTGTAAGAGCAGGGAGAATTGACAGGAAATCTTTTAACAGATTTCAACAGTTTACAGAGCAGACTGGATGGTTGAAGCTAAATTTATAATAATTACTGATCGTACTTTTATTTCCACAACTGAACTTATGGAGACAAACGGAATATTTCAAGACCTGCTTTCGTTTGGTCTTCTAACTGATTAATAGTTTTCGACCTTGTTTTGTTTTTTTACTATCACGTTTATGAATTTATAAACAGGTGTCAGTACTTGTGTAACTGGTCGGTAAAATAATAATTAGAGGTGGCGAACATTCCGCGCGTGTGTTCAGAATAACTATCTCTTGCACGTTCGGAAATACACTCATCTGCTGAATATTTCACTGCCAATTTTTGTTTTAAATCAATGTTTGAACGTTATGTTTAGTATCCATTATAACTAAAGATGAAAGGTTAGATTAGATGTAGTTTCACATTCAGTACTTCCAGATGTCGTTATGTTATTTCCTGAGAGTTAAAACTTTAATTTTGTGTTGTTTTTTTTCTGTTTTGACTCCTAATTAGGATCCAAGAGCCCCAAAGAAAGATCCTCCAACTCCTCCACCTTCGATTGCTCCAAACGGTCCAGAAATGATCAACTCCAAAGTGAGCCACATTATAGAAGGGTCTCGAAACAATGAGGTCCGATCAGTTATTTTGTATGGAATTCCTATAGTTTCACTAGTCATTGATGGCCAGGAAAGACTTTGCCTCGCTCAGATTTCCAACACTCTTCTAAAACACTTCAGTTATAACGAAATTCACAATCGACGAGTGGCTCTGGGCATCACGTGCGTTCAGTGCACTCCTGTCCAGCTGGAACTGTTACGGCGAGCCGGGGCCATGCCTGTGTCCTCACGCCGTTGCGGTATGATTTCCAAGCGAGAAGCAGAAAGGTTGTGCAAGTCCTTCCTAGCAGAAACTGCCCCTCCTAAACTCCCGGACAACTTTGCGTTTGATATCTACCACCAGTGTGCTTGGGGCTGTCGCGGCAAGTTCGTACCGTCACGTTACAACAGCTCTCGAGCCAAGTGCATCAAGTGTGCTTACTGCAGTCTGTTTTTCTCTCCGAACAAATTTGTCTTCCACTCTCACCGTTTCTCGGACTCCAAGTACGTCCAACCGGACGCCGCAAACTTCAATTCTTGGCGAAGGCATATTAAGTTAATTGGAACGCCATCTGATGACATAATTCACGCGTGGGAAGACGTGAAAGCCATGTTTAATGGTGGAAGCAGGAAACGTGTCACGGCTTGTTCTTCCTTGGCTAGCTCCTCCAGGAGCCACGAAGCGAAACGGCCACGTTTCCCTAATCATCCTTCTCCGGAAAAACACAACTCTTCACTCAACCCTCCCAACGAAGGCTCCAAATCTCCGTATCTACCACTTGTCCCTTTCTCCAACAAAAACTATCATATTCCACCAGCGCCCCCTTTCGTTGCACCAACCTCACCATTCTACTTTACAGCCGGTAAACCATTTTCAGCCTCGGATATCAGACAGTGTTTCGCTGAATATATGTGGGCAGGAAAACAATCATTTCCCCTACCCTACGGCCCCATGTTCTGGTCTCGAGATTCCAATCCTTCGTCCGTGGATTACAGGGAAGATGCTGTCATTGAAAATATGGTCCATCCTTCTTTGGCATTGACTACACAAGCTCCCCTTCTGTCTTCTACTTCAGACTCAGACTTTAGAAAACAGCAGTTCGAAGTGGACCAAAGTCAGACTCAAGTGAAAAGTCCAGAAAACACCTACTCTCGAACGTCGGCCTTCCGGCCCGTGAGTAAGACAGGAAATCGGCCGTACGAGGTGGAACCATCAGTGTGCGACACAACAGCAGATACGACTACAACCTGTGGAGAAACGTCTGACACATACAGGTCCGGCTCCCGCGGATCAGCATCCCTGGAAGTGGATGTTACGGACATGTCCAGCAATGACGGCGTCTCGGAATCCAGTCTCGACAACCATGTAAACCCTGGCGCTCACGTCATCTTTCGGCCAGTGAATGAAGTAACGCCCTCTATTGCTGATACCAGTGTAACTTCAGTTACAGAAGTAAGTTCATAAAATTACATTACTCTCATGTTCATCCATTACAGATTCATTGCAAATAAGACATGTTTTATTACTCCTGTAAATAATTTTGGGAACTTATAAGTTCCATAGTGTAAAGAATTGTGAATTTTACAAGCCCTTTAAATTGAAAGATATTTCATTAAAAAAATGAAGGAAATATTTGTTTATAGCGTGACTGCGCACTATACCGATATCTAATTTACAAATATACGATTCAAATCGGTTAACTAGCGACCTCTGTGTTAAGTTTAAAACATTAGATTAATAGTCCACTAATAGTAAAAGTTTTTGTTTGTTTTGGAATTTCGCACAAAGCTACTCGAGGGCTATCTGTGCTACCCATCTCTAATTTAGCAGTGTAAGACTAGAGGGAAGGCAGCTAGTCATCACCACCCACTGCCAACTCTTGGGCTACTCTTTTACCAACAAATAGTGGGATTATCCGCACATTATAACGCCCCCACAGCTGAAAGGGAGAGCGTGTTTGGTACGACCGGGCTTGGAACCCGCGATCCGCAGATTACGAGTCGCGCGCCTTACGCGCTTGGCCATGCCGGGCCGAATAGTAAAAGCAACCAAGAATTAGCACGTGAAAAGTTAAACTTCACTTGAATTAAGTACATGAGTGGTAAAGTAATAATTTAATATTTTTCAGTAATTAACCTTTTCCATATCAACGTCCTGAGAACTCTCGTTAATTGGTCATTCTATTAAGCGAAAGGTTTCGGTCGTGACTGTAATACTAAAAACGGGTTATGATAGCTAAATAACTCAATACGTCGGACATTTTTAGTTGTCTAGATGTTATTTTCGTTTCTTTATAAGCAGTAGACGGACACCTAGTGATTCTTAAGTTTGAAGTTTTGGTACGACAAGGTCAAGTTAACTGAACCCTAGTCCTTGCTATGGTTATTAATTACGAACTGGACGCTTTTATCAACGTATTATCAGACTAGCAATCGTAATGCAGGACGTTAATAGTGGGTTATTGCCCCCCAGTGGCTCAGCGGTATGTCTGCGGACTTACACGCTAAAATCCGGGTTTCGATACCCGTGGTGGGCAGAGCACAGATAGCCCATTGTGTAGCTTTGTGCTTAATTCAAAACAACAACAACAATAGTGGGTTATCACTCAATTCCATGGTGAGATTTAAAAATCTGTTTTTTTGTAAAAATAATTATGCACAAGTAACACTGAGAATGGATGTTCATAAGAGTTTAAAGTTTCACAGAACATTTCGAATACATATACGTAAAGCTGTATTTATTTTAAAAATATTATGACCTATTTTAACAACTTGCCTCCCTCCTCGCACACACAGTGAGACAGTGGTAAGTTTACAGACCAGCAAATTTCGATTCTCCACTGTGAGTATATTATGGTTTTTACCCAAAGACAACCAAACCAATCAGCAAACGAGTTTCGACATTTTTTTTTGCCCGTATATTAAAATTATTACCAAAATGTATAAAATTACTTTGGTTTTCAATAATGCTATTTTATTAGAGACAAACAAACAAAAACCAACCAATTGCTAAGCCTAAAATTTGTTTATTTGTACACTCCCTTGCAGTTTTATAACTTTCAAATTACATTTGGCCCTACATGACCAGGTGGTTAGGGCGCTCGATTCGTAATCTGAGGGTCGCGGGTTTGAATCCCCGTCACACCAAACATGCTCGCCCTCCCATCATGATAGTCACATTATAACATGGGAGCATTATAATGTGCAGTTAATCCCACTATTCGTTGGTGCCCCCCAATGGCTCAGAGGTATGTCTGCGGACTTACACGCTAAAATCCGGGTTTCGATACCCGTGGTGGGCAGAGCACAGATAGCCCATTGTTTAGCTTTGTGCTTAATTCAAAACAACAATTGCTATTCGTTGGTAAAAGAGTAGCTTAAGAGTTGGCGGTGGGTGGTGATGTCTAGCTGCCTTCCCTCTAGTGTCACACTACTAAATTAGGGACGGCTAGCGCGAAATTAAAAAAAAACAAATAAATGCAGCTACTTTTATCATTGAGTTGTGCCGACCTTGTGTATCTAAACACGTAAATTATCCCCAATTTCAATACCATATAAACAAACTGTATTCAAGGCTACTATCTCCCGTTTCAATGGGTAAAGGATAGATACACACCAATATACGTATAAACATTCGATATGAAGAGCCTATTTAAAATGAAAAGAGTAGGCCTGTCTCAGACGACCATTGCATATAATTTGCTATCCAAATCGAGCAGGTTTGTTTTATCTTTTTGAGTAATTACTATGATATGGTTTAAAAAATAACATTTTTGCTTGATATATTTATGTTTGCATAACAAAAAACACACAAATAAAACACATAATGGATCACGTACGTGCTACGTATTGTTTCTCTGACAGTACAAAATCAATTAGTTTTCAGAGAAATGTCTCCTTCCTGAGACTACGAAGGCTGTCTTTAGTGCTCAACATTCAAGTTCAGAGTCGTTTTAATAAAATAAAACTTTTATTTAGTGCAGTTTCCAATTTTATAGATATTTACACAACATGAACCAGTTATGTACACGATATCACTATTATACACTGTCAGGAACCAGTTATGTACCAAATATCACTATTATACACTGTCAGGAACCATTTTTATATGCAATATCACTCTTATACACTGTCAGGAACCAGTTACGTACACAATATCACAATTATACAATGTCAGGAACCAGTTACATACACAATATTACTATTATACACTGTCAGGAACCGGTTTTATACGCAATATCACTGTTATACAGTGTCAGAAACCAGTTACGTACACAATATCACTATTATACAGCGTCATGAACCAGTTTTATACGCAATAGCACTATTATACAATGTCAGGAACCAGTTACGTACACAATATCACTATTATACACTGTCGGGATCCATTTTTATACACAATATCACTGTTATACAGTGTCAAGAGCCAGTTATGTACCAAATATCACTATTATACACTGTCAGGAACCAGTTATATACACAGTATCACTTATATTCATCGTCAGTAACCTGTTATATACACAGTATCACTTATATTCACTGTCAGGAACCAGTTATATACACAGTATCACTTATATTCACTGTCAGGAACCAGTTATATACACAGTGTCACTTATATTCACTGTCAGGAAACAGTTTTATACACAATAACAGTATTATCAACTGTTTTCGCTCCTATCTTACCAGCTTCCTTCGTATGCTTCCCAGGTGGGTCACCAGTAACTGTGGGGATATAACACGTTAAAATTAAGGGTTCGGTTGATACAGGGCTCATATCTGAATGTAGAAAGTTACAATAATTACATAATTTCTGAATGATAATATCTGGGCGACATCTTTACACACGTACTAACACACACATTTTCTCATCAGCCTATTAATTTACCTAACTAGTAAGTCTGGTGTAAAGAAAGAGAATTGTGTGTTTCTTGTAGCAAAACCACATCTGAAGAGTGTGTTTCTTGTAACAAAACCACATCTTAAAAATGTGTGTGTGTTTCTTGTAACAAAACCACATTTTAAAGGTGTGTGTGTGTTTCTTGTAAAAAAGTCACATCCGAAGAGTGTATGTGTTTCTTATAACAAAACCACATCTGAAGAGTGTGTGTGTGTTTCTTGTAACAAAACCACAACTGAAGAGTGTGCGTGTTTCTTATAACAAAGCCACTTCTGAGGAGTGTGTGTGTTTCTTGTAACAAAACCACATTCTAAAAGTGTGTGTGTACTTCTTGCAACAAAACCATATTTTAAGAGTGTGTGTATGTTTCTTATAACAAAACCACATCTGAAGAGTGTGTGTGTTTCTTATAACAAAGCCACGTCCTAAGAGTGTGTGTGTGTTTCTTATAACAAAACCACATCTGAAGAGTGTGTGTGTGTTTCTTGTAACAAAACCACATCCTAAAAGTGTGTGTGTGTTTCTTGTAACAAAACAACATCTTAAGAGTGTGTGTGTGTTTCTTGTAACAAAACCACAACTGAAGAGTGTGTGTATGTTTTTTATAACAAAACCACATCTGAAGAGTGTGTGTGTGTTTCTTGTAACAAAGCCACATCTGAAGAGTGTGTGTGTTTCTTATAACAAAGCCACATCCAAAGAGTGTGTGTGTGTTTTTTGTAAAAAGAAACCACATGCTACGAGTGGGTGTGTATGTTTCTTGTAACAAAACCACATCCTAAGAGTGTGTGTGTGTTTCTTGTAACAAAACCACATCTTAAGAGTATGTGTATGTTTCTTATAACAAAACCACATCTTAAGAGTATGTGTATGTTTCTTATAACAAAACCACATCTGAATAGTGTGTGTGTGTGTATTTCTTGTAACAAAACCACATCTGAAGGGTGTGTGTGTGTTTCTTGTAATAAAACCACATCCTAAGAGTTTTTGTGTGTTTCTTGTAACAAAACCACATCTTAAGAGTATGTGTATGTTTTTTATAACAAAACCACATCTGAATAGTGTGTGTGTGTGTTTCTTGTAACAAAACTACATCTGAAGAGTGTGTGTGTATGTTTCTAATAACAAAACCACATCTGAAGAGTGTGTGTGTGTGTTTCTTGTAACAAAACCACATCTGAAGAGTTTGTGTGTGTTTCTTATAACAAAACCACATCCTAAGAGTGTGTGTGTGTTTCTTGTGACAAAACCATATCTTAAGAGTGTGTGTGTGTTTCTTGTAACAAAACCACATTTTAAAGTTGTGTGTGTGTTTCTTGTAACAAAACCACATCCTAAGAATGTGTGTATGTTTTTTATAACAAAACCACATCTGAATAGTGTGTGTGTGTGTATTTCTTGTAACAAAACCACATCTGAAGGGTGTGTGTGTGTTTCTTATAACAAAACCACATCCTAAGAGTGTGTGTGTGTTTCTTGTAATAAAACCACATCCTAAGAGTTTTTGTGTGTTTCTTGTAACAAAACCACATCTTAAGAGTATGTGTATGTTTCTTATAACATAGCCACATCTGAAGAATGTGTGTGTGTTTCTTGTATCAAAACCGCATCCTAAGAGTGTGTGTGTGTTTCTTGTAACAAAACCACATCTTAAGAGTGCGTGTATATTTCTTGTAAATAAAACCACATCTGAAGAGTTTGTGTGTGTTTCTTATAACAAAACCACATCCTAAGAGTGTGTGTGTGTTTCTTGTGACAAAACCATATCTTAAGAGTGTGTGTGTGTTTCTTGTAACAAAACCACATTTTAAAGTTGTGTGTGTGTTTCTTGTAACAAAACCACATCCTAAGAATGTGTGTATGTTTCTTATAACAAAACCACATCTGAAGAGTGTGTGTGTGTTTCTTGTAACAAAACCACATCCTAAAAGTGTGTGTGTGTATCTTGTAACAAGACCACATCTGAAGAGTGTGTGTGTTTCTTGTAACAAAACCACAACTGAAGAGTGCGTGTGTATGTTTCTTACAACAAACCACATCCTAAGAGTGTGTGTGTATGTTTCTTATAACAAAACCACATTTGAAGAGTGTGTGTATGTTTCTTGTAACAAAACCACATCCTAAGAGTGTGTGTGTGTTTCTTGTAACAAAGCCACATCTGAAGAGTGTGTGTGTGTTTCTTGTAATAAAACCAAATCCTAAACGTGTATGTGTGTTTCTTGTAACAAAACCACATCTTAAGAGTGTGTGTGTATGATTCTTATAAATAAACCACATCTAAAGAGTGTGTGTGTTTCTTGTAACAAAGCCACATCTCCTGTATCTACCTAAAGGAATCAAACTCCTCATTATAACATCATGAATCCAAGATCTGACGCTGTTCGAACGGAGGCTCAAGGTTTGAGACACTTGTGGTTTTTACAAAGATCTTCACGAACAACTCGCTCATACTAGCGAGAAAGTACATGAAAACCGACACACCTCGCAATTTAATCGCATGAACTTAAATAGCAGCAGTTTGTTTTGTAGGAAATCCACCGTGGGGAATAAAACCCAGAATTTTATCATTGCACGTCCTTAGACTTACCGCTGCTCTAATGACGGACAATGATAAGAGAATATTCTTACATAAAACGTTATTATATATATTTTTCTCTATCATAAGTGTCTTCGCAAAAATGCGAAACTTCTGGAGAAAAAAAAATTTTTAAATGTACCTTACACCCATTTGACCCAGTTATTTCGACATAATCCTTAAACTTTACACATGTAAGATATGATTACACCGTACAAATCTGCAAATCTTCTGCTGGACAATTCACCTTTAAGTGGAATTTAGATTAATGATCGTGTATCGATTAATTAAACCGAAACGTAAATAAATCGTTACTGAAGGAAATTATTTTTCTCACTTGTAATCGGAGTATCGTTTCAAATCGCTTTTCCATTATCTTAATCAAATAACATTTTGAAACGAATTTTTCTGAGTTGTGCACTATTTTTCACATATTAGTGCCTTTGTTTTTAAGCTAGACATCTCGCTTAAATATTTACTCTTTTTGGTTGAGATCGGTGTTACATTTTCTGAGTGAAGCTGCTTCTTGTGTTATTTGAAACACAGTTAAAGTGTTGATGTTGCAGTTTTCATTAAATCGGTTATCAAGCAGTGTTCTACTTGTTTGTTTTTAGTTTCGCGCAAAGCTACACGAGGGTTATCTGCGCTAGTCATACTTAATTTAGCAGTGTAAGACTAGAGGGTAGACAGCTAGTCATCACCACCTACCGCCAACTGTTGGGCTACTCTTACCAACGAATAGGGGGATTAACCGAAACATTATAATGTCACCAGTGCTGAAAGGGCGAGCATGTTTGGCCTGAAAGGGAGGCGAATCTGCGACCCTCCGATTACGAAATGGCTTCCCTACCATCTGGTCATGCCGGGACTCGTTTTCTACTTAAAACCAGGAATAAATTTCTTTGTAGTTTTAGAATAAACGTGAAGTTTCAGACACCTCACTGACACCTCAACTTAGTTCAACTTTGGGCGACGTACATTTAGCATACTTTATGTAGTCGGTGTATATTACAGGTTTACTCTCTTACCGTTAATAGTTGTGAATTTTTGATAAGAGTAAATACTGTGTTACAGCTTATTTTGAAGTAGGTTAATGAAACATTATAGTGTTCTCAGGACCATCATTATATCAGTTAGAAACGAAAGACCCGTACAAGTTGTTTTTTTTCTAAATGATTTATTCTTTTTACTATAAACTGTGTGGAACAAAAAGAATGGTAAAAAATATATTTAGTAAATACTCGTTAACTGAACGAGTACGAACACCATGAAACTTTATTTTATCAAGCTTATGTTAGGCATTTATTTTCCTGAAACCAAACTTAAGGTTAACTACACGTTAAGGTTAAAGATGTTATGATAATCAGGTCCTACTCATGTTTGATTTTGTTTGTTTGTTTTTGAATTTCGCACAAAGCTACTCGAGGGTTATTTGTGCTAGCCGTCCCTAATTTAGCAGTGTAAGACTAGAGGGAAGGCAGCTAGTCATTACCACCCACCGCCAACTCTTGGGCTACTCTTTTACCAACGAATAGTGGGATTGACCGTCACATTATAACGCCCCCACGGCTGAAAGGACAAGCATGTTTGGCGCGATGGGGATGCAAACTCGCGACCCTCAGATTACTCAAGTTTGATACCACTTCATAGATGTTGAACTTAAGTTTGGTGTCCTTTCACAAGGTCAACTCAAACTTGGTGTTCTACTGGACAGGTCAAACCCAAGCTTGATGTCCTTTCGGGCTGGTCAGACTCAAGCTTGATGGTTACTCTTTCAGAAGGTCTAAATCGCGTGAACAGTTTTAGTTTAAAAAACAATACAGTTAAGGCCGAGAGAGGCGTATCTCAATCTATTGTTCTGTTTACATTCTTATAATAAACAGTATGTAACAACTGGAATAATGTAAACAACAACAACAAAAATGGATCGTATGTCAGCTTCCTCGAAACCATTGTAATAAAAGAGAAACGTTTTCCCCGCACTTGAAATGGGAAGTAATTTTAACAGTCAATACAAGGTTTAGATAAACATTTGTCGAGCGTAATAAGCGATAAGGTGAACACCGGTGCGTTGGAAGTACCTGATATCGAATTTTCAATAAATTACACTCAAGTTCTCGTGAATTGAATTTCTATTCGCATTTTATGTCAAAAAAATTGAGTAATCTATGACGCACGCACGCTTTTGTTGTATGTTTACATTGATACATATAGTTTCATTTATGCAAACGAGTAAAGAACACAGACAGACGCGTCTGGTACGTGCACACTCGTGACAGATGATCTGTGCCAGTTTTGAAAATTTTGTCTTCATAATCAATCGACTATTAATAGCCTTGCCGGTGTAACGGAGTCTGTTCTAATTGGATTAGAGTGAAATGAAATCGACATTTCTTTTGTTTATAATTATCGTAATATTCTCTCCCTACTGTTCATCAGAAACGCGTGTTCACCGACGTGTGTGTGTATCCTCGTGATATCCAAATTCCCGCTCCTAAAGGCGAACGTTTTTACTTTCACCACTGTTCACGTTCACCGTTATTCACGTGACGTCATTAAGAGAGACTGCCGTGCGATGTTATTTCCATGCGGTGAGGTTAGCATTTTAAAGTGCAAATATCACTACTTGTCACGTGCATAGTACAAGCATCCCCTGAACGTATACCAACTATTTCTCGTCTCTTAGGGATGGAATCAGAATCTACGCATAAGGTAAATTGATATGTTGATGTTGTTTATTTTAACAATAAAAAAAATACTTTTTGAAATCCATGAACAAAACGTTTTACTGAGATGATTCTGTTGTGTGCCTAATTACTAAACATTCTATAAACTCATTCTTGTGAGCATGACAAATTTGTACTGTGGTTTTGAGAGAGAGCAGTAAAAAATAAATGATGAAAAAAAACATAACGTTGTTGTTTAGGATTAAGCACAAAGCTACACAATGGGCTATCTGTGCTCTGCCCACCACGGGTATCGAAACGCGGATTTTAGCGTGTAAGTCCGCAGGCGTACCGCTGAGCCACTGGGGGGCAAAAACATTACGAAACCATCAACTGATTCTATGTAGTAAACGATTTTCTTGTTCAGTGGTGAAACTATTAACGTTACCGATGGAAACGCCTCTTATTATGTAGTGTAGATTTTCGACGCTGCCATGAAGTGGCGCTGTAAGCAACGACAAAAACTGTAAAATGAAGAGGCGTGATCAAATATTTATGGAATAAGTGATTATACACAGCTATATATGTGTATTAAAGACAAGGTCAGCCTTTATAGAGGCTGGACAGTTAATACAATATTAATTAAATGGGATGTTATGTCTCAGTTCAATTAAATCTATTTTGGTAGATTCAATGACATGTTACGTTAACTTCCTCTAGAGGGTGCTGTTCACAATAAACCTTAAGTCACATAGTTACACAATCCAGTAACTTCCTCCAAATGATGTTGTTCACAATAAACCTTAAGTGACAAAGTTACACAAGTCAGTACCTTTTTCTAAAACCTTAAGTACCATAGTTACACAAGCCATTAACTTCTTATCGTTCACAACAAACCTTAAGTGGCATAGTTACGCAAGTCAGTACCTTCTAAACGATAGTGCTCACAATAAACCTTAAGTGGCATAATTACACAAGTCAGTACCTTCTAAACGATAGTGCTCACAATAAACCTTAAGTGGCATAATTACACAAGTCAGTACCTTCTAAACGATAGTGCTCACAATAAACCTTAAGTGGCATAATTACACAAGTCAGTACCTTCTAAACGATAGTGCTCACAATAAACCTTAAGTGGCATAATTACACAAGTCAGTACCTTCTAAACGATAGTGCTCACAATAAACCTTAAGTGGCATAATTACACAAATCAGTACCTTCTAAACGATAGTGCTCACAATAAACCTTAAGTGGCATAATTACACAAGCCAGTACCTTCTAAACGATGTTGTTCACAACAAACCTTAAGTACCATAGTTACACAAGCCAGTACCTTCTAAACGATGTTGTTCACAACAAACCTTAAGTACCATAGTTATATAAGTCAGTACCTTCTAAACGATGTTGTTCACAACAAACCTTAAGTACCATAGTTACACAAGTCAGTACCTTCTAAACGATGTTGTTCACAACAAACCTTAAGTACCATAGTTACACAAGTCAGTACCTTCTAAACGATGTTGTTTACAACAAACCTTAAGTACCATAGTTACATAAGTCAGTACCTTCTAAACGATGTTATTCACAACAAATCTTAAGTACCATAGTTACACAAGTCAGTACCTTCTAAACGATGTTGTTCACAACAAACCTTAAGTACCATAGTTACATAAGTCAGTACCTTCTAAACGATGTTATTCACAACAAATCTTAAGTACCATAGTTACACAAGTCAGTACCTTCTAAACGATGTTATTCACAACAAATCTTAAGTACCATAGTTATATAAGTCAGTACCTTCTGAACGATAGTGTTCACAACAAACCTTAAGTACCATAGTTATATAAGTCAGTACCTTCTAAACGATGTTGTTCACAACAAACCTTAAGTACCATAGTTACACAAGTCAGTACCTTCTAAACGATGTTATTCACAACAAATCTTAAGTACCATAGTTATATAAGTCAGTACCTTCTGAACGATAGTGTTCACAACAAACCTTAAGTACCATAGTTATATAAGTCAGTACCTTCTAAACGATGTTGTTCACAACAAACCTTAAGTACCATAGTTACACAAGTCAGTACCTTCTAAACGATGTTGTTCACAACAAACCTTAAGTACCATAGTTACACAAGTCAGTACCTTCTAAACGATGTTGTTCACAACAAACCTTAAGTACCATAGTTACACAAGTCAGTACCTTCTAAACGATGTTGTTCACAACAAACCTTAAGTACCATAGTTATATAAGTCAATTTATTGATGAATAATAAATACACTGACAGAAAATTATTTTTTTAGAAGAATATTGTTAAACGAGCTGTTATGGAAAAAAGAAACTTTTCTTTGATATGAAAATTTGATGTTGTCATTAAATATATATTTTTTTAAAATTAAGTGTATTCAATGTACAAGAAATAGCGTGTAATATGTTGTAACTTTTGTTTGTTTGTTTTGAATTTTCGCGCAAAGCTACATGAGGACTATCTGCGCGAGCCATCTCTAATTAGCAGTGTAAAACTAGAGTATTGTTTTCTTATAGCAAAGCCACATCGGGCTATCTGCTGAACCCACCGAGGGGAATCGAACTGTACTAGCGGGGGGCGTGTAGAACTAGAAGGAAGACAGCTAGTCGTCAACTATTGGGCTACATTTTTATCCAAGAATAGTGGGATTGACCGTCACAGTATCGCAATTATGGCTGAAAAGTAAAGTATGTTTTTTTTATGGGGATTCGAACCCGCGACCCTCATATCTTCGAGTATAGCGCCCTCACCATCTGATTATGCCTGGCCAATACCAGAACTATTCATCAAGTTATAATTTATATTAATTATACGTCGGAGCATATTTCTGCGGACGTATCTACCTTGCTACACGCTGTGTGTGTGTATTGAGGAAGATACAGTTGTTTCTTTTTCATTGGCAGGGAGAAGTCAAACTATAAACACATATTGTGCACGAGTCACGTGCCTCTAAGGTGAATCCCTGTGGTCGATGTATATTTATTATTCTTCACACGAAATGAAATTGAATCTAGAAGAAACGACACTTCTATAAGTAATTCATAACGTCTGTTCTTTCATACCTGGAGCGTTTTTAATTCAAGTAGGCTGTTTGTCCATCACCCCCTGGAGAGTCGTGCTGCACGTGCATGGGGCTCCCAATAGCCTGATTACATGGTGCACGAGTTTCTGCTTTAGTTGCGGATCCATCGCGCCTTGTGCGCGTTCATTGAATTCTTAAATAAATATTAATAGAAGAGAGAAATTTAAATGAAGGCGGCTTGTTCACTGACGAGGCACTGAAAACCCGATTGCGGATTGCTTACCTGTACGCGTCCTGACGTTGCAAACGCATTGGGCGTTTGCTTTCAAGCTCGGAACTTACCACGATTCCTAAATGAATATGTTTAAATAAAAGGCAAAGAGTGAAAGGTTTCACCATCTATCTTAAATTTGGTGATTTTTAGAAAAGACGTTAATGACTGTGGCTCAGTTTCTCTCTGTCTTAAATATTAAGTGATTAGAGGGTTTTTTTCTTAGTTTTCCCAACTGTAAATTTATATGCTCTTACTGGAACGTTATAATGATGTTTTAACACCTAAAATATGGCTTTTTAAATGCGACTAAGCCTATTCACTTCAAACTGCACTGCGTCTACATTTACATTTTCTAAGGGAATTACAAAACGTGGACAAGGAATGGTTCTCTGTCGTTCTCTAAGAGAATCATAAGTTTGTGTTTGCGCTGCCCCAGTTGGCCCAAAATGGCCAGGTGGGTTGAAGCGCCCGATTCGTAATCCGAGGGTCGCGGGTTCGAATCCCCATCGCACCATACGTGCTCGCCCTTTCAGCGGTGGGGGCGTTATAAAGTTACGGTCAATCCTAGTATTCGTTGGTAAAAGAGTGGCCCAAGAGTTGGCGGTGGGTGGTGATGACTGGCTACCTTCTTTCTAGTTTTACACTGCTAAATTAGAGACGGCTCGTGTAGCTTTGCGCGAAACTTGAACAAAGAAACCGCTGTCCCAAAGAGTAGACAGTTGCCAGTCAAATCTCTAGGGACTTGATTCGAATTCGTAGACGCTGAAGTGTGGCAAGACACATGGGATAATTTTAGTTGGTAGGAAACGCTACTTGTAAACCTTTTCTGCAGGGTAACCAACAAGAACATACTGTAGGTTAGTTTGTATGATGTATGTTTGGTTTCGCAAATATGTATTTAAAACTAAGGAAATGTATTTAATAACAAATCAATTATTTGACAATTAAGAAAAAATGCAACAGTTATCTATGACATATTTTTCTTTCTCAAACATACACGGGAAGAAAAAGTATAATAACTTTAAAACGGTCATTTTTCAGACCAGTTAGTACATAAAAGTGATTAAGATAAAATCTTCCTCGGCCCGGCACGGTCAGGTAGGCTGAGGCGTTCGAGTCGTAATTCGAAGGTCACAGGTTCGAATTCCCGTCGTACCAAACATGCTCGCTCTTTTAGCGGTGGGGGCGTTATAATGTCACGGCCAATCCCACTATTCGTCGCTTAAAGAGTAACCCAAGAGTTGGCGGTGGGTGATGATGATTAAGCTGCTTTCCCTCTAGTCTTACACTGCTAAATTAGGGACGTCTAGCACAGATAGCCCTTGTGTAGCTTTGCGCAACAAACAGAAATCTTCGAATAATAATTTAATATTATATGATAAGATATAGTTTAATTTGGGACTCCATTGAATAGGAAGTCAATGAAAAACATTAATTATATTTTAGCATTTCAATAATTATAAACTAAAACATAGAAATCGTTAGAAAAAAAGTAACCTTTAGGTGTTTATTCGTTCCTATTTATTCGTACATCACTTGTCATAGATTTACTAGTAACTTGCTCTCTATAATATAAAATGGGACCTTTTATCGTCTGTACATTATTTGTCACAGATATACCAACTCTTTATAAAGTAAAGGTGTTTATTTGTCTGTTTGTACTTATTTGTTATAGGTTTATAACAGTAAAGATTTTTTTGTAGATTAGCAAAAAGGAATTGATTCTTCTATACACCATGTACATTGTTAGAAATAGATAGACAGTAACCAAGTCTCTATAAACTTACAATGACACAGTTTTCTTTGTATTGCATTTCGTGCAAAGCTACTCGAAGGCTATCTGTGCTAGCCGTCCCTAATTTACTAGTGTAAAACTAGAGGAAAGACAGCTAGTCATCACTACCGGCAGATAACTATTGGGCTACTCTTTTAACAACGAATAGTGGGACTGACAGCACATTATAACGCCCTCACTGCTGAAAGAGCGAACATGTTTGTTGCGACGGGGATTCGAGCCTGCGTCCGTGTAAAAACTAGGATATTCTCCTCACTTCTTTCTCTTCATCGTTAAGGCGATTTATCCATGTAAACACTAGGATATTCTCCTCACTTCTTTCTCTTTATGGTTAAGGCGATTTATCCATGTAAAAACTAGGATATTCTCCTCACTTCTTTCTCTTCATGGTTCAGACGATTTATCCATGTAAAAACTAGGATATTCTCCTCACTTCTTTCTCTTCATGTTAAGGCAATTTATCCATGTAAAAACTAGGATATTCTCCTCACTTCTTTTTCTTCTTGGTTAAGGCGATTTATCCATGTAAAAACTAGGATATTCTCCTCACTTCTTTTTCTTTATGGTTCAGACGATCTCTCCATGTAAAAACTAGGATATTCTCCTCACTTCTTTCTCTTCATGGTTCAGACGAGTTTTCCATGTAAAAACTAGGATATTCTCCTCACTTCTTTTTCTTTATGGTTAAGGCGATTTATCCATGTAAAAACTAGGATATTCTCCTCACTTCTTTTTCTTTATGGTTAAGGCGATTTATCCATGTAAAAACTAGGATATTCTCCTCACTTCTTTTTGTTTATGGTTCAGACGATCTATCCATGTAAAAACTAGGATATTCTCCTCACTTCTTTCTCTTCATGGTTCAGACGATTTATCCATGTAAAAACTAGGATATTCTTCTCACTTCTTTCTCTTCATGGTTCAGACGATTTATCCAAGTAAAAACTAGGATATTCTCCTCACTTCTTTTTCTTCTTGGTTAAGACGATTTATCCATGTAAAAACTAGGATATTCTCCTCACTTCTTTTTCTTTATGGTTCAGACGATCTCTCCATGTAAAAACTAGGATATTCTCCTCACTTCTTTCTCTTCATGGTTCAGACGATTTTTCCATGTAAAAACTAGGATATTCTCCTCACTTCTTTTTGTTTATGGTTCAGACGATCTATCCATGTAAAAACTAGGATATTCTCCTCACTTCTTTCTCTTCATGGTTCAGACGATTTATCCATGTAAAAACTAGGATATTCTTCTCACTTCTTTCTCTTCATGGTTCAGACGATTTATCCAAGTAAAAACTAGGATATTCTCCTCACTTCTTTTTCTTTATGGTTCAGACGATTTATCCATGTAAAAACTAGGATATTCTCCTCACTTCTTTTTCTTCTTGGTTAAGACGATTTATCCATGTAAACACTAGGATATTCTCCTCACTTCTTTCTCTTTATGGTTAAGGCGATTTATCCGTGTAAAAACTGGGATATTCTCCTCACTTCTTTCTCTTCATGGTTCAGACGATTTATCCATGTAAACACTAGGATATTCTCCTCACTTTTTTCTCTTCATGTTAAGGCAATTTATCCATGTAAAAACTAGGATATTCTCCTCACTTCTTTCTCTTCATGGTTCAGACGATTTTTCCATGTAAAAACTAGGATATTCTTCTCCCTTCTTTTTCTTCTTGATTAAGGCGATTTATCCATGTAAAAACCAGGATATTCTCCTCACTTCTTTTTCTTTATGGTTCAGACAATCTCTCCATGTAAAAACTAGGATATTCTCCTCACTTCTTTCTCTTCATGGTTCAGACGATTTTTCCATGTAAAAACTAGGATATTCTCCTCACTTCTTTTTCTTTATGGTTAAGGCGATTTATCCATGTAAAAACTAGGATATTCTCCTCACTTCTTTTTCTTTATGGTTAAGGCGATTTATCCATGTAAAAACTAGGATATTCTCCTCACTTCTTTTTCTTTATGGTTAAGGCGATTTATCCATGTAAAAACTAGGATATTCTCCTCACTTCTTTTTGTTTATGGTTCAGACGATCTATCCATGTAAAAACTAGGATATTCTCCTCACTTCTTTCTCTTCATGGTTCAGACGATTTATCCATGTAAAAACTAGGATATTCTTCTCACTTCTTTCTCTTCATGGTTCAGACGATTTATCCAAGTAAAAACTAGGATATTCTCCTCACTTCTTTTTCTTCTTGGTTAAGACGATTTATCCATGTAAAAACTAAGATATTCTCCTCACTTCTTTTTCTTTATGGTTCAGACGATCTCTCCATGTAAAAACTAGGATATTCTCCTCACTTCTTTCTCTTCATGGTTCAGACGATTTTTCCATGTAAAAACTAGGATATTCTCCTCACTTCTTTCTCTTTATGGTTAAGGCGATTTATCCGTGTAAAAACTGGGATATTCTCCTCACTTCTTTCTCTTCATGGTTCAGACGATTTATCCATGTAAACACTAGGATATTCTCCTCACTTTTTTCTCTTCATGTTAAGGCAATTTATCCATGTAAAAACTAGGATATTCTCCTCACTTCTTTCTCTTCATGGTTCAGACGATTTTTCCATGTAAAAACTAGGATATTCTTCTCCCTTCTTTTTCTTCTTGGTTAAGGCGATTTATCCATGTAAAAACCAGGATATTCTCCTCACTTCTTTTTCTTTATGGTTCAGACAATCTCTCCATGTAAAAACTAGGATATTCTCCTCACTTCTTTCTCTTCATGGTTCAGACGATTTTTCCATGTAAAAACTAGGATATTCTCCTCACTTCTTTTTCTTTATGGTTAAGGCGATTTATCCATGTAAAAACTAGGATATTCTCCTCACTTCTTTTTCTTTATGGTTAAGGCGATTTATCCATGTAAAAACTAGGATATTCTCCTCACTTCTTTTTCTTTATGGTTAAGGCGATTTATCCATGTAAAAACTAGGATATTCTCCTCACTTCTTTTTGTTTATGGTTCAGACGATCTATCCATGTAAAAACTAGGATATTCTCCTCACTTCTTTCTCTTCATGGTTCAGACGATTTATCCATGTAAAAACTAGGATATTCTTCTCACTTCTTTCTCTTCATGGTTCAGACGATTTATCCAAGTAAAAACTAGGATATTCTCCTCACTTCTTTTTCTTTATGGTTCAGACGATTTATCCATGTAAAAACTAGGATATTCTCCTCACTTCTTTTTCTTCTTGGTTAAGACGATTTATCCATGTAAACACTAGGATATTCTCCTCACTTCTTTCTCTTTATGGTTAAGGCGATTTATCCGTGTAAAAACTGGGATATTCTCCTCACTTCTTTCTCTTCATGGTTCAGACGATTTATCCATGTAAACACTAGGATATTCTCCTCACTTTTTTCTCTTCATGTTAAGGCAATTTATCCATGTAAAAACTAGGATATTCTCCTCACTTCTTTCTCTTCATGGTTCAGACGATTTTTCCATGTAAAAACTAGGATATTCTTCTCCCTTCTTTTTCTTCTTGGTTAAGGCGATTTATCCATGTAAAAACCAGGATATTCTCCTCACTTCTTTTTCTTTATGGTTCAGACAATCTCTCCATGTAAAAACTAGGATATTCTCCTCACTTCTTTCTCTTCATGGTTCAGACGATTTTTCCATGTAAAAACTAGGATATTCTCCTCACTTCTTTTTCTTTATGGTTAAGGCGATTTATCCATGTAAAAACTAGGATATTCTCCTCACTTCTTTTTCTTTATGGTTAAGGCGATTTATCCATGTAAACATTAGGATATTCTCCTCACTTCTTTCTCTTCATGGTTCAGACGATTTATCCATGTAAAAACTAGGATATTCTTCTCACTTCTTTCTCTTCATGGTTCAGACGATTTATCCAAGTAAAAACTAGGATATTCTCCTCACTTCTTTCTCTTCATGGTTCAGACGATTTATCCATGTAAAAACTAGGATATTCTCCTCACTTCTTTTTCGTCTTGGTTAAGGCGATTTATCCATGTAAATACTAGGATATTCTCCTCACTTCTTTCTCTTTATGGTTAAGGCGATTTATCCATGTAAAAACTGGGATATTCTCCTCACTTCTTTCTCTTCATGGTTCAGACGATTTATCCGTGTAAAAACTGGGATATTCTCCTCACTTCTTTCTCTTCATGGTTCAGACGAATTATCCATGTAAAAACTAGGATATTCTCCTCACTTCTTTTTCTTTATAGTTCAGACGATCTATCCATGTAAAAACTAGGATATTCTCCTGACTTCTTTCTCTTCATGGTTCAGACGATTTATCCATGTAAAAACTAGGATATTCTCCTCACTTCTTTCTCTTCATCGTTAAGGCGATTTATCCATGAAAACACTAGGATATTCTCCTCACTTCTTTCTCTTCATGTTAAGGCGATTTATCCATGTAAAAACTAGGATATTCTCCTCACTTCTTTTTCTTCTTGGTTAAGGCGATTTATCCATGTAAAAACTAGGATATTCTCCTCACTTCTTTCTCTTTATGGTTAAGGCGATTTATCCATGTAAAAACTAGGATATTCTCCTCATTTCTTTCTCTTCATGGTTCAGACGATTTATCCATGTAAAAACTAGGATATTCTCCTCACTTCTTTTTCTTCTTGGTTAAGACGATTTATCCATGTAAACACTAGGATATTCTCCTCACTTCTTTCTCTTTATGGTTAAGGCGATTTATCCATGTAAAAACTAGGATATTCTTCTCACTTCTTTTTCTTTATGGTTAAGGCGATTTATCCATGTAAAAACTAGGATATTCTCCTCACTTCTTTCTCTTCATGGTTCAGACGAATTATCCATGTAAAAACTAGGATATTCTCCTCACTTCTTTTTCTTTATAGTTCAGACGATCTATCCATGTAAAAACTAGGATATTCTCCTGACTTCTTTCTCTTCATGGTTCAGATGATTTATCCATGTAAAAACTAGGATATTCTCCTCACTTCTTTCTCTTCATCGTTAAGGCGATTTATCCATGAAAACACTAGAATATTCTCCTCACTTCTTTCTCTTCATGTTAAGGCGATTTATCCATGTAAAAACTAGGATATTCTCCTCACTTCTTTTTCTTCTTGGTTAAGGCGATTTATCCATGTAAAAACTAGGATATTCTCCTCACTTCTTTCTCTTTATGGTTAAGGCGATTTATCCATGTAAACACTAGGATATTCTCCTCACTTCTTTCTCTTCATGTTAAGGCGATTTATCCATGTAAAAACTAGGATATTCTCCTCACTTCTTTCTCTTCATCGTTAAGGCGATTTATCCATGTAAACACTAGGATATTCTCCTCACTTCTTTTTCGTCTTGGTTAAGGCAATTTATCTATGTAAAAACTAGGATATTCTCCTCACTTCTTTCTCTTCATAGTTCAAACGATTTATCCATGTAAAAACTAGGATATTTTCTTCATGGTTCAGACGATTTATCCATGTAAAAACTTGGATATTCTCCTCACTTCTTTCTCTTCATGGTTAAGGCGATTTATCCATGTAAAAACTAAGACATTATCCTCACTTCTCTTCACGATCACCCTCCGCTCGTACAGCGGTATGTCTCCGGATTTACATCGCTAAAATCATGGGTTCGATTCCCCTGGGTGAGCTCAGCAGATAGCCCGATGTGGCTGTAAGTCAACACACACACACCCCGTGCGTCATGACACACATTAAAGTCCAGTCGGGTCAGATCCATCATTGGTGGTATCGAATTTTTTCGTGTATGTTGCCATGGTGTATTATAAATAAATATATATATACAATCATGTGAAAACGTTAGGACACCCTATGACAGCCTGTGTATCTTTGTAACATATTTGGATATATAGATATTTAATCTCAATTTTAACAATACTGAGGAATTATAGGAATATAACTAAACAATTAAAACTGAAGAAAAGACTTATGATGATTTTCTGTTAATGAAATTTTACAAAAATGCATATTCTGACTGAGAAAAATCTGGGACACCCTCCACATTTATTCCCACTTAACTCACATGATCAAAAGATCGCTTCTCAATATTGTGAATGAGGCTTGCTCTATTTAAACCTCAGACATTTAGTTTGGTGTGCTCCTGACTGTTGAAGTGAGAGTGAGCACCATGAAGAGAGCAAAAGAGCTGTCTGAGGCCTTCAGAAAGAAAATTGTAGAAACTTACGAGTCTGGTAAGGGATTTAAAATGATCTCAAAAGATTTTGAAATCAGCCATTCCACTGTCTGGAAAATAATTATCAACCAGTGGAGTGCTTTCAAAACAACTGCCAATATGTCCAGGTCTGGTCGTCCAAGCAAGTTCATCCCGAGTGCAGACCGCAAGATGCTAAAAGAGGTCTCTAAACACTCTAACATATCATCACGGGACCTACAGGAGACTCTGGTACTGTTGATGTGAAATAAGTTTAACTTGCATGGGAGGTGTGCAGGGAGGAAACCTTTGTTCTCTAAGAGAAACATCAAGGCCAGTCTGAAGTTTGCCAGAGAGAATGTAGACAAAGACCAGGACTTCTGGAATAATGTTCTTTGGACAGATGAGTCCAAAATTGAATTAGTTGGACACCAGAACAGGGGACACGTTTGACGTAAACCAAATACAACATTCCAGGACAAGAACCTCATACCAACTGTGAAGCAGGGAGGTGGAAGTGTCATGGTTTGGGGCTGCTTTGCTGCAGCAAGACCTGGACAGCTCACAATCTTAGAATCCAACATGAATTCTATTGTGTATCAGAGGGTATTTGAGGAACATGCGAGACCATCTGTAAAAAACTTAAAGCTGAAGCGGTACTGGACCCTGCTGAAAACTAAGAAATGGTGAGTCCTGGAATGGCCGAGTCAGAGCCCAGATCTTAATCCCATTGAGATGCTGTGGGGTGACTTGAAACGGGCTGTACATACAAGAAATACCTCAAACATTTCACAGCATTATGCAATGAGGAGTGGGGGCAAACTTTCTTCAGACCGATGTCAGAGACTGGTAGATGGCTACAAGAAGCGTCTCACTAATGTTATTTCAGCCAAGGTAGGTAACACTAACTATTAGGGTTAGGGTGTCCTAACGTTTTACTCAGTTAGAATATGCATTTTTGTAGAATTACATTTACAGAAGATCTTGAAAAGTCTTTTTCTAAAGTCAGTTTTAATTATTTAGTTATATTCCTATAATATCTTAGTATTGTTGAAATTGAGATTAAATATCTATATATCCAAATATGTTACAAAAATACACAGTCTCTCCAAGGATGTCCTAACTTTTTCACATGACTGTATATATGACTGCCTTAAGTTTTGGAGAGTTCATAAAGAAAGGCACAAGATAGTGAAGAGATCACTCATAAGTTATTGAGAATATGTCCTCCCAGAGGTCACTTTACAGTCTTACAATACTAATTGTTATCTGGAGTTATCTTCTCGTGATGGACAGAACGCAGATAGACCGCTATGCTAAACTTTGCGCTAAAACAAAGAAACAGACAAGAAAAGTTACGTGTTATTACAATCTTGTTGAGACACGTACTGACAAAATACACTGAATTAATTACTGAAAGTTTATTTATATTTTTACTCCTGTGTTACGTTGAGTCTTAACTACTTCAAGGAAAAAAACCCAACTAAAATAGGAGAAAATTGAATAATACGAACATATAAAAGATAGCAAAATAGATTTAGAATTTTGGTTCCATTATTTCTTGAAAACTAGTCCAAGAAATCAGGTTTTACTTTCAATACAGTGTAGTTATTAACTATTATTTTAACCAATATATAATATTTGATAAGTATTTCCACCAATATTTTATTTCCTAATATGAATTTGTTTGGGTGTTGAATTTCGCGCACTATCATCTGCCCTGAATTAACATGATCTTCACGTGACAGACCAGAGATATGGCGGCTAGTGAACAACACTCGACACCAATTCTTGGTGTATTCTTTATCAACGAAAAGTAGAACTGGTCTTCACGTTATAACGTCCCCATAACGGAAAGAGATCTAGAGTGTTTGTTGGTGGGATTCGAACCCGCAATTCCAGATTATGAATCGAGCGTCCTAACCATCCGGTTCCCCGATGTGAGATGTTTACACTTGATGTATATTTATATCATAGTAACGTATACGATAAACATCTAATTACCACTAACTCGTTATCTCTCTAATTTATTTGATTTGCAATTTTGTTTGAGGTGACATTACCTAGCCCTAACCGATGGTATCTATATTTAACTAAATGTCTGCTTTGTGCAAAATATTGGTTAAAATATATTTATGCCCACCCTTTTCTAGTTCCTTGTTACTTATACCAGTTTTAAACTACAACATTTCTCACAACACTTGGTATTTAAGGTAACAAAAGAAATATTTCCTGTCGCAGAAGAACGAACACAGAGTTATTAAACATTTATTGCAGGATTTAATCGAACTACCACGAGAGATCTAGGACAATTTTCAGCCGCATGTTGTTAAGGGCAACATGTGAATGTCATATCGGACTTAACCTGACCGTGACGTTTTGTGCTCCTGACCATTTTTTGAAGAACCGTTAATAGAATTACTGATAATTCTTAATGGAATAAATTAATTGTTTTATAAAATATTCTAAATACTGTATGATACGTAATAAAAATAAAGGAAAACTAGTAATTCAAATAACCTTCACGTTCTGTTTTTACTTACCCTAAGTAATACATATAATGAAATGTATTCACCAAGCCATATACAGAAACCAACTTTTAACGTTGGAGCCCGGCATGGCCAGGTGGTTAAGGCGCTCCACTCGTAATCTGAGGGTCGCGAGTTCGAATCCCCGTCTCACCAAACATGTTCGCCCTTTCAGCTGTAAACCCGTTATAATGTGGCGGTCAATACAACTAGTCGTTGGTAAAAGAGTAGCCCAAGAGTTGACGGTGGGGGTTGATGACCAGCAACCTTCCTTCTAGTCTTACGCTGCTAAATTAGGGACGGCTAGCGCAGATAGCCCTCGTGCAGCTTTGCGCGAAATTCAAAAAACAAACAAACAATCTTTCTTCAGGCCGCAAAAAGGTCGATCTTTGAAGTTGAAATTATCAAAACAGCGCAGTAAGAAAGTAGTTGTGTTTACACACATTTCACTTTCTGTAAAACTGTGTAAACAATAAACGAATCATAACGCAACGTATACTAATGATTATTGATAACGTTTCTTGGATGAAACCGAACACTGTTGATATTGTGTGCATTACGAAAAGACAGTTAGGTAGAACTGTGAATGTTATCAATAGATGGAGTGTCCGAAAAATCTGTGACTAGATGTCACTGACATTTTTCTTATTTTCACATATTTATATAAGCTCCAGTTAAACCAGTCTTGTTTCGAATTACAAAGCGAGTCTGCGGAACGCATTCTGTAATACTTGTTGAAGTGCTTATAGTTCCAGAGATTTTGGTTTTGGTTTCTTTGTATTTCTTGCAAAGCTACTCGAGGGCTATCTGCGCTATCCGTCCCTAATTTAGCAGTGTACGACCGTCAACTCTTTTACCAACGAATAGTTGGATTGACCGCCACATTATAATGCTCCCACGGCTGAAAGGGCGAGCACGTTTGGTTAGACGGTGATTCGAACTCTCGACTCTCAAATGACGAGTCCAGCGCCCTAACCACCAGACAGTTTAAATATGTATATGTGAAACACCAAACATCATTAGTCACCATCTCCCAGTGTTATTAAAACTTTCATTTAAATTTATTTTTACAATACTATCTTTCATTTAGATTCATAATAAGTATCAACAGTTCCTGAACGTACAACAATATATCTATTATTAGGTTATCTGTCACGTGGTGCTTAGTTTTTGGTTTTGGAATTTTCCCCAAAGCTTTTTGAGGGGCTAACAGCGCTAATCGTCCCTGATGTAGGAGTGATAAACAAGAGAAGAGATAGAATATATTTCTCACTATAAACTCTCTGACTACTCATTTCAAAGGATAGTGGATTGACTGTTAGGTTATAAATTCCCTACAGGCAATAGGACAAGCACGTGTGCTGTGACGGAAATTCAAACTCTCAGATCGAGGGTTAAGTGCCCTAACCACCAGGCCCTGCAGTGTACAATAAACTAAACATATAATAACATTAAGGATTCCTTTGTAGAGAACTCTGGTAAAGAGGTTTTTGAAACCACTGATGCTCACCATATTGTTTGTTTTAAAGTCACCCTGACTTTAATGAACTAAACATTTCTTTAACGTGTTATCAGAAAATAATTTGTCCCGCTTTTGTCTCAACTAATGTACAACTTTTAATGAATTATAAAAAATGGTTGAATTTAATGAAGGAAATTTAATTATTTTTAAAATTTCATTAGGGAAGGAAACGCTGCTCTGCAAGGACCTCTTCATTTGATGTAGGTGAGTGATTATGTGGTACTGTACCCCTTCAGTTATTATGTGGTACTGTACCCCTTCAGTTATTATGTGATACTGTACCCCTCCAGTGATTATGTGATACTTGTACCCCCTCTAGTGATTATGTGATACTGTACCCCTTCAGTTATTATGTGGTACTGTACCCCTTCAGTTATTATGTGATACTGTACCCCTTCAGTTATTATGTGATACTGTACCCCTTCAGTGATTATGTGGTACTGTACCCCTTCAGTTATTATGTGATACTGTACCCCTTCAGTGATTATGTGATACTGTACCCCTTCAGTTATTATGTGATACTGTACCCCTCCAGTGATCATGTGATACCCTACCCCCTCCAGTGTTTATGTGATACTGTACCCTTTCAGTGATCATGTGATACCCTACCCCCTCCAGTTATTATGTGATACTGTACCCCTTCAGTTATTATGTGATACTGTACCCCTCCAGTGATTATGTGATACTTGTACCCCCTCTAGTGATTTTGTGATACTGCACCCCTCTAGTGATTATGTGATTCTGTATCCCCTCCAGTGTTTATGTGATACTGTACCCCTCCAGTGATCATGTGATACCCTACCCCTTCAGTTATTATGTGATAGTGTATCCCTTCAGTAATTATATGATACTGTATCCCTTCAGTTATTATGTGATACTGTATCCCTTCAGTGATTATATGATACTGTACCCCTTCAGTTATCATGTGATACTGTACCCCTTCAGTTATTATGTGATACTGTATCCCTTCAGTGATTATATGATACTGTACCCCTTCAGTTATCATGTGATACTGTACCCCTTCAGTTATTATGTGATACTGTATCCCTTCAGTGATTATATGATACTGTACCCCTTCAGTTATCATGTGATACTGTACCCCTTCAGTTATTATGTGATACTGTATCCCTTCAGTGATTATATGATACTGTACCCCTTCAGTTATCATGTGATACTGTATCCCTTCAGTTATTATGTGATACTGTATCCCTTCAGTGATTATATGATACTGTACCCCTTCAGTTATCATGTGATACTGTACCCCTTCAGTTATTATGTGATACTGTATCCCTTCAGTTATTATATGATACTGTACCCCTTCAGTTATCATGTGATACTGTACCCCTTCAGTTATTATGTGATACTGTATCCCTTCAGTTATTATTAGATACTGTACCCCTTCAGTTATTATGTGATACTGTACCCCTTCAGTTATTATGTGATACTGTACCCCTCTAGTGATTATGTGACACTGTACCCCCTCTAGTGATTTTGTGATACTGTACCCCTCCAGTTATTATGTGATACTGTACCCCTTCAGTTATCATGTGATACTGTACCCCTCCAGTTATTATGTGATACTGTATTCCTCTAGTGATTATGTGATTCTGTATCCCCTCCAGTGTTTATGTGATACTGTACCCCTCCAGTGATCATGTGATACCCTACCCCCTCAAGTGATTATGTGATACTGTACCCCTCCAGTGATTATGTGATACTTGTACCCCCTCCAGTTTTAGGATTAAGCTATTTCCTGTTATATCACCAACGCTAAAAACAAAACAAACTTTAATCAGTGGAGACTATAAGTTAAGAAATCAACAAATATTTTTGTTGATATGTTGATATGTACATCTTAATGTTTAGACCCCAGTGGCACAGCGGTATGTCTGCTGACTTTCAACGAGAGAAATCGGGGTTCAATCCCCATGGTGAGCAAAGCACAGAGAGCTTCTTTGCTTAACTAAAACAAAACAAGAAATGTGGTATTGAGAGCACAATGAAGATTAAATATTATCTCCTTTCTGAGACAGCAGTGAGTATGGGGGTCAACTGTATAATCTTATGATCTCAAAATCGTGTTGTATTTCGAATGTTGCGCGATAATGAAATGATATTAAAGTTATAATTACTCGTTATCGGAACGTGTTTTATGCAACGAGTTTGTTTGTTTCTCTTTTGTATTTGGCACTTCCAATTTTCAAGAAGAAATTCCGTCGGCAGAATGTGGAAACGGTTCCTTATGGTAAATTGAACATGGCAAACAGTAGTGAGAGGAAGAGAATATATTATATTAGGACCATCTAGTTTGTCGTGTAGCGCGACTACCATATGTAGAAAACCTGACACACTAGTCCTCAGGGACCACTTGAGCAGTCCTCATTTGTGTGCTCGCTTGTGGATCAAATATCGAACCAGCAGGATGGATATAAATGGAAGATTATATGTTGCTAGTGGTAACAACAACGTTTACAGATGTGTTTGAATCACTGATTCGTATTCGTTCCCATATTTTGTATTTAAATGACAGATTATATGATGCTGGTGGTAGCAACAACGTTTACATATGTGTTTGGATCACAAATTAGTGTTCGTTCACATAATTCTTATTTAAATAGAAGATTACATGGTGATAGTGGTAGCAACAACGTTTACAGATGTGTTTGGATCACTGATTTGTGCTTGTTCTCGTATTTCTTAGAGACACTCTTGATTGGTTCTTTTCTTTAATATTGTGATTCACGATTAAAACTTTTTCTGCCAAATTCTGTTTCTGTTTGTTGAAACATTTTGCTCATTACAGATGTTTTAATGCATCTCGTGGGTTTGGTTCTAGTTTTGTTTGTAATTTTTAAATGCACAAAATTACGATCACGGTTATATCACAAAACATGTCTTCGTGTGTTTTTCACCAATAAATATTTCACAAGTTTTTGACCAGACGGAATGATCATTAAGAATAAAAACCAGATTGTTTGTGTTTTACTCAAGATAAAAATAACTGAAAAATAAATACGTAAAAACTCACATAAACCATTCTCAGAAACTACAACACTGCTAGAAACATGATGAGTAACAATGTTGAAACAATAAAAAACGGATATTTGAGAAGTTGTTTTGTTTGTTGCTAAGGTTAGAGATTAGCATTTAAAATCCGAATTTTGTGTTATAATTCTACAGACTTACTGCTGAGTCATTGAAGGAGGGATATGAAAGAAGGAAACAAACAAAAATCAAGATATGGCTACGTTATCCTTTTTTAATTCTCATGAAAATCAGCAAGGCTTTCTGACACTTCCTCTGAGTTTGGTTTGTTTGTTGCTAAGCACAAATCTACACGATGGGCTATCTGTGTTCTGCCCACCACGGGTATCGATTTGGTTTGGTTTGAATTTCGCGCAATTTATTTTCAAATAAATAAATAATATATAATGAAAGTTAACACTAAACCCAGGTGTCACTGATGTGCACTGTTACATTCTCTTAGATGGACCTGCCGAGGCTAGTACTTACAAGAAAAGAAATCAAAATGAGAACGACCTCCACGTCTCTGCTTCTATGACTTCACAAGGTATCTTAGTCTAAGATTTAACAATTCGAGTAGACAGCTACTTTATATTATTTAGTTCAATGTGTTTTTAGGACAGAAGAGGTACTTATATCATTACATAATCAGTGAGACGAAGAGGTTTGGTTTGATTCGTTTTAAATTTCGCGCAAAGCTACATTAGGCCTATCTGTGCTAGCCGTCCCTAATTTAGTAGTGTAAGACTAGAAAGAAGACAGCTAGTTATCACCACCCACCGCTAACTCTTGTGCTACTCTTTTACCAACGAATAGTGATGTGTTTACTCTTACCCATATCAAGTATGTGAATTGTTATAGATGTAGCAGTAAACATATTTTTCTAAAGTATTATTGAAGTGTTTATTCAAGTGCACTATTCTGTTTAATGCATTAGTAACGTATTCCCTGTAAAATAACGTTGAGGTGTTTATTTGAATATTCATCAGTTACATTATTTGTAACAAATATATCAGCTCTATATAAAGTAACATTGAAGTGTTTATTCGTTTCTACACAAGATTTTGTTTGTTTGTTTTGGAAATTCGCACAAAGCTACTCGAGGGCTATCTGTGCTAGCCGTCCCTAGTTTTGCAGTGTAAGGCTAGAGGGAAGGCAGCTAGTCATCACCACCCACCGCCAACTCTTGGGCTACTCTTTTACCAACGAAGAGTGGGATTGACCGTCACATTATACACCCCCACGGCTGGGAGGGCGAGCATATTTAGCGCGACGCGGGCGCGAACCCACGACCCTCGGATTACGAGTGCACGCCTTCACGCGCTCGGCCATGCCAGGTCAGCTACACAAGATAAAGTATTTGTCATACATGTGGCTCTAACCAGTTCTATTTCATGCAATGTTCATTCATCTTTATATCACGTACATCATTACTCATGGATACATTTGTTACCTGTACATCATTACTCATGGATACATTTCTTACCTGTACATCATTACTCATGGATACATTTCTTACCTGTACATCATTACTCATGGATACATTTCTTACCTACTCTCTGTACAGAGAAGCTGAAGAGTATAATTATCATTCTGTAGGTAATGTATTGTATTTGTTTAACATAAATGATAGACATTTTGTGGGTCGTGGCGTAACATATTATTTCGCTGGAAAGGATGTTGTTTACCTAAAACTTACGGCTGAAAGGGCAAATATGTTTGGTGTGACAGGGATTTGAACCCGTGACCCTCGGATCACGCATCGAATGCCTTACCCTCCTGAACGTGCCGGACCAGGCCGAAGAGGAACTCTACATTTTTTAATTTTTTTTTTGCCTCCCAGACGTGTTCGTTATAATATTACAGTTCCGAGTTTCAAGGTTTTTCATTTTTTTAATGAATATTTGGTTTATTCAATCTTATAAGTGTTTTGTAAACCTCTTGTTTCGTAAATAATATAATGGACATAGTGCGGGTTGAAATACTATTATATATATTCTTTTCAGAAATATCCTACGGGGCTTGGTAAAGAATAAACTGTTAAAAATTCAGGAAGTTTAACACTGTTGTCTTACGTCAAATATAATTTATTACAATAACTATTTAACAGCTTAGGAATGGTGTTCACGTAATAAAAGTTACTATAACAAATATATTAAATATGCAGCTCCCTGACTACTGATATATTTAATGCGGTTTCGGCCGGCCCGATGAGCTCTGGTCTTGAATGAAACGCGTCGTTGGCAATGGATATTGCAAGCATAGAGTAACTGAAATACTATCGTACATTCTACTTCTCTTAACCCACCTGGCCATGCCGGAACATTTTACATCATGTTACTCGACACCTTCTGAATTTTTGTACATCATAAAGCCTTGTAGTTTGTAGAAAGTCCTAGGCCTCAGTTGGCAATGTGTATATATACAAAAATAACTTAAACAAAAGACGCTGCACTAATTGAAAAGATCCCAGGGTAGAAACTACAATGTAGGATTATAAAATGTACCCTAGGTTTTGGAGGTGACTGCCGAAGTAGGACCCACATAGCAGTGGGGATACACCGTCTATCAGTTTTAACCTCCATTCGCCAGTCTCACATAAGAAATAAAGAATTAGAAACATATATTAAGTTTACCTCGATTACGATAGGTAGTTCTTATTACGGACGTTCCACGTATAAAGAACATTATAAGATATTATTACAGCAAAATTATTAAATTGTACCCACTTAGTATATATTTAGTGGATATGCTTCTTGATATAAACTTCTGAACTGCATCTTTTGTATTTTAAGACAAATATGTGATAGTTTCATGAACACCAGCCAAAATCTCTTGCAAACTGTATATATGTATTGATTTATTTTAACGTAATGAGACGTAAGTACTCACTCCTCGAAGCGAAAAACTAATGAATGCCATTACTTTGTGTGTGTATGTATATATATATATGTATATGTACTAAAACACTTTAACCAGAAAACCACCAACTTACTTTTATTCGCTGTTAGAAACTTTTCAAGAACAAGTTCGAAAGGAAATGGCTTACAGAGAAGAACTTTCCAAGCAGCTTCACTATGTTAGAGGTAAGTTTCACAATCCCCAAAAGAACTCCCTGTAAACCCTCCTGGAGAATCAGCGGTAAGCTTTACAAACCACAAAAGCACTCCCTGTAAATTCCCCTGGTGGTTCGGAGGTAAATTTCTTTATCCACAAAAGCACTCCCTGTAAATTCCCCTGGTGGTTCGGAGGTAAGTTTCTTTATTCCCAAAAACACTCCCTGTAAATTCCCCTGGTGGTTTGGAGTTAAGTTTCTTTATCCACAAAAGCACTCTACCTAAATTCCCCGCTGCGTCAGTGGTGAATTTCATTATCCAACAAAATCACTCCCTTTTAGTCCCCCCCTGCAATGTGTGTGTTTTCTTATAGTAAAGCCACATCGGGCTAACTGCTGAGCCCACCGAAGGGGATCGAACCCCTCATTTAGCGTTGTAAATCCGTAGACGTGCCGTTGTACTAGAGGGGGCCCTCTTGCAGTTAAACGGTAAGTTTCATGATTCTCAAAAACACTTCCTTAAAATCTTTGCTTGGGGTCAGAGATAAATGAGCAGATCAAAAAGATTTTTCTTAATCACTGATTTTCGTAATAAAGATAAAAAAACTAATAATATCAACTTCCGGCTATCAACTTCCGGCAGACGAAATGTACTTACTGAGATTTAAATTTATATAAAAAAAAGTCCGGTAACGAGAATAGCAGATTAAATATACTGCCTTTACTCCCTTACTTCGAATGTTCAGAAATAATTCTTTCATCAGTTATGTACTGTCGTTAATAACGATGTTTTCGATCATAAACCCAAATTATAGTGAAAACGAAGAACAACTGCCGCTGTTATTAAATTATACTGAATTAAGTTTCGAGAACGCGAGCCTTGATTATTTTAAGCAATTATTGTTATTGATGTTACAAAAACTATTCATTGTCACTGTTGCCTGCCCCCAGTGGCTCAGCGGTATTGTCTGCGGACTTACACGCTAAAATCCGGGTTTCGATACCCATGGTAGGCAGAGCACAGATAGCCCATTGTGTAGCTTTGTGCTTAATTCGAAACAACAACAACACTGTTGCCTGCCCCAAGTAGTTCAAAGGAAAGTCCACAGACTTGTAACGGTAAAAATCGGGTTTCGATACCCGTCGTAGGCACAACAAGAACAGTTGATTGTCTAGATTTGTGATTATCTACGAACATATATTTTTCTGTGCAATGTCTTTGTCAGCCAGAAGCATATAGTGATTTTAATTATATGATTACTACTTCACGATTTTCGTGAATAACCACTGACAAAATATTTTGATTTCTTTTTATTGTAAGGAAGTTTCAGGGGTATCACGAAAAAACATTGATTTTACTGTAAGGGAATTCCAGGGGGCATCACAAAAATATTGGTTCTACTTTCAGGAAAGTTTCAGAGGGATCACAAAAACATTATTTTTACTGTTAGGGAGTTCTAGGGGCATCACAAAAAATTTAGTTTTACTATAAGGCAAGTTTCGGGGTATTAGAAACATTTTTTTTTTCTGTAAGGGAAGTTTCGGGGTGTGTCACAAAAACCATTGATGCAACATGTGTCACTTATGTTACTCTAAAATGCGATAGGAATATTAATTAAACAGTTTCTAGGATAGAATGTTCGAGACCATCTGGAGAATGTTTTTAGGACTCCAACGCTTTGATAACTGAAAATAACTCGATATCTGTATTTTAACGATATAAAACCCAAATTACAGTTCAAGCAGTTTTAACCTGTAGCTGCAAGTTGCAAGTTAGATATTAGAAAACCAAACCATCACCCTGCAGTGGACCATTGTGGGAAAAGAAATGTTTGTATAATCAAAAACGTTATCTGATACCTTGAGTATGAAAGAGACCCCTGTGTTCATTTTAGAAAAGGTAACATAAGATACCAATATACTGAGACAAAACGTTTCATTTCAGTAGATAATTTGTGTCAAGAGTTTTAAGTTTTTAAAATTTTTTGTTTAGTTTTTAGTTTCTAATGTAATACGAACCACAAGTTTTGACTTTCTCGTGTAGATGCTCTGTCTTAAGAGTTTTAAGTTTTCCTATATATAATAGTTTGTTTAGTTTTTAGTTTCTAATGTAATACGAACCACAAGTTTTGACTTTCTCGTGTAGATGCTCTGTCTTAAGAGTTTTAAGTTTTCCTTTATATAATAGTTTGTTTAGTTTTTAGTTTCTAATGTAATACGAACCACAAGTTTTGACTTTCTCGTGTAGATGCTCTGTCTTAAGAGTTTTAAGTTTTCCTTTATATAATAGTTTGTTTAGTTTGTAGTGTATAATGTAATACGAACCACAAGTTTTGTTTTTCTCGTGTAGATGCTCTGTGCCAAGAGCTGGACCAAGAAAGGAAGGCACGATTCACTGTGCAGCAAAAACTTAAAGGTAAAAAACAGACACATGTTACCTGCAGTACCTCACATAGTCCTAACGATAATTTTATTTTCAACAATATTTATCACAGTACCTCACATAGTCCTAACGATAATTTTATTTTCAACAATATGTATCACAGTACCTCACATAGTCCTAACGATAATTTTATTTTCAACAATATGTATCACAGTACCTCACATAGTCCTAACGACAATTTTATTTTCAACAATATGTATCACAGTACCTCACATAGTCCTAACGACAATTTTATTTTCAACAATATGTATCACAGTACCTCACATAGTCCTAACGACAATTTTATTTTCAACAATATGTATCACAGTACCTCACATAGTCCTAACGACAATTTTATTTTCAACAATATGTATCACAGTACCTCACATAGTCCTAACGACAATTTTATTTTCAACAATATGTATCACAGTACCTCACATAGTCCTAACGACAATTTTATTTTCAACAATATGTATCACAGTACCTCACATAGTTCTAACGACAATTTTATTTTCAACAATATGTATCACAGTACCTCACATAGTCCTAACGACAATTTTATTTTCAACAATATGTATCACAGTACCTCACATAGTCCTAACGACAATTTTATTTTCAACAATATGTATCACAGTACCTCACATAGTCCTAACGACAATTTTATTTTCAACAATATGTATCACAGTACCTCACATAGTCCTAACGACAATTTTATTTTCAACAATATGTATCACAGTACCTCACATAGTTCTAACGACAATTTTATTTTCAACAATATGTATCACAGTACCTCACATAGTTCTAACGACAATTTTATTTTCAACAATATGTATCACAGTACCTCACATAGTCCTAACGACAATTTTATTTTCAACAATATGTATCACAGTACCTCACATAGTTCTAACGACAATTTTATTTTCAACAATATGTATCACAGTACCTCACATAGTCCTAACGACAATTTTATTTTCAACAATATGTATCACAGTACCTCACATAGTTCTAACGACAATTTTATTTCAACAATATGTATCACAGTACCTCACATAGTTCTAACGACAATTTTATTTTCAACAATATGTATCACAGTACCTCACATAGTCCTAACGACAATTTTATTTTCAACAATATGTATCACAGTACCTCACATAGTCCTAACGATAATTTTATTTTCAACAATATGTATCAGTCAATGTTTGCATATGAAAGCATTACACGGATTTTTTTTTAAAGAATGAATTAAATGTTTCAATATAAACTTTCGAAACGTTTCGTTTCCTTTTATTTGAGTTTATGGACAAAACACGAAGATCTTTTGTCAGGCGTCAAACACTAGCCAGCTTCTTTTGGTTACTTTCACCACTTGTTACCAAATGTGTTTAATCTGTCGAAGAAGAAACTAGAAACAAAATATTAAATATCTGTTAACAGCAACACTATTCAATCTTTCCATCCTCCGTATTGCCATGACCAGTTGCTATCGCTTTGGTACTGATTCCAAGACTGAAAAAGGACACTAAATTTAAAAAGAATGCCTACTAAATAATATATTTATGTTTTTTTCGGTTTTTTTTGTGAATGCAGTGGTTTGGTTTGAATTTCGCACAAAGCTAAACGAGGGCTATCTGCGCTAGCCGTCCCTAATTTAGCAGTGTAAGACTGAAGGGAAGGCAGTTAGTCATCACCACCCACTACCAACTCTTGGGCTACTTATTCTTTTACCAACGAACAGTGGAATTGGCCGTCACATTATGACGCTTCCACGGCTTAAAGGGCGAGCATGTTTGGTGTGATGGGGATTCGAACCCGCGACCCTCGGATTACGAGTCGAGCACCTTAACCACCCGGCCATGCCGGGTGTGAAGGCAGTGGACCTTGTAAGAAGATCTGTTTTATTTCACCAGGAAAGTGTATTAGTAACTTATTCATACAGAGCGGTAACGTGAAGACTCTTTTCACATGAACTGTGGCTATACGACAATGTCGTATCCACCTGCTTACATAGTTACTAATCACCAAGAGATATACATCCGCAGAGTATGGAATAAGGTTAGAAAATGCCCGGATCAAAATCTAAGATTTTATGTGGTGCTTCTGTTGGATATTTATTGATAAATGCATTGATTTGTTTGTTTGTTTGTTTGTATAAAAATATTGTGTTTTCGTTCTTTCTTCCAGAAGCTCAGACAGCACTCCAGGCCTTCACCTGTAAGATGCTGAACCCACGTCACTGTGGCGAGTGTGGTTACAAGTCTTCTTTAATGGAGTGACGAGATATTTTCGAAAATGTCTCACCCCATCAGCACCTTGCAACCAATTACTGGTACATCTTATCTTAGTTGTGTGTAACTTTTCACTCTTTTACCTACTGCCTGCGTGTGTAAACTTCCTTGATCACATTGGTTTGTTTTTATTTGTTAACCGAGTATAACTGGTTAGTATAGAAGTCAGTGGATTTCTGTATATATTTGAAATGATGGGCATGAACGGTTCTAGAGTTAAGTTTGGCCGAAGTCAGATTAATTACAATATATCAGAGACGATGAGTCGTATTGGCCAATAAGTACTGGTTAGTCACATAGATTAGTGGAGATAAACCTAGTCTAATGCTGTTTATTGTCCTTGTTATGTACGATGTACAATGATAGAAAAACTTATTGCCATATAATTTATAAATGTAAGTTAATGAGAAATAAATAAATAGAACTGTCATTCTTGTTGTCTTTGTAACAACTGATATTCAGTTCCACTCCAAGTTTGATATCATATCAATCACTAGTAAAATATCCTTGAAGGTATATGAGGCACTCATTATATGGGCTTGAATACGTTAGATCAAAATACTTTTTGTATTTTAATCAGCAAACCACGTAACAACCAAAGTCAAGAAATAAATGGATACTTATGCTATTTCCATATTAAAGCATGCCGGTAAAGTCGCCGGACGGAGAACCTATGAATGTTTGTGCGATCGAACTGTTAAAACCGATGTTAGGAATTCGATGACTTTAGACATTAGATTAGTTACGATAAACTTTAGGAAGAAGAAGTGTGCTTTGAACACGACAGGCTTGTGGAAAGCTTCATGAAGGAGGAACGCGCTTTGAACAGGACAGGCTTATGAAAAGATTCATGGAGAAGAAACGTGCTTTGAACCAGACAGACTCACAGTAGAACATTTCACAATATAAACGACGCTGTAAAGTTATTTTCAAGATGCACAGTTGTTGACTAGAGCAAAATCTTCGTGGCAACTTAAAGAGAAACAGCATGGTGAGACAACAAAATTATTTTAATATAATGTACTCAACCACTGTATTCAAACAGATAAACAGAATATTGTCTAAATAAAAAGAAGACTTTAAACGGAAAATTATATGAAAGCACATTTTACTGTATTAACAAGAAGTAAAGTACTTTTAGTTTTGCTTACTTAGCTCGTTTTCAAACCAAAGATATCCAATTGAATGTTGTACAAATAAAAGCAAGAACTTTGTACTGTCAAAACCTCAGCGGACTATAAGCATGAGATTTTTCTGACTTTTCAGGGACAACATGTCTTTAAATGCTATTTACTTAATTGATGTGTTTTATTGTTTTCAATGAGATATTATCAGACCAATTAATTTCATAAATACTTACTAGATGTCCTTCCGCAGGGAGAGTTTATCCGCTTCGAGAGTAAATAATACCAAATTAACAGTAACAAATATTTTTGTTCCATGTTTTTCATTTCATGTTTACTGCTGTGTTGTAACCTACAGACTTCATAATTCTTCTCCTGATTAATGGCAGGCGTACATTTTACTGACGTAACGAAAGTACAAATTTCAACGTTGATCGTCCTTAATGTGACGTCATTTTAGTATCTACTGACCGACTGACTGACAGACAACACACTACAATAAAGTGATATAAATGGTTAAAAAAGGTGACCGGCCTTCAGATCTCTCTCTAGAAAGTGTATGACAAGGTGGTTAAGGCACTCGACTTGTAATCCGAGGGCCGCGGGTTCGAATCCCCGTCGCACCACACATGCTCGCCCTTTTAGCAGTGAGGGCGTTATAATGTGACGGTCAATCCCACTATTCGTTGGTAAAAGAGTAGCCCAAGAGTTGGTGGTGGGTGGTGATGACTAGCTGCCTTCCCTCTAGTCTTACATTGGAAAATTAGCGACGGCAAGCACAGATAGCCCTCTTGTAGCTTTGCGTGAAATTCAAAACAAACCAAACTCCAGGAAATTATGTTATTTGAGATTTTTAAGACATTTTGACCCACTTGATTCAATAAAAGTTTGTCAAACAGAAATACAAGAACTACTATAAAACGGTGTTATCCCATAGCTCGAAATAATGTTTTGTTTTTTATTTTTTATTTTTTCATTGCAGAAGATAAATTTCGAATTTTAACACTGTAAGTCCGCAAACTTACCACTGGTACATCGAGGGACTACTTTTTATGAAAATATTTTGATACGGGAAACAGAATTAATTAAAACACAAGAAACTGGTCATCTTATTTTCCTGATCCCATTGGTTGGTTTTATTTTTCAGCTAACGCCAGTGTTACGTCAGCGAGTTAAAATCACACACTGCTCTATTTCTTACATTTAACTTTGTTATTATTCCGCTACACGTTGATTTTAATGTAACCTCAAGTTTCAGTCTATGATTTTGGCAAAACCGACAGATAGACAAATATTCTTCGGTCGGTTTTTAGTCGGTAGCCATGATTCATGCACGCGCATTTTCGTACGAATATCATTAGGTTAAAACTGTGATCTCAAACTTATATCTTTTCGTGTCAAGGAAGAGTTAAAAAACGTGTTTTTACAAGTATTTATTTTATACCAAATGCTAGAAACTCACACAAGGTCTTTATGACATGTTTTGTAGGGATTACATATGCAAAATCGGGTCGTTTGGGTTGAGAAAATATTTTACACAGAAGAGCGAACAACGTTTCGACCTTCTTCGGTCATCGTCAGGTTCACAAAGAAAGAGGTAACTGGCCGGAAGCTGACCACATGTTTGGAAGGGGTTGTGTAACTGAGTGTCGTAATGTAGAGGGCGGGGTTAGATGTTTGAATATATAATTTTATCCATAATATTAATATAGGTATAATGGCGTTCCTTTATATTGGTTTATTTTGGGTTTAAGTTGTTGTATAAGTAAGGCTTCTTTAATTTTGCGTTTGTTTTTGTTTGTTTCTTTATTTAGTATTTTAGTGTTTTCTATGGTTATGTTGTGTTTATTTGACTTGCAATGTTCGAAAACGTGTGAAGGGGACTTTCTATGTTCTTTGAATCTGGTTTCCGTTTTTCTACTTGTTTCTCCAATATAGAAGTCGTGGCAGTTATCACATTGTATTTTATAAATGATGTTGGTGTGGTGTTTGTCAGTGTAGTTTTTACATAGTATAGACCTTAGTTTTGTGCCTGGTTTTTGAATAAATTTGGTATTAACTGGAATATCATATTTTGTCACTAGGCTTTGCAAAATGTTGGTTATTTGTCTGCTGATATTTACCAAGATTGTAATTAAACGATTCATATGTGGACATTATTGGTCGTAATGGACAATCTGGTTTATGAGGCTTGGGGATGCCGTATATTTGTGGTGTGCGTGAGTCGGTTTTACGTAGGTAGGAATAAAGTGTTTGTGAAATTGTGTTGGCTTTTTTGTAGTAGCAATTTGTTCAGTTGCGTCTCATGTGTCTTGGTAAATACATAACATGGGCATTCTCCAAATATGTAACATCAGCCATCTCATTCATCAAAGACTCTTTTAATTTCAAGTTTAATCTACATCAACTTAATCATAAAGCCTTAATGGCTAGTTTTGATATTATATCCTTCTTTACAGAAGTTCCAACCACTGAAGCCTGCAAGACCCTAACCCAACTATAGACATTCCCAGTAACCAATTGGCAACCCTCATGGAATTCACCACAATAAAGACAAACTTCATGTTCAACAACCAAAACTATATACAAACAAATGGCCTAAGCATGGGCAACCCAGTATCACCAGTTCTAGCCAATATTTTTATGACACAAGTTGAAACACAAGCAATTAACACAGCATTACATCCACCACTATACTGGTACAGATATGTAGATGACACGGTTGCGGAATTCAAATCTACAAAACACATACTTAATTTTTTTAATCACATTAAATCTATTCATCCCAACATTAACTTCACATGTGAACAGAAAGAAAGGAATCGAATATCATTTCTTAACCTCAAAATTACAAGAACCGACACTCAATTCAAAACAGAAATCCACCGAAAAATCACTCATACTGGACAATACATTCCTTGGGACTCAGCACATGAAACAAAACAAAAACTCAACATACTAAGAAACCAGATAAACACAGCCATAAAACTATGCTCACCAGATAAAATTAACGATGAATTAGACAAAATAAAACAATACTTCATCAACATCAATAAGTTTCCTCCACAAACCGTAGAAAACATTATACGCACATACCTAGACAGAAAGCAAAATCAACCAACAAAAGTAAATATATCTCACGAACAAAAAAAATCACGAAACCATATACTGCTGATTACCATATATTCCTGACATCAGCAGACAAATAACCAACATTTTGCAAAGCCTAGTGACAAAATATGATATTCCAGTTAATACCAAATTTATTCAAAAACCAGGCACAAAACTAAGGTCTATACTATGTAAAAACTACACTGACAAACACCACACCATTATTTATAAAATACAATGTGATAACTGCCACGATTTTTATATTGGAGAAACAAGTAGAAAAATGGGAACCAGATTCAAAAAACATAAAAAATCACCTTCACACGTTTTCGAACACAGCAAGTCAAATAAACACAACATAACCATAGAAAACACTAAAATACTAAATAAAGAAACAAACATAAACAAACGCAAAATTAAAGAAGCCTTACTTATACAACAACTTAAACCCAAAATAAACCAATATAAAGGAACACCATTATACCTATATTAATGTAATAAAATAAATAAAATTATATATTCAAACATATAACACCGCTCTCTACGTTCCGACACTCAGTTACACAACCCCTTTCAAACATGTGGTCAGCTTCCGGTCAGTTATCTCTTTCTTTGTGGACCTGACGATGACCGAAGAAGGTCGAAATATTGTTCGCTCTTCTATGTAAAATATTTTCTCAACCCAAACGAGCCATTTTTGCATATATATTTCTCTACAAGTGGGTTTTCTTGACATCACTGATTTTGTAGGGATTGAAGAATATTCACATACTGAATATAATATAACATAGTAGGCTGAAGATACATAATATTAATTACCATCTGGACACTAGAGGTAAGAAGTTCAGGATTAAATCACAAGGAATATGCTTACTCATAGTTAAACGCAAAGTTACACAGTAATATGCCCGCCACGGGTATTAAATCGTGGTTTTTAGCGTTAGAATTATTAAGATGTCATAGCAAATAAAATAATCTGATTGTTTCAAGCAGCTTGACCATTAGTAAATAACAGGTGATTAGTTGAAAATAAAATGGGAAGCCACACACACAAAATAAATGGTGACAAATTACATGTTACAAGTTATGAATCTTAGCCTAAACATGCATACATAAGCATAATATTACTACAATAAAACTAAAATATTCATCGAAAAATTACAGTTTTTAAGTCTAATGGTTTGTTTGTTCAGTTGATTGTAATTAAGCACAAAGCTATACAGCGAGGTATATGTGCTCTGCCCACCACGGGTATCGAAGCTCGGTTTCTAACGGTGCCACTGGGGGAACTAAGCCTAACGTAATGGGTTCTCTTAACGAACATTATTAGTTTACAATAGTCGAGTTCTGCGCTATATATTTTTAGAGCCAATGATAAAAACATGTAATTCAGATAATTTGTGAGCATTGCTATCGTTTTAGCGCAAAGGTACACAGTTGGCTTTATGAACTCTGGCCACCACGTTGAATCAAACCCCGGATTTTAGAGCTGTAGAGCCTTAAACTTATTATTGACTCACCGCGAGAGAGGGAGAGAAAAGTGGTAAAACTAAATTCAGCTGACGATTGAGTCTTCAGTATGAAATCTCTTAAATATGTAGCAAATTTTAAAATGTATATGTGATATTTAAATACCTCCGTTACTGAAGATGAACAGAAGCTGTGCTTGCATCCTGTTGTGTGCTTACGTTTGTCAGCACAATTTCTCGGAAAAGACTGAATAGATTTGAACGATTTTTGTTTGTTTGTTTTTAATCTCGCACAAAGCTACTCGAGAGCTATACTGTGCTAGCCGTCCCTAATTTAGCAGTGTAAGACTAGAGACAAGGCAGCTAGTCATCACCACCCACCGCCAACTCTTGGGCTACTCTCTTACCAACGAATAGTGGGATTGACCGTCACATTATATGCCCCTACGGCTGGAAGGACGAGCATGTTTAGCGCGACGCGGGCGCGAACCCGCGACCCTCGGATTACGAGTCGCACGCCTTACGCGCTTGGCCATGCCAGGCCAGATTTGGACGAACGTTGATATACATTTGAACTATGACCCAACTTAAAAGAAATTTTGGAGGGTCACTTTCAACGCTCAAAGTCACAACAATGATATGAAAATCCCAAACTCTCTAGTTGTTAACATTTTACTATTTTTGTTCTATAACTCAGTCAAAAAGTGATTTTGACGAAACTTGGTGGACGTATACAGAATGCTGTTACTCATTGACCTGCAGTAACGGTCAGCGTTTTGTTTATGAGAACGAACATACAGACACATTTCCGTTATTTGTTTCGGGGCCAGATGTGATCAACGCTAGTGCTATATCGAAAACTCCACTAGTTTGTTTGTTTCTATTTTGAATACAGATTGTAAATAACGCATATCTAAATGCTCATTTACGCGATGAACCGTTTCAGATAGACTCAACCTCGAGTGCGAAACGTTAACTCAGAATAATCAACACTGACTACAACTCTCGAAATTCATGGTATAATGATGTGACTTTCGCCACACTGGAAACAAATTACCGCTTTACATCGAGATCAGCTGTGTAACCAAAATCTGTAATAGACAAGTTTAAATCACTCAGTAAGGATACCTCGCACACAATTCATTCTGTTGTAGCGTCAGCGAAAGTTTCACACGTAACGTCCACTCTTATAATATATAGAGTGATCCAAGCCAATACCCACGATAAGAGGGTGATTTGAACGGGCAAGTTAGACTAGAGTTACAAATATACGACCACCTTGGGCTCACTTTTACGTTGGCTTGTTTGCGTTCGCTGGCTGTTAACAGTAACCCTACATTCGGATAAGCTTCACGTTTGACAACTAAGACACACATTTTTTCTCTCTTTTTTTTGTAAAAGGACGTCACTCTCAGATTTGAATTTTAACGAGAAAATATTCGATTTTTTTTAACAGTTGGAGGGTAAAGAAAAAAAAACAAAACAAAAAAAAATTACCCACAATTTATAGAATGGTTTACACATAAACTCACTTTAATACCCACGATTTATAGAATGGTTTACACATAAACTCACTTTATTACCCACGATTTATAGAATGGTTCACACATAAACTCACTTTATTGCCCACAATTTATAGAATGGTTTACACATAATCTCACTTTATTACCCACGATTTATAGAATGGTTTACACATAAACTCACTTTATTACCCACGATTTATAGAATGGTTCACACATAAACTCACTTTATTGCCCACAATTTATAGAATGGTTTACACATAATCTCACTTTATTACCCACGATTTATAGAATGGTTTACACATAAACTCACTTTAATACCCACGATTTATAGAATGGTTCACACATAAACTCACTTTATTGCCCACAATTTATAGAATGGTTTACACATAATCTCACTTTATTACTCACGATTTATAGAATGATTTACACATAAACTCTCTTTATTACCCATGATTTATAGAATGGTTTACACATAATCTCACTTTATTACCCACAATTTATAGAATGGTTCACACATAAACTCACTTTATTGCCCACAATTTACAGAATGGTTTACACATAAACTCACTTTAATACCCACGATTTATAGAATGGTTCACACATAAACTCACTTTATTGCCCACAATTTATAGAATGGTTTACACATAATCTCACTTTATTACCCACGATTTATAGAATGGTTTACACATAAACTCTCTTTATTACCCATGATTTATAGAATGGTTTACACATAAACTCTCTTTATTACCCATGATTTATAGAATGGTTTACACATAATCTCACTTTATTACCCACAATTTATAGAATGGTTCACACATAAACTCACTTTATTACCCACAATTTATAGAATGGTTCACACATAAACTCACTTTATTGCCCACAATTTATAGAATGGTTTACACATAATCTCACTTTATTACCCACGATTTATAGAATGGTTTACACATAATCTCACTTTATTACCCACGATTTATAGAATGGTTTACACATAAACTCACTTTATTACCCACAATTTATAGAATGGTTTACACATAAACTCTCTTTATTACCCATGATTTATAGAATGGTTTACACATAATCTCACTTTATTACCCACAATTTATAGAATGGTTTACACATAATCTCACTTTATTACCCACAATTTATAGAATGGTTTACACATAATCTCACTTTATTACCCACGATTTATAGAATGGTTTACACATAATCTCACTTTATTACCCACGATTTATAGAATGGTTTACACATAAACTCACTTTATTACCCACGATTTATAGAATGGTTCACACATAAACTCTCTTTATTGCCCACAATTTATAGAATGGTTTACACATAAATTCTCTTTATTACCCACGATTTATAGAATGGTTTACACATAAACTCTCTTTATTACCCATGATTTATAGAATGGTTTACACATAAACTCTCTTTATCACCCATGATTTATAGAATGGTTTACACATAAACTCTATAAGATATGTTGCAATATAAACAAAGGTAAATATTCATCTTTCATTTAAACTGAACAGATCTTGCTCTGTTTTAAATTTCGCGCAAAGCTACTCGAGGACTATCTGCGCTAGCCCTCTCTAATTTAGCAGTGTACGACGAGAGGGAAGGCAGCTAGTCATCACCGCCCACCGCCAACTCTTGGGCTACTCTTTTTACCAACGAATAGTGGGATTGACCGTCACATTATAACGCCCCCACGGTTGAAAGGTCGAGCATGTTCGGTGTGTCGAACCCACGATCCTCGGAATACGAGTCGAGCGCCTTAACTCACCTGGCCACTTCGGGGCAAACTAAACAGGAGTGTGTGTGTTATTTTCTTATAGCAAGGGCACATTGTGATATCTGCTGTGTCCACCAAAGGAAATCGAACACCTGATTTTAGCCTTGTAAATCCGAAACGAACCACTGTTCTAGAAGTAGGCGTTAAACTAAACTGAACAAATTACGGAAATTGGCCATATTTTTAACGAAGATATAACAAAAAATGGATAAAATACAACTGACAGAAATCAACATTTCATCAAACTCAACCAAAACATGTTGCAAATTCCCGTAATACACATGAACATTAATGTTGAAAACACTAGCTGCAGATAGTACAATTAGCAATACTAAAGGTAGTACTCTCTGTGTTTTAGGCTTAACATGTATTTAATTAGGGACTTCCAGCTAACAAGTCAAGGTAATTTTAGGTGGTTGTGTATTATAGCACTCAAGGTTTAAAGTTAGAACACAGATAACAAGTATGTACAGAAGAAAGTTTAGAAACTCCACCTATTTTTCGTTCTTAACCACTATTAGTATACATTTGTTAACCTCCTGCAACGACCAGTGTTTCATTTGTTAGCCTCCTGTAACGACCAGTATTTCAGTTGTTAGCCTCCTGTAACGACCAGTATTTCAGTTGTTAGCCTCCTGTAACGACAAGTATTTCATTTGTTAACCTCCTGTAACAACCAGTGTTCCATTTGTTAACCAGCTGTAACGACCAGTGTTTCATTTGTTAACCTCCTGTAACGACCAGTATTTCAGTTGTTAGCCTCCTGTAACGACCAGTATTTCAGTTGTTAGCCTCCTGTAACAACCAGTGTTCCATTTGTTAACCAGCAGTAACGACCAGTGTTTCATTTGTTAACCTCCTGTAACGACCAGTATTTCAGTTGTTAGCCTCCTGTAACGACCAGTATTTCATTTGTTAACCTCCTGTAACAACCAGTGTTCCATTTGTTAACCAGCTGTAACGACCAGTGTTTCATTTGTTAACCTCCTGTAACGACCAGTATTTCAGTTGTTAGCCTCCTGTAACGACCAGTATTTCAGTTGTTAGCCTCTGGTAACGACAAGTGTTTCATTTGTTAACCTCCTGTAACGACCAGTGTTTCATTTGTTAACCTCCTGTAACGATCAGTGTTTCATTTGTTAACCTCCTGTAACGACCAGTGTTCCATTTGTTAACCAGCTGTAACGACCAGTGTTTCATTTGATAACCTCCTGTAACGACCAGTGTTTCATTTGTTAGCCTCCTGTGACGACCAATGTTTCATTTGTTAACCTCCTGTAACGACCAGTGTTTCATTTGTTAATCTCCTGTAACGACCAGTGTTTCAGTTGTTAACCTCCTGTAACGACAAGTGTTTCATTTGTTAGCCTCCTGTAACGACCAATGTTTCATTTGTTAACCTCCTGTAACGACAAGTGTTTCATTTGTTAGCCTCCTGTAACGACCAATGTTTCATTTGTTAACCTCCTGTAACGACCAGTATTTCAGTTGTTAGCCTCCTGTAGCGACCAATGTTTCATTTGTTAACCTCCTGTGACGACCAGTGTTTCATTTGTTAACCTCCTGTAACGACCAGTGTTTCATTTGTTAACCTCCTGTAACGACAAGTATTTCATTTGTTAACCTCCTGTAACGACCAGTGTTCCATTTGTTAACCAGCTGTAACGACCAGTGTTTCATTTGTTAACCTCCTGTAACGACCAGTATTTCAGTTGTTAGCCTCCTGTAACGACCAGTATTTCAGTTGTTAGCCTCCTGTAACGACCAGTATTTCAGTTGTTAGCCTCCTGTAACGACCAGTGTTTCATTTGTTAATCTCCTGTAACGACCAGTGTTTCAGTTGTTAACCTCCTGTAACGACAAGTGTTTCATTTGTTAGCCTCCTGTAACGACCAATGTTTCATTTGTTAGCCTCCTGTAACGACAAGTGTTTCATTTGTTAGCCTCCTGTAACGACCAATGTTTCATTTGTTAACCTCCTGTAACGACAAGTGTTTCATTTGTTAGCCTCCTGTAACGACCAATGTTTCATTTGTTAACCTCCTGTAACGACCAGTATTTCAGTTGTTAGCCTCCTGTAGCGACCAATGTTTCATTTGTTAACCTCCTGTGACGACCAGTGTTTCATTTGTTAACCTCCTGTAACGACCAGTGTTTCATTTGTTAACCTCCTGTAACGATCAATGTTTCAGTTGTTAACCTCCTGTAACGACCAGTATTTCAGTTGTTAGCCTCCTGTAACGACCAGTGTTTCATTTGTTAACCTCCTGTAACGACCAGTGTTTCATTTGTTAACCTCCTGTAACGACCAGTGTTTCATTTGTTAACCTCCTGTAACGATCAATGTTTCAGTTGTTAGCCTCCTGTAGCGACCAATGTTTCATTTGTTAACCTCCTGTGACGACCAGTGTTTCATTTGTTAACCTCCTGTAACGACCAGTGTTTCATTTGTTAGCCTCCTGTAACGACCAGTGTTTCATTTGTTAACCTCCTGTGACGACCAATGTTTCATTTGTTAACCTCCTGTAACGACAAGTGTTTCATTTGTTAGCCTCCTGTGACGACCAATGTTTCATTTGTTAACCTCCTGTAACGACAAGTGTTTCATTTGTTAGCCTCCTGTAACGACCAGTGTTTCATTTGTTAACCTCCTGTAACGACCAGTGTTTCATTTGTTAATCTCCTGTAACGACAAGTGTTTCATTTGTTAACCTCCTGTAACGACCAGTGTTTCATTTGTTAACCTCCTGTAACGACAAATGTTTCATTTGTTAACCTCCTGTAACGACCAGTGTTTCATTTGTTAACCTCCTGTAACGACAAATGTTTCATTTGTTAGCCTCCTGTGACGACCAATGTTTCATTTGTTAACCTCCTGTAACGACAAGTGTTTCATTTGTTAACCTCCTGTAACGACCAGTGTTCCATTTGTTAACCTCCTGTAACGACCAGTATTTCAGTTGTTAGCCTCCTGTAACGACCAGTATTTCAGTTGTTAGCCTCCTGTAACGACCAGTATTTCAGTTGTTAGCCTCCTGTAACGACCAGTATTTCAGTTGTTAGCCTCCTGTAACGACAAGTATTTCAGTTGTTAGCCTCCTGTAACGACCAGTATTTCAGTTGTTAGCCTCCTGTAACGACCAGTATTTCAGTTGTTAGCCTCCTGTAACGACTAGTGTTCCATTTGTTAACCTCCTGTAACGACAAGTGTTTCATTTGTTAACCTCCTGTAACGACCAGTATTTCAGTTGTTAGCCTCCTGTAACGACTAGTGTTCCATTTGTTAACCTCCTGTAACGACAAGTGTTTCATTTGTTAACCTCCTGTAACGACAAGTGTTTCATTTGTTAACCTCCTGTAACGACAAGTATTTCATTTGTTAACCTCCTGTAACGACCAGTGTTCCATTTGTTAACCAGCTGTAACGACCAGTGTTTTATTTGTTAACCTCCTGTAACGACCAGTATTTTAGTTGTTAGCCTCCTGTAACGACCAGTATTTCAGTTGTTAGCCTCCTGTAACGACAAGTATTTCAGTTGTTAGCCTCCTGTAACGACCAGTATTTCAGTTGTTAGCCTCCTGTAACGACCAGTATTTCAGTTGTTAGCCTCCTGTAACGACTAGTGTTCCATTTGTTAACCTCCTGTAACGACAAGTGTTTCATTTGTTAACCTCCTGTAACGACCAGTATTTCAGTTGTTAGCCTCCTGTAACGACTAGTGTTCCATTTGTTAACCTCCTGTAACGACAAGTGTTTCATTTGTTAACCTCCTGTAACGACAAGTGTTTCATTTGTTAACCTCCTGTGACGACCAATGTTTCATTTGTTAACCAGCTGTAACGACCAGTGTTTCATTTGTTAACCTCCTGTAACGACAAGTGTTTCATTTGTTAACCTCCTGTAACGACCAGTGTTCCATTTGTTAACCAGCTGTAACGACCAGTGTTTCATTTGTTAACCTCCTGTAACGACCAGTGTTTCATTTGTTAACCTCCTGTAACGACCAGTATTTCAGTTGTTAGCCTCCTGTAACGACCAGTATTTCATTTGTTAACCTCCTGTAACGACAAATGTTTCATTTGTTAACCTCCTGTAACGACCAGTGTTCCATTTGTTAACCTCCTGTAACGACCAGTGTTTCATTTGTTAACCTCCTGTAACGACCAGTGTTTCATTTGTTAACCTCCTGTGACGACCAATGTTTCATTTGTTAACCAGCTGTAACGACCAGTGTTTCATTTGTTAACCTCCTGTAACGACAAGTGTTTCATTTGTTAACCTCCTGTAACGACCAGTGTTCCATTTGTTAACCAGCTGTAACGACCAGTGTTTCATTTGTTAACCTCCTGTAACGACCAGTGTTTCATTTGTTAACCTCCTGTAACGACCAGTATTTCAGTTGTTAGCCTCCTGTAACGACCAGTATTTCATTTGTTAACCTCCTGTAACGACAAGTGTTTCATTTGTTAACCTCCTGTAACGACCAGTGTTCCATTTGTTAACCTCCTGTAACGACCAGTGTTTCATTTGTTAACCTCCTGTAACGACCAGTGTTTCATTTGTTAGCCTCCTGTAACGACAAGTGTTTCATTTGTTAGATTCCTGTGACGACCAATGTTTCAGTTGTTAGCCTCCTGTAACGACCAGTGTTTCATTTGTTAGCCTCCTGTAACGACCAGTATTTCAGTTGTTAACCTCCTGTGACGACCAGTATTTCAGTTGTTAACCTCCTGTAACGACCAGTGTTTCAGTTGGTCGTACAAAAACTAATCATGTGCTGCGAACTTCATTATTCCACCCGCGCACATCTTTAGTCATATTGAAGAGTCTCAAAACGTTGACGGCCTTAAGGACCCTGGCAGTCGATAGGTCTGAAGTCCAAATAATCAACTGGTAGCATTGCAAAATAGCCTAATGATCTAATAAAGTCAGTGGTCAAAAAAGAGTAACCCAAGAATTGGCGGTGTGTGGTGATGACTAACTGCCTTTCTTCTAGTTTTACACAACTAAATTAGGGACGACTAGTGAAGATAGCCCTCGAGTAGCTTTACGCGAAATTAAAAACAAACATAACAATATGCCATTTTTCTTTATTTACTTACGGACGATAAAAAAAGTTTGAAAATCTATCGTTTGCTTAACAAAATGTTACTTTAAACATTCAATGTTTTCCAAGACCAGTGGTAAGTTCACTGATCTACATCATCATAACTCATGTTTCGATTTCTTCTGGTGTCGAAAGAGAGAAAGCAGAGATCATTGACCAGCTTTGGCTTGTTTTATTTTACTTTATTTGTTTATTAAGAAACATCAAACATGCGCATAAATCGTCCAGTTCCATCACCTACTCCCCCCAGTACACAGCTGTACGTCTACGGACATGTAACACTACAGTCCAGGTTTCGATACCCGTGGTAAGGCCCGGCATGGCCAAGTGTGTTAACGCGTGCGACTCGTAATCTGAGGATCGCGGGTTCGAATCCCCGTCGCGTCATGTATGCTCGCCCTTTCAGCCGTGTGGGCGTTATAATGTTACGGTCAATCCCACTATTCGTTGGTAAAATAGTAGCCCAAGAGTTGGCTGTGGGTGGTGATGACTAGTTGCCTTCGTTTTAGTCTTACACTGCTAAATTAGGGACGGCTAGCACAGATAGCCCTCGAGTAGCTTTGTGCGAAATTCAAAAACAAACAATCGATACCCGTGGTTGGCAGAGCACAGAAAGCCCATTGTGCTGCTTTGTGCTTAAGTTTAAACACACAAAAAAAGTATCAAACAACCCTATCAGATACAGAAAATGTTAGGGCAAAAACTCGCCACTTCGTTCTCTCCACTGTTACTGTTGTCAACGGCAGATACGAAACAAAGCAAACCCGTCTCTTCTGTTAGTAGCAGCCAAAGTGTAGCAATATATTTCTGCTACTAGCAGGTAACAGTGGTAAGATTGGATATATATATCCAACAAGCAGTGCTCTTTATAAAGTTCTTGTACTTAAAAAAGTTCGAACCATTTATTTCTTGTTTTGACAAAAAAGAAAGAAAAACACCTTAGAGTGTTCTCAAAGTTGTCCGTCACAACACCTGGAATAGCAAATCTCACGAGCTTTCATCTTTATATTGTTTGTACGTCTTACACGTTTTGTTTATTGTTTGTAACCTAATATAAATATGAAAATTTCTATAAGAAAAAGCTCTCATTTTTCCGCTCGTTCTTGTTTATGTGTAATTAAGCACAAAGCTGCACCATCTTTGATCTGCTCACAAGGTGTATTGAAATCCGGATTCCAGCGTTATAAATCCGCTGTGCTGCTGGGAAGCCCGCTCGCTCTTAATCGGCTTCAAATGTCAGAAGAGGTGAAAGTGTTAGAACATAAACTTGAAATACCACAAACATCATTGTGTCCTTTTGCGAAACCTTAATCTATTTTATCAAAAGTCTCGAATGTATCATTAACATTTTTGACTGACCTGCCTTCCTTAAACCGCAGACATAAATTATCCGCAATTATTTTAATTTTTAATCAAATCTTGCTACGTAAAACAGAATCAATAAATAAAGTGTCTAATTATTTATGTTTGTGTAACAAGGAGTAAGTAATATTGTAAAACAGTTTAGAAACAAAAACTTACAACCATAGTACATTTCGTTACTACATCACTATATCTTATCACGTGCCTTGGATATTTAAGTTACTTCTAAATCTATGCGATAAGTCAACAGTCAATGCAAAACAATACGTATAAGTGGAAAAACAATATGTAACGAATCAAAATAAAGCCAAGCATAGAATAACATGTTAACCCCACTACATCTACCATATCCACAGACGACGAGGCCTTTCGGCCAATACCATGACTCGTCAGGCTGGCTAGACTACGGGTGGTAGAGATGCTATTTACATCACCAGCTGCATAAATATTAACTTCCACTGAGTGAATACAATGAAGCTAGTGATATATAAGTGTTATCGGTTTTATTTGTGTCATTTACAAAGAAAAATTAATTACAGTTTGTTAGTTATTTATTAAAAACACGAGATATTAATCATTATTATTATTACTACTTTGTTTAACTTTATCAACATTCAGAGAACTGGCAAACAAGCGTGATAATCATTTAGTACTTGAAGCAAGTCAAACAAAGTCAGCACCAATGAGAGAAGCAAGTCAAACAAAGTCAGCACCAATGAGAGAAGCAGGTCAAACAAAGTCAGCACCAATGAGAGAAGCAGGTCAGACAAAGTCAGCACCAATGAGAGAAGCAGGTCAAACAAAGTCAGCACCAATGAGAGAAGCAGGTCAAACAAAGTCAGCACCAATGAGAGAAGCAGGTCAAACAAAGTCAGCACCAATGAGAGAAGCAGGTCAAACAAAGTCAGCACCAATGAGAGAAGCAGGTCAAACAAAGTCAGCACCAATGAGAGAAGCAGGTCAAACAAAGTCAGCACCAATGAGAGAAGCAGGTCAAACAAAGTCAGCGCCAATGAGAGAAGCAGGTCAAACAAAGTCAGCGCCAATCAGAGAAACCTAGAACTAAAAATACACTGCAACCATACAATATATATCGGCCCAGCATGGCCAAGCGTGTTAAGGCGTGCGACTCGTAATCTGAGGGTCGGGCGTTCGCATCCCGTCGCGCCAAACATGCTCGTCGTTTCAGTTATAATTTGACAGTCAGTCCCATTATTCGTTGGTAAAAGTGTAGCCCAAGAGTTGGCAGTGGGTGGTGATGACTAGCTGCCTTCCCTCTAGTCTTACACTGCTAAATTAGGTACGGCTAGTACAGATAGCCCTTGAGTAGCTTCGTGCGAAATTCAAAAACAAACAAACAAACACAATATATATATATATATATACACATTATATATATATTATTCGTACAATAGCAGGGATCTTCAGGCCGGTTGGCATAGTAGTGGTGTAGACGCTGTTGACAGTAGAGGAACTTCCGCAGTCTCCCAGAAAGTGTTATTTTTCATGCTTAAATAAAACGAAAATTAAGAGCGACAGATATATTTCTAGTTTTAGAAGTTCGTGTTTCAGCCTATAGAGTGCATACGTTTTCTCGTATTTCCCATTCTAATGACGTCAGTACAGTAAAACTGCAACGTCAAGCGTCCCTTATTAGACAACACACTGCTGTATACTTGTGTTAGTGGTTAAAAATAGGTGACCCAATACGAGAAAACAACAACTTCAATGATGTGAACTTTATTAAGCTGGTGAAGTGTAGTTTTTATCAAATTTATGAGTTATTTACAGATCACAATAGCATACAATTTTCACTGGCTGGTACAGAAACTAATCAATATATTCTATCAGCAGGTCAATACGTAATAATCTACCCTATAATATGTTACATAGAAAATAATAACACTACTTTTAAGGTTAAAATTTGCAAGTAATTGCAACCGGAAGTGAATGGTTTCAGATAAAATAAATATTAGTAAGTTCGTGTTATCAGATACTCTACCATTAGTTTGTGCTTTACATATAGAAACAGGTGTTTCTCGGCATTTGGAAAACCGAGCGTCGTTACAAAAACTAACTAGTAGCGCAGACGTAAAAAAAAAAAAAAGGTTAAATTGAATTTTATATTAGTCTACGTCTGTTTAAAGTTCCGTCAACTTTTACCGTTCAGTTAACTGAGTTAGGCTGTATCTGATCAATATGTTGGGATAAGTAAAGGTTAAATTCTTGGAAACGTTGTGAGCGTGCGAGTTACGTCTCCAGAGAGTCGAGAAAACCGATTGTTAACGTCAAAAAGATCAGATGTACGAAAGTTCGGACTAATATGAATTACTTAGGACTAACATCGTTTGTCTAGGAGTCGGTTTTCCCTCGCGTGAAAAATGGGACGGGTCATACAACCGTGACGATTGTGGCACAGTGAAATTAAATGTGTTTCAGTTTGTTGCATCTTGACTGCAAGTAGGAAAGATAAATGGGGGAAGACGGACGGACAAAAGAGTGCAGTATCAGAATTTGGTGTCCCTCTTATCGAAAAGCAGTAGGCCCGCTTCCACGAACGTCAGGATTCATAAGAGTCGTCATTACACTTGTAAAAACATTTAAGATTGTAACACGTTACACAAAGTGTAGTCCAGGATAAAAATCCAGTTTTAAGATGGAAGATACACAAAGATGGGGGAAAAGCAGTTCATCTATCAATTATAATATTCAAACGATCTTTCATTATTCAGCTGTGCCTTGAATGAAGGGGAAAGTCCACTAATTGTGCTTGGACTTCTTGCTTGTTTGTAGTAATATAACATTTGTTTGTTTGTATTTCGCCAACCGTCTCTAATGTAACAGTGTAAGACCAGAAGGAAGGCAGCTAGTCATCACCACCCACCGCCAACTCTTGGGCTACTCTTTTACCGACGATTAGTGAGATTGACAGTCACATTATAACACCCTCACGGCTGAAATTGCATGCATTGAATAGTACATTATACACTATTCGATGGTAAAAAGTAGCCCAATAGTTGACGGTGGGTGATGATGACTAGCTGCCTTCCTTCTAGTCTTTCACAACTAAATTAGGGACGTCTAGCCCAAGAGTTGGCGGTTGGTTATAAAGACTAGCTGCCTTCCCTCTAGTATTTCACTGCTCAGTTAGGGACGGCTAACGCAGGAAGTTGTCATGTAGCTTTGCGAGAAATTCCAAAACAATATTTTAAAGAATTTTCACACAAATACTACACCAAAACAGCATCCATAATTTTGAAGTCATAAACAAGAGTGACTCGGCTAGTCAACATTCTCCATTAACAACCAACATTTGACCTCCTCTAGTCTGGCTAGTCAACAATATCCATTAATAATCAACATTTGACCTCCTCTAGTCTGGATAGTCAACAATATCCATTAATAATCAATATTTGACCTCCTCTAGTCTGGCTAGTCAACAATATCCATTAATAATCAATATTTGACCTCCTCTAGTCTGGCTAGTCAACAGTATCCATTAACAACCAATATTTGATGTTTTCTAGTCTGACTAGTCAATAACAATCACCAACAGACAGTATTTGACCAACTCTCCTCTAGCTAGTCAACAACATTTATGAATAATGTTTGACCTACTATAATCTGGCTCTCGAAGTGACTATCAGTCACTCTTACACTCCACCCACACAGCGCTCGTCGCGCCAAAGCGCGAAACATGAATCCACGGACTTACTATCCCTAGGCCAAACTTGACCCACAAGAATAAAACCATTAACAGCATGATTCGTCAAACAACGATTCGTCTTATAGAAGGCATCCATTAAACTCCAGATAATAAGCAAATACATTTTTAGTAATCTTAAGTTTTTTGTTTTTTCCTTTTAAAAACGATGTTTCAACTATTTTGAAAATTACGTGCTAACACCTGTTATGAATATAGCAACTTCCTTACCTTAAAAAGTTAGAAGGAAGAAACCTATCTCACAACATTCAGTTGTTTTTTTTAATTTCGAGCAAGACTGCACGAGGACTATCTGCTTTAGCAGTCCCTAATTTAGCAGTGTAAGACTAAATGGAAAAGCAACTAGTCATCACCACCCATCGCCAACTCTTGGGCTACTTTTTTACTAACAGATAGTGGGATTGACCGTCACATTATAACACCTCCACGGCTGAAATGGCGAGTATATTTGGTGCGACGGAGATCAACGACTCTCAAATTACGAATCAAACGCCTCAACAAACCAGGCCATGCCGGGTCGTCTCATAACGTTTTGAAACTAATGTGTAGTCATGTTAGGTACCAAGTGTGTTGAACACGTCACTTCACTCG